>CAJRST010008890.1:9216236-9275921 GCA_907169785.1 Menidia menidia | reverse complement strand
GTTAAATTTCGAAAGAGACTCAAAGAGTATTTACAGGTAATGTTTAAATTTGATTAAGACTGAGGTGTTGTCAAAAGATAATGATGAATAAGACAAGTGTGCTCTAGTAAGATTAATATGCTTATACTTCAGTGACTGTAAACTTTGAGGTGGCCAGACAATAAACCAAACTTCAAATTCAGGAAAAGAAAGAAAAAAATTTGCACAACAAACTACAAACCAAGCAGTTTCATCAGGATGAATGCTGAGCGAATCTGACCAGAAAACCAAAATATTTACTATAAGACAAAGGTCTTATATCCAGAACACCTCACCAGGGAGGCGACTGGAAGGCATCCTAATCAGATGCCGAAGCCACCTCAACTGGTTCCTCTCAATAATAATCATTATTTTTATGTATCAGATCCAGAAGTCAGTCATCTTTGATGTTTATGAAGCATGAAAAAGATTTGAAAAAGATTGTTGTTATTTGTTTTGCTAAACATTAGTTTGCATGTCAATTTGAAGCTATACAACAAGCCTTGAACAAATTATAGTGTCCTATCAAGTTTAGACGCAAGAGAAATATTGACGAAACCCAAAGGTAACAGTAAAGAATGTTGATGTCTTATTACTTTATAGAACACAGACACATTCATAGGGAATTCTCAGTAATTCAACCCTGTTATAGTCTATACTGTTACAGTAAGTTTTAAATCTATATATTTTCACTGCAGACATTGAAAACAAATGATGACACTCCTGAAAGGATAGACACAAGCTCAGACCAAGAGGAAAACCAAGAAATGGTTGGTACAAAGATCTCGGAATCATTTTAAAGACGAAGTACTCAAATTGCTTGTATAATCATCAGGAATCCATTATTTCTATCAAGACCTGTAAATTGACTCAAATTATGCAAAGTTTTAATTACAACAACATACCTGGATAAATTATATGACATATTCTTATATGCAGGACTCATCTCTGTTTCTGTGGAATTTGGAGTCTACGTCACGATATGATACAGATGATGGCAAAGCAATGGTAAAGAAATTACTTCCTGACACAAATTCAACCTAAAAAAATATTATTAATATTGAAATATATATTTTCTATTAAGTCTAAGGAGCCAATTTACCCCGGTGGGACAGTGAGTAGAGGGAAAGGGCTTCTTGCTGCAATGCTCTTCATACTGCATCACCAGCTCCCTGCAGCAGTACAAGGCAGTCTCATGGCTCTACTAAACTTCCTTATCCCAGGCCTAATAGTTGAAACTCGGCATCTTTTTCAAGCAGTCCATTCTGTCTCTACTGTATTCTACTGTGACCAATGTCAAAACTACTTAGGAAAAAATCCAACATGTTGTTCAGACTGTAAAAAGACATTTGATAAAGCTAGCAGTTTTAAAAATGGAAACTTCTTTTTGTATGCCTCTCTCAAAGATCTTCTTAAAGACATTCTTAACAACTATGGCACAAAGCTATTACCCAAAGTAGCTAAACATGACCATGACTTTACAGATGTTCTGGATGGGCTGATGTACCAGAATCTGCTTAAGCAAGGCACACTGGGAAAGGATGACCTTACACTGACATGGAACTGTGATGGTGTACCCATTTTCGAACCTAGGTTCTCAGTTTGGCCCCTTCAATTTATGATTAATGAACTTCCTTATGCACTGAGACAAGAAAATCTGATAGTGGCAGGACTTTGGTTTGGCCCAAAAAATCCAAAAATGGACACATTTTTAAAGCCTTTCATAGATGAATGCTGTGATCTTGCCCAGAATCCCTTTCAGTGGAATGACAGCAGTGGTGCAGCTCACTCTTCAAAAGTCTTCTCATTGGTTTGCTCGTCTGATGCCGTTGCAAGGCCACTTCTCCGGAATTGCAAACAATTCAATGGAGAGTATGGCTGTGACTGGTGTCTACACCCAGGCAAAGTGACGAGAAAGGGATCCGGCTCTGTAAGGTCATACCCATACGATGAAGTTGAACAAGTTAAAAGGTCAAAGATAATGTTTGAGGATAACGGAAAAGAAGCAGAAGACAATAACTTGCCAGAGAATGGCGTGAAAGGGAGGTCCTCACTGTCTGGTCTTCCAGTCTTTGACATTGTTTTGGGATTTGTGCCAGAATACATGCACTCCGTTCTGCTTGGTGTGTCCAGACAACTCATGTCTCTATGGCTGGACCCAAAAAATTCTAGCAAAGCCTGGTATGTTGGTCAACACATTGACCAAATGGATTCATGTCTGCTCCGTCAAAAGCCGCCAGCAGAAACAATCCAACGTCCACATTCACTGAAAAATTGGAACAATTGGAAAGCATCACAGTGGAGAGCTTTCCTCTTATTTTATGCTGTCAGTGTCCTGCCAGGTGTTCTCCACCCTCCATTTCTGACACACTATTTCTTTTTGTCATTTGGCATTCACATTCTTCTCCAAGAATCAGTATCTCAGTGTGACCTTAAATTGGCCCATCATTACTTAGTACAGTTTGTGGTAAAAATGAAGGAGCTTTATGGTGAAGAAAATGTGTCTTTCAACTGTCATCAGTTAATTCACCTAGCTGAAAGTGTACAAAACTGGGGGCCTCTGTGGGTAACATCAGCCTTTTCTTTTGAGAAAAACAGTGGGAAATTACGGAAGCTTTTAACAAACATCAATTACAATCATAGACACATTTTCCAGAGGTTTCTTTTTTGGCGGCAAATACCCAGTCACCTTAAGTCTTCGGTTTTTAGCCACTCTGTAAAATTTGGAGAGGTGTTGACCAAGCTATCAGGAGGAAGTGATGAGGAGGAATCTTACTCACAGCTTGGACATTCGGAGTCTCTGGAAATTACAGGCGTAGTCAGACTGGCGATAGAAGAACTCTTACATCGACCAGCTCTCGTCAAGTCAGTGGAAGTTTTTGACAGTTTCACAGTAGGAAACACTGTTTACAGAAAAGATTGCGTCATTGCACTTAAGAATGGCAACTATGGAGAAATACAGTTCGTGTGCATGTTCAAAGAGAAGTGTCTTTGTACATCAGGCTGTTTGTGCCGGGCTGTTCCAATCACTGTGGTCCACATGTATAGCATCAAACCTGACCCACTGTTCACATATATAAATCCAAGTGATGCATCAAAGATGATCTTTGTGAGAGTTGAAAAGACAGAACACACCAAAGCCTTCTTCTTAGATGACATTAGGTGTAACTGTATGTATCTTAACGGTTGGCTTGTGCCTCTACCAAACTCATATGAGAGACATTAAAAGTCGCTCCACATCTTCATGCTGTAAAAACAAGAGGGGATGGAGTCTTTGCTGTGTGCCAGCTGTCACTAATTTGTGACATACAATTTACTCGCAACAGCTGAAATGACAGTAGTTGATACTAAAAAGATATCATCTCAGAAAAAAAAAAGTTTGAGTTATAGTTTTCTTGTTTAGGAATTCCAGAAGATATCTGCATGATTTTTGAACGTGTAAGGTTATATTGTCTCTAAGTGAGTCCTTGTAAACAATGCAGGATATACAACATGGTTATATTTACATAGGGTACTGAGCAGCATTGCAAATACTGGTGATTATATGTACTGAGACCTTATCTTATCTTATTCTGATATCTTATTTTATCTGTTTAAAAGGGAAGGGTTGTAAAACACTGTTTATAGGGGAGGGGAGTAATTTTACTGTATTGGGTTATAATTTTACTTTTTTATTTAAGTCTTATTACATTATATTGTATCTTGCTCTTTTGTACTTACAATCTTATTTTTCTCTCTTCTGTAAACGGGTGTACTGCAAGAAAGAATTACCCGCAAGGGATTACTAAAGTAATTCTGATTCTGTTTCTGATTAAATCACCATTTTGACTCAGAGAACGCTGTCGTCTCACAGTCCTGCACCAGATATTAGCCTATTAATTGTAATTAATTCTCTATGTAGTTGAAACTGTACGGTTCATATCGTGATTAATATACATAATAAACATTCCTAAAAGTTTATCTCTTAATTAATGCAGTTATAGTCATGACATGTTTAAGATGCATTATGTTACAAGTCATTGTTACTGAGAACCAATGAGGATTGCCATTGTTGCCTCGTATACAAGCGCTTAATGTGATTAGTTGGTCTTTTGTGATCATCTTAAAAAGACCATTTAAACATTGAAGTACAGGAGCTTTTAGTTATGTGTTTTCATGTAACCAGCTGTAATACCATGTATGTTCCAGTGATTCAAATTGCGATTTTCACTAATACTTAGTGAATACTAAATACTAAAAATAGATGTTCAAATCATTATATGTATATTATCCTAAGGTAAATATACATCCCTTTTAAACATTACAGTTTAA
Source organism: Menidia menidia (assembly GCA_907169785.1). Taxonomy (NCBI): domain Eukaryota; kingdom Metazoa; phylum Chordata; class Actinopteri; order Atheriniformes; family Atherinopsidae; genus Menidia; species Menidia menidia. The sequence continues at coordinate 9,271,592 of CAJRST010008890.1, read as the reverse complement.
GTGGCGGTGCTCTGTCAGTTGAATACATAAAAGCGTATGAAAAGTCAAGGAAATCAGTTTGTGACTTGTCCATGACGATAAGAAAATCAGCTATATGTAAAACATGGTAGAGCACTGGTTGTCTTGTCTAACCATATAAGATCTATCATTACAACAATCATTAAGAAAATGGATCCAGGATTTAGAAACAGATGAAAGACTAAAAACATCATGTATAAGTTTGAGTCACTATTAAAAGATTTAAGTCAGTTCAGTTATTTTAGTGCTCAAGCACAAACCTTCTTACAACTCACTTTTCTGTGAACTCAACAACAAAGTCCTCATTAATGTTTATTGACAAGGCAAAATGTGTATGAACATGTGTAATTGTACGAGGCTTAACTCGTACAATTACGAGTTAAGCCTCGGAGTGCATGTATTCTGGCACAAATCCCAAAACTTTGCACAAAACATTACCCTTTCATTCAAACATCTTTGCATGGACATTTGCTTAACGAATGTGTTAACTTCAGATGCTCGTCTTGTCTCTGTGTTTTGGCTGTCTTTTCTTGCAAATTGTTTATCAAGATGTACATTTGTTTTGCAAAAGAGGATTTTGAGGATTCTGTTTAGTATATGTGAGCAGGCCTTCAGTACTGTGAACTCCCAGATAAGCAGACATGTGCTGACTTGTTGCATCTGCTGTCTGTTACAATGCTGACTGGTTGTCAAGGTTGCCTATTAGATAATGAGATACATGTACTGTGGTTTTGCGAGAAATAAATAGAAATAAATAGAAATAAAAAAAACATTAAGCATGATACAAACTAGGTGAAACATTTTCATTTTGATGAGTTTCTTATGTAAGTGTTTTTCTGCTTACAAAGCAGATGCAAAATATAAAGCATATGCAGTTTGGGAGTTCTGCTGAACAGATGAGAGCAGATGCATATTGCAGAACAGCAGACAATGTAGTCACTGAAAGTCAACAAATAAGCAATCAATGAAATAGATTCATTCGAAGATCAATTTAAAGATCACACAAAATACAGCAAAAATTAGCTCTTTGAAAGCACTTTCTATCATCCTTGTATTATACGATCCAAATATTTTTCGAAAACCATCATCCTATTAAGATATATATATATACTTTACAAATTACAACTGATGCTACTTACCTGCTATGTATCTAATTATGTGTGACAGCACTGTGGTGTATACTTTGTTTACATATCTTTTTTAACACTAGCCATAGATAAAGCATAATGGTGAAACACAAGTGTTGTAATCCAAGCACCACAACCTCAGCTAGCACACAAAGGCACTCAGAGCCCTTGAACAAAATCATATCTGAGTGAACTTTACACAGCCCAATACTGTACTTTATCACTTCTTCATTGTGTAGCTACCTACCACTAAAAGCACTTTATAATATGAATGCAGCTGATAAATATTAGCATGCTAAAATATCCCAGCAAAGGCAAAGTTCCCAGGCACAGAATCAACCATCATCCATTTAGGTCAGACCTTTCTCTGGCGTGAACTTAAGTGCAGCTGTAATTAATGGATTCAGATCATCTTGTGACAAACATTCAGCTTTTATCACCAAATTTTTTCAGCAGGTGGTGGCAGTTAAAACAGTGACAATGTGACAGAGTATCGGCAGGTAAAAGGTGTGCCACTGAATACAATCATCTGAACTTCAGACAGAAGACTGAAACAGTCAAAAGGTTAGCAGCGCCCTCCAGGGTTTCAGTGGTAAAATGTTTTTGATAAAACACGAAGAAGGAGATCAAGTTCACAGGTGATTTTGGGTCATGTGTTAACCCAGAGAGTGCTGCTTCTTCAGGCTGTCGGAGCGCTTTGCTTTCACCTCTGGAGTCTTTCTGTACCAGCTCCTAAAAACAAAAACAGCCAACATCAATCATTCATTATTTTATGAATGACTTTTTTGATAGTTTATCTGTACAAACTCACCCCTGACGGTTCAGCTGACTTTGAGCAGAGGAACTCTGGCCTTGATGTGGCTTCTGAACCCTTCATAAAGCAGAGAAAAACATGTGAAAAACAGCTGAGGACGATAAAAAAAATTACACTTGAATATGGAAATAAAGAGAACTTGTAAAACTACTTGAAAATCAAAACTGAGACCTGTTAGTGGTGGGGCTCTTTGGCTTGTGCTGCATCTTGCTGACCTGCGCTGGGGATTCACTGACCCTGAGACGGAACCAAACACACAGAAACCCAGAAGACCATCAAACTGAAACCATATCTGCTAATGTTGCTGATTGATGTTGGGTTCTTCTTTCCTGTTTTACCTCTTTTTCCTGTCCAGAGATCTCTGTGTGGCAGCAGAGAGAACCACTCGCTCTTTGGGGCACTTTGCTTTTTCCTGCCAGAGACAATTCAATTTATGATAGAGGCACATCAGGAGGCACAGCAAACTGTGTTCCTTGGTCATGAAGGTGTAATAGAAGGTGTAACAGAAACTGCACTCAGGTAGATTACAGTCGTAGCCTCTTGATATGTAACAGAAATGTATCTAGGCTGGCGGAAATGCATCACACTACAAAGGTTCATAACAGCCAGTGGGTGCATGGATTTGGACTATACCAGGTCTCGCAGCTTCCTCTCTGCTCGCAGTTCCCTGTCCTGCTGCAGCAGCGCTAGGCGATCCCCCAAAGGCATTTCAAAGAAGATATCGTGGATATCATAAAGGGCTGCACGCAGCTGTGGAAACAAAGAGCAAACGTAAATGCAGTAAAGGAGGACCTCTGCTGTCTACAGTCAGACATCACACAGTCATACCTGGGCTCTGACGCGCTCCTGCAGGGAGAGATCTTGAGCTGAGCAGCTACTTCGCTTCTTTCCAGCTTCAGAATGAAAAGAGCGGATGAACTCCTGTGTGTCCTGTAACACACATGTACACTATAGAAGAATATTCATTTCCAACAGCTACATAGCTTATTGATTCATTCAAAATGCAAACCCTCTTAACTATGTCCTAATTTAAATGAAATCTCACCACAATAGTTTGGCGTAGGTGTTTCAATTTCTCTGTTTTGAGCAGTTGGCGTACGAGGAAGCCGCGAACGAGGGCACCAATTCGACAGAACGACTTCTGCTGCTCAGCAGTCAGAACCTGCAAAACGCACACAGAAATTGCATTAGACGGAAACATTAAAACAAGAAAATAAAGAGAATAATCATTAAATCAGTTTTACAGTCTCTCTGTAGCAGGTTGATGTGTTTCATTAGACAATGAAGATGTGGAAAGCCTAAGTATACAGTCTATAGAGAAGACATAGCTATACCCACCAGACTAAGTCTTCCCCGAGGTTTGTTAGCTGGCCACGTGGAACCCCAAAGATAAACGGGAGTCTGGACGGTGGGAGAGGACACATTAGAAGGTCCACAACTGGGAAAACCTGAAAGAAAACCATTTAAAAAGTAAGTAGGCAGTTCCTCTACAACATGTTTTATAGTTATACTATTTTTTTATTAGTTTTATCTATTATGCTATTGGAGATGCTGCATGCAATTACAGTATTTAGGAATGCAAAAAATTTTTTATCTAATTATCTTGTCTAAAGTAAAAAAAATTATAAAAAAGAAGCAGTATCTCCACCATGATCATTATAAAAAATACCTGTAAAATGGATGTCATATTAGGTCATTAACAGACTATCTTGAAAGCTGTGCTGTCCTCCCCTGATTATGATTATGATTATGTTATTGTTTGGCATGTTAAATGCTGGTCAAACTGAATGGAAAGCACAGCTGTTAAATATCTAGTATTACTTCAACAATGTGTGTGTTCATATGAATGGCTTATCGAACAGAGAATTCAAATATAGTGAATATAAGTAGTGAGCTCCAATAACATTTAAAAAATCACTCCACTACGATTTCTAAATGTACTGTTAGTCATCTACATCTGCATAATACTGATTTAAACATTCAGCTCAGCAGTAAGTTCCATGTACCTAGTGAACCTATACTGTGTCCAGGTGACCGCTCAGATGGTGTGTGGATGGGACTTTGTCCTGGGCAGGAGGGGCTCATGATAGGACAGCAGCCACTCACTGGTCTACAGTTCAAACCCCTAGTGTCCCCACTGAGAGGTCGCACACCTCCCTGCTCTTTCAGTATTCTCTCTGCCTCTTCAAGCTCCTAAACACAAATACATAGCATATTATTTTTCAACAATCATGTATTCAATGCACAAAGATACATCATTTTATAATTCAGAATTTCTTTTGCTCTGGAGTTGAAGACTAATAACGAGGGAAAGCCCTGCAAGGAGAGACCACAGTGACAGTACTATCAGTAGGTTGGGCTGCAGCCTCTTATAAAGGTTTGTGGGGGGGAATATAAAGAGGAAAAAGCACATGTAAAATATATGCTTTGTGTTTCTAGATGCTCACCAGACAGAGGCGCTGTTGCTCCTTCTCCTGCTCAGCAAGGAGTCGAGACATTTGCAGGGCATGCTCCTCCTCTAGGCGCCTCTTCATGTCCTCCAATGCCTGCGCTCGCCACTGGGCCTCCTCTGATGACGTAAATCAGTGTTGATGCATATAAGTACTTTAACACGTGCGTTGCAGAGACTGCAATGGTGAGATACAGCGTCGCAAAACAGACGAAACATATCCGCACAGACTCACCAGTCTGGTTGACCAGCGCTTGAGCTGGACTGACCGCTGGCATTTTCCTGCCCTCGCTTTGCCCCAGGGAATCATCGCTCTCCATCCCCAATGTGAGAGAGTTAGGGGGAATGCAGGGCCTCAGCAGAGACGCCGAGGGGTTCTCTACCTCGTATGACCGGTTTAAGGGGGCTGCGGGGGTCCGCCGACCTTGAGCCAGCCACGTTACGCCTGCCATGAAGCGCGGCAGCCTCTCCTGGCTGCGGTCTGCGGGCTCAGCGGCGGACTGCTGGGGACTCAGGTGGCTGTCCAATGTGTGGCAGCGCCGACGATATCCCGCAGTCATGTGATCACGCTGCACCACCGAGCCGGGAAGCGAAGCCCCCGCGGGGTTTTGGTGCTCCTGTGCCGGACTGGTGTTTGGACGGCTGCCATTCCTGATAGGGGGGTCCCATCCCTCTGAGCCCACCTGACTGCTGGACTTTAGACCCACTGACACAGCTTCCCCCCAGTCTGCCTTGCCGGCACTTTCCGCTGACCTGCCTGGGCTTCTAGGGATAAGGTCTGCTGGGCCAATGGGAAACGAAAAATGAATGTTCCCTGTGGAAACCGGCCGTGGCTTGCGTCTGTGAGGGCGAGGACTACTGCTGGGCTCCGGACTGGGAAGACAAGCAAACCGGTCCGCTTTGGCAGGTGAGGCGCAGACAGACCTCTGAGGACTGGGGTCACAGAAAGCTTGATGCTGGATGGGAGGTGGGCCAATGGGGCTGTGGTGCAGACTGAATCCAAACTCAACACCTGTGTCCCTCGCAGGACTGCAGCTCTTCTTCTCTTTGACCGCCTCAGGTGAGGGGGTCTGGCTCACGCTGCGGACAACTTTAGCTGAATGTTGACTCTGTTCTCTCTTCACATACTCCCTGGACCTCTTAAGAAGGCTGTCCAAACTGATGTCTTCATCCTCATCCTCTTCCTCCTCAGTTGCTTCCCTCTCTGCCTTGTAACCGTTGAGGATGGGGGTCTCAGAGCATGGATTTGCACGTCCATTCGTCTCAAAACCAAACCCGGAACTTGTGGACAGCCCAGGAGAGTCAGTGACCAGGGTGTAGCCTGTTGCAGATTTACAAACTGATGGCTTGTCATCTTCTTTACATGAGACTTTGTGCGTCTGTGGAAGATAAGAAGTATTGATGAGTTTGTAAAAACAGGGAGGCACAATGTAGACAATGCCTATTATTCCCTAACTGACATACATTAAAATGTATAGCGTATACTTTAGAAACATGTCTATTTTTTTTTACTTTAAGCCATCAACTGAGTGTGCAGGGTCAAAGCAACAAAAACTACATTACAATGGAAAAGAGGAAAAGACATTTGTTCCCATTTCCACAATTACTGCTAAAAAAATATATAGACAACACTGTTTGACATACAGGAAATTGTATTTTTTGGCCACATCTTGGCACAGTGTGCAGCATTGAAAACATTGCTGATTCTATTCTAGAAAAATACTTCTCACTGAACTGTGTGCCCTGTTCCAACAGAGGAATAGACCAGCGCCAAGTCGGTCACTTTTTTTAGATGCTGAGTTGAATAAAAATGGCATTGACAATGTAAAAATAGCACAGCCCACTGGAGGAAAAGTTCAATCAAACAACCTGTAGTCAAATCTCCAAACGGCACAAGAGACTGTGGGGCAGACTGTGATTCAATTTTTGTGTTGTATTGTGGAACTGACACAGAGCTATTTTTCAGGAATGAGAAAACAGATTTTTGTACATTTTGGAAATCGTGACAAAACGTGTCTCGATGCTCCTTTTGAGTAGAGTAAAACATAAAGTAAACCTAAACAATGCCATGTTCTCAAACATCTCATTTGTTTTTTTTTCCAGTGGAACACTCTGACCACACGGCGCTGCTGACCTGGGCCTGATCCAGTATGCCCTGCACTCGGACCAAAAGCTTGTTCCTCTGATGACTCTGTCTGCTAAGCTCCATCTGAGTGGCCTTCAGTCTGTGGCCACACATCTCTGTCCGCTGCTCTGCGCTCAGCTGGAAGAGAAAATATTTCTTTAGCAATGCGAATATCATCTGATATTTCAGGTTCCTATGGACTTTTTCATTTTCTTTTCAACACAAAAGAGTTATCGGTAAGTTTCTGTTGCTTTACAGAAAGAAGCTAACCCTACACATTTATTCTTTTTAAAGTATCTTAATTTGAATCAAGGGCAGCCTCACGGTGGCCCTCTAGTCATGGGGCTCTTCTTGTGAAACTCATTTTGTCAGCAGTCATGAGCGAATGGGTTTTTCAAACAGCCCTGACTCTGCTCATCGTCAGCGGCGTTGTCTCTCTGTTCCCTGCCAACTGCTGATTTAATAGACTTTTCTCACGCAAGCTCACAGGTCAGGACCCTTGCTCCCAAGAGAGGAATGTTATTCTACCATTACCCGCACACTTTCCTAATAAGAGTAACCTCAACATCAGTGATGGAAGGCGTTTAGGTCATGTGAGCAGATTCAGATGTGTTAGACTTTTCAGGTCTTACAATGAAGTCTGAGTATGTTTTAGTTTTTAATGCCTTCAGTGTTTGATGTGCTTTTTGCTCCCATGCAGAAAATAGGCACAACACAACCACTCTCACACTGGTATGCTTCTTTCTTACCAGCGGGGAAAGCACGGCTCTACCATGGAAGCAGATAACAGAGCGAGCCCTCAGAGAACACAGCGGCTCACGTGTCTTCTCTCTGAATTTCCCTTCCTCTTGCAGTAAAGCCAACGTCCGTACACAAAACTCCTGGTAGCCTTCCATGTCTGGACACCCTCACATCCACCCTCTGGGCAGGAAACACACACCATGTAGGCTTCCTCACCCAGCGGCTAAAATTAAACGGAGAATGCGGAATTAGATCACGACTTTGCAGACATGTGAGGTTTGGTCCTCCTGGTCCTTTGGTCCTTGAGACCGAAGGACAGCAGCTGGACTGGTACTGTAAGTGGAAAAACAGGACACATCACCTCCAACAAAAGAGGGTCTGTGTCTCTGTTTTATCACACTCATCACATTCTTGCCATTCCTTTCTATTAGACTAAGCTGGTGACTCTTTTCCGTTTCGTGTCTCATGAGAAACACGGATTGAATGGTGTGTCTAATCAATGGCAGTTTTTATTTCTAAAATGTCTGTCAACATCTGATTATACCGACCCTCTCAGGCAGGTCATGGACAGGGCGTTATCATACAGGAGCAGCTGTCTTATGACTGAAATGGGAATACTGAAAACGCCTTTGGGTTGTGAGCTGTCACATCTTTATCCATTGTCTAGATTTAAACGAGGGTCCTTCTGGTGCTTTAGCCCCACACCTGGCCGGCCATCCCCACGCTCATCCATTCAAATAGTGTGGCCACAGCAGAGGGGAGCGTGATTTTATCATTGTCTACATGTCTGAAACGCTCTCTGCTTCTTATATTTTACATATAAACATGAACATTTGAGATAATTAATTTCAATCGTTTCTAACAGCGAGAAATTCGCTTTAATCCAGATGCGCGCGACGGACAAAATGAGCGTTTTCATACCTGCACAACGGAGAAGGAAAGACAGCTCCTGCCTTCTTTCCTTGGTCCTCACGCAGAGAGACGGACGCAGAATAAAGTCACAAAGAAGCATAAAGTGGTGGCTCTGGCAACGAATGGAGCGTTGCTCCCCTCAACCTCGGTTTGACCATCATCACCATCTCTACTCGCAGCTCTTCCGGGCTCCAACAGCGCCTCCTAGTAACAGCAGCGCGCGGCCAGGGCACGTTCCAGTACCGTGCACGCGACCTGTTCGCGTTCCCTATTTGGAGGATTCCCTCATCAGCATAATTCGATTCATTCCCGTTGAGATTTGAAGCGTAAACCAACGGAGATAAAAACATCTGGACACAAAGACGACCGCAGCCCCCAGTCTGCATCACATTCATCACCTCGTGGATATATACATCTGCTTTTGGAAGCTATAATGATAGTTTTGTACACAGATGTACAATTTTATGCAAGAATAATCCCCCGTAACAATATACCACAGGGTCCAACATAAAAATAATTAGTAATGATACAGATTAGTTGTAAGATTCAAAATGAAAATTGATGGAGGAGCTCGATAAAAATGCTTTTCGTTTTTAGGCTGAGCTCATCCTGTTAGTCACACAAGGTTTTGGCGTTCTGTTCATATTTTTTGTTCCTACTCTTACAACTTTACAAGGCCTCACTCTGATCATCATAAACTGTTTATAATGGGACCAATGATGTCCTCCCAAAGATAAAATAATCAGATTTTATACTCTGCCCATTTAAAAAAAGGTCATAAATTCAACCCTAGACAGAATATTATATTTCATTGTTTTGTTTATTACAATGACAAACAAGAACCCAATAATACACGGTGCACCTCAGAGAGCAAAAGGATGTTCCAGTTTCACAGCTCATCACCTTTGTGTGGAGATGATCCTGCATGTATAGGCTGAGCCATACGCACGTTTTCTTTATTGTCCCGCAGCATGGCATCAATATCAGCATCTTTGAAAGTAGCTTTGGAATCCTGTGAGAAGACAGGGTGGGATTAGTCTATTTAAATCAGAAAACCAGTATTTCTGTGTCTTGTAGAGGCTGCTCCAAAACTTACCTCAAAAGTCTGACGTCTGACCCCAACACACGCATGAGACTGCTCATAACACAGCGTTATGTACAGATTCTCTGGCTCTTTATTCGCCAAAGCAGCGAGAAAATGCTCTCGATAAGTATCTGAATGGATGATTTGTGAGTAAGTTTTTGAAAAACCTGACCATGCAAATTCATTTATATTTTGTCCTGGTCTTACCAAGCAGGTGCTTGCAAGAGGATTTCATTTTTTCTTTGTGGTGGTGATTAGAAAGTGGAAGTTTGTCACATAGTTGCCCACCAAGAAGCTTCTCTGCCACTGTCTGTCTTCTCACAGCTGGGGCTTCCTTTATGGCTTTTTCAATCTCTGTAAGACAAAATGCACGCACAGTTAACAACTGTCTGTACTTTAAGGAAATTAAAATCATAAGACCAACATCTTACACTTTGACATTATATTCCAACATACCTCTAGCTGCTGTTAGACAGCTGTCACAGTAAGAATCTGAAAAAAGAAAACAGGCTAGAGCAACAATCCAAAAGGCACAAACGTATTACAGATTCTATTGTATTTAAGGAACCCATTTTACTTAAGAGTTTAGTCTACTTACAGCGATCTGTGTCTTGAGGGGCCACAAGATGAAGGTAGAACATACATGTGGCAAAAATAGCAATTTTCATGGTTTTTGATTGTCAACCAAACATGCACTCCATGAGAGATCAACACAAAGACAGAGAGGAACTCTACACAGGCACAGTCATCTTCCTATTAACACATTTGGTCATGTGGTTTCTGGGACAATAGCATTACACCATAAACATTTAAAATCTGAAATGTCCGGTTTTTCAGGTTTTGTCTGTCTGTTGAAACATGGATAATGTTTGAATGGTTGTCTGTAGATGAACAGAGCTTTTGAAGCATTGTAAGGTTCAAACCCGTAAGTAACATCAAACATTATGAGATTAGTTAAAAAATACAAGTTGCTGCTATAATTGCTGCTGTCTGCAAAAGCAGAAATTATTTTACTGATCTATGATTTTTCTAAATGTTTCCCATCAGGGAAAATACGAACACAAAGAGATCTTCTTGAGAAAAAGAGATTTACTAAAAATCTTGAAGACATCTTTAGACACATATCGTGTTCAGTTTGAGCAGATAATATAAATGAAATCAAGTAAAGCTTATGAAGAACCATTCGTTTTAGAGCTAATATTTAATTTATTTTTTATTTGTTTCTTTCAACTAACTATTTTGTGTTTTTCATACTCGCCACGGGGCGGCGCTGTTTTAAATCAGGATCACATTGCAGGAAATGGAGTAACTTCAACGGAGCTTGCGTCGATTCCATATATGGGCATTATTACCAAATAAGGATTGCTGCTGTGACGTACGTCTTACAACGGAAAGTATGATCATGTGTGCGGGAAAAGCGAACGTTCTCAACAGAGGGTTGTTCGTTGTTCGTGTCCGTTAAACAAAGCCTTGCTTCCCTATCGGTTCACATACTCAGCCTCCAGCAGACACAGTCAATATGTGAGTAGTTTAGCTTCTATATTGCTAATTTTGTACATTTAATGCATGGGTGTCACCCTGAGCTGTCACGAGAGGCTTGAGCTAACTACAAAGTCCGAAGTAGACATAATACTCTCTATTGAATTATTGGATGATTCGGCATGCTGTATGGACGTGTTAACTACGTGTGTGCTACACGGAGTTTTTATTTAAATACTTGTAATTTTAAGGTGATACTGGAAAGATACATTTCCCTCCAGTACACAGCCTTCTCCCTACACTTTTCATGCTCCGCTGTTAAATTGTGGATGTGCTATCTGGCTCTTGTGTGTGCAAAACGGTGTTTAGGTCAGTGGCTACTCCAAAATTGGGGACTATCATGAGGCAGATTGGTCAGTTTTCGCCGTGGCAGGCCAGGGTCTTAACCAGGGGTGGGGAACTCCCTGCCCAGCCCTGCGGGTTTCAGAGGTCAGGTTCCCCTTTTTCTACACACCTGATTCAGATCAAACTGATCCCCTCTAAAGGCGCCCCAGCTCTGAACAGGACTGCTGACGTTTTGTTTATGTGAATCAGGTGTGTAGAAGCAGGAAAACCTCTAAAGCCTGCAGGGCTGCGGCTCTCGGGGCCTGGATTTGCCTACACCCTGGTCTGAACAGTCCTTCTGTTTATCCCATGGCAGAATAACGCTCTCCAACTCCGAAGCCCGTCTATGAAGAAGGCTTTCGGTGACCAGCAGATGGCGCTTAACTCATGAACAATAGAACACCCATTGGTTGGGGGAATGATTCAGATTAATTTTTCCAGTTTATTCCTATACTGTACACTTAATCCATTTTGCCAAAAGGGGATTCACTAAGAGCCAGAATGCTTCTATGACATGATTTTAATAAAAACTACAACACTGAACTGTATTTAATTATTGTAGCTGGAGCTTTTGTCAGCTGTGCCTTTCTCCTCTCCTTCTATTCCGCCTCAGGATTGTGCAGCCTGACCTCATCCAGGGTCACTGAACTGTGTGACCTAGGACTTTGTTTTAAACTATCTAAACCAGCTTGACCAGAAGTATCATTGTGGGGAACCTGTTCACCTTACAAAAGAAGCAATTGGCGCAATTTATTGGAATAGTTTTTGTGTGTTTGCAGGTCAAATGAAGAAGTCGTGGGGCTATTAGCAGTCATTTTTATTTGACTGTAAAGAACAATAAAAAGTAGGTTTAAAGGTTGGATGTATAGCTTATCTACTGCAATATTTGCTTATCCTTATGGACAAATGTTTTACGGATTTTTTAAGGTTAGACTGTGATTTATTTTTTCAGGGTGAAACATACCTGAGACTCCAGAATTGCATTTTTGTAACTGTCCTTTCAAAAGGCTTAGAAAGGGAAAATATTCCTTTTGGCTGCACAACAATGGCGGTACAGCATAGGCACTGTTACAGGGTAGCAAAGTATTTTAAAGTTTAACAGAATAGGAAATGCTGCAAAAAAAAACCCCACAAACACACTCCAGATAAAATAGGGTAATGAAACCAATACAAAAATGATAATGATCACCTTCTTGTCACTCCAGTAAGTGAGATCTCCGCACACATTTAACCTTTTGCAGACACACCACAGTAACTCTGGCGTGAGGGGGTGGGCTTCCTCCTCCTTTTAAAAGGTGGCCCAGCTGTGAGGTCTGCTCCAGCACAGCTGGGACAGCTCATCTGGATGAATCCCTCAAAGAGACACACCCACACATCACACAGCCCTCAGCTCCTAACATCTGGCTTAGTTGTAAAGAGTATTTGTGGCAGACTTGTGTTAGTTATTGTAGTTTCAGAAAAAAAGATCGAATAGACTGTACATTGATTGTCATTCTGATTATGTAAATTCATAATTCGTTGTTCTTTTAGATGCCACAACTTCTTTTTTTCTGTATTTATTTTTAAATGTATTGTTGATCAAGTTGACCTGGAGCCCTCCCCAGGTCCACCAAAAACCTGTGGATGCCTTTGCAGCGCTGCTCTCCTCCAATAGATTTAAACCTAACCGACAATGGAGGGCCGGAGAGTGGGAGGACCAGCTCGGGAGAGATCCCGCTGGCTTTGTTACGGCCGGGAAGCCATTTTGGAAATCTGCTTGTTGTGCAGTCGCAGCAGCAGCGAGCAGCTACTTGCAAACTTTGCCGTCTTTCTGTCAGAGAAAACAGCCGCCGGATCCGCGGGCCCGTCGGCTCTCTGAACCTCCGGGGGGTCCGGGTGGTCCGCAGTACCGCCGGCCGAACTTTGCGTGTTTTAGCGTGATTGCGGTGCGGTGATACTGTTTCCTTTTGGATTACGCTGTTAAAGGAATAATAACACTCATGGACTCGAAGCACGCGGGCAAGTTGACACTCTGCTGTGAATACCACCTTAGAGTAGCTGCAATGCCCAGCTGTCTGTGTGTGTGTTTGCTTTTTATTTAGAGTTATCTCGTCCTTGCTGTGCTCCTTTACCGACCACTGTTTTGACAGCGAGTGCGAGCTCGGGCCTTAATTCCCAATAGGATGTTTACTCATCCAATAGATCCCCTGTCATTAAACGTGCACCGTCTTTGTTTTTGCTCTCACCAATGTTTTTATTTTATTTTATATATTACATTCCATACGGAGCCGCTTTAAATGAGCGTGACCGGAGGGAGAGGGGACGGGATAGCGCGACGGTGCGCGAGCCTTAAGTCAGCGTGGGTGACGGGTGTCTAAATACACCAGCTCTATCTTTAGCTGCGGGGCCACAGCACAGTGTGGCGGGGCTTAGGCGTCATTGGGATGGACGGTCCGGAGTCACAGCGAGGGTAAACATGTTTTGTTTTCATTCAAACGGGGACGCTCCGGAACGGTCGAGCCGGCCGGCGGTCCGCTCGGAGCACTCAGCTGTTGGTCGCAGGTGGTTTGCGTAAAGGAGGCAGCAAAACAGACGGGTGGCGTGAGGTAAAGTGCCGCACCGAGGGCTCCCGGTGCACCGCACGCCCGCTCCGGCGGGGAGCCCTCGGCGGCCCGCTGATGTTCAGCCTGCCTCTCGGTGGCTCAGAGTCGTAGCCGTGTTTGTGCACTTGCAGGAGGCCGGGGTCTAAAATCTGGAGGGGCCAAGTTTAGCTTTTACAGGGTGATTCACAGCACCAGTGGACATGTGGGGGCAAAAATAATCCCGGCTGAATTTAAGTCGTTCCCTTGGCTTTTAGGTATTTGTTTCCCTTTATCCTTCTTTTCGGCTTGGAGTCTTGATTAAGGATTTGATTAAGATTATGTATTGAGATTTTGGCAGTGGATTTCTGGGCCTGCCCTGTTTGAACTGCTTGAGCAGTTGAGTAGAAGTCTAGAGCAGGAGTCTCCCTTTTTGAAGTTTTTGGTCACACTCAGACTGGTATGCAGCTCCTTAAAAGCTCAGTGTGGCCAGGCAGCCCTAATCTGTCAGGTATCATTAGTGAAGCATTGTGTAGTTCTGAGCAAGGATAATACCTTAGTGTGTGTGCACACACCTGGAGAACTCCCACTGTACACCCAGAGGCCTGCACATACAGCTTGAATAGCAAACACAGCCTCCTTCATTACGAATTCAACTGCATATTGAGCTGTTGAGGGTTGCAGTTTGTGCCACGTTAGCTCTAATTAGCTTTTAGCTCATTCTGAGTGTTAGAAATGGGTGTGTATTATGTTAGAAACCAGTGTCAAAACGACCACACCTACATCCTCGGAAAGTTTAATCAGAGCCTCCTATACTATTTGAAAAAAAAAAAAAAGGTTTATTAAAGGATTTACACATTTGAATAGATGAGCTTTAATTGGGCACATCAGATGGTTTAGATGGCAGCTGGGAGTGGACCATGGCAGCACGGCATTTGCCTAGCCTTCATGCATAGAGCAGGTTTCACACCAACTCAACTCTCAGGCCAGCTGCTTCCCGCCCATTGCTTCAGAAACCGCCCCACCCCTCTGCTTTTTCACTGGGTTTCATAATACCGCGCTTACTCACGCAGCCACTGTAGGACTGGCTGTCCTGGCGGTTAGTCTGCTTCATACAAACAGAGAGAGGGTCGCTATTCCCGCTGGCCCGACTGTAGCCGAAGCCTGATTTCTGACCACGGGAGGAGAGGCCGGTCATTCATTGCAGCTTCTCTGGTTTTCGAAGTCTCCGTCAACAAGAGCCAACATGGAGGAAGAGGTCGGCCAACTCTCACCAACAGTAACATTGTTGTGTTGCAGAGAAAAGGGGAATGTCCAGCAGCAGCTTTGATTAGCGTCTGCCAGGGTGGTACTGCACAGCTCTGACTGCTGCTGTGTGCTGTTGGAGCGCAGGCTGCTCAAGAGTGGAACAGTTGACTTGGGGAAGAGCAGGAAATGTGTTAATGCTTTACTATGTATATGTGTAGATTGTGACAGGACAGTTCTGTTGTGAAAGTGCAGCAAACCTGGCTAAACTTGAGCCCATTTGTTTTCCTGCAGGAGGCAGACTGAACATCACAGTGCATGTATTTTTGTTAGTGTGTGTGGGTAGATGCTGGTTTGTCTCTATTATACTCCTCCTCACATATGGCCTGTAACTAAAGGGGTCCTATGCATTGCATCCTAATTCTTTCAGTCTAAACAAAGAAGAATGACCATGGATTTTTCTCAGCTGCACACATACACGCCTCCACAGTGTGCCCCAGAGAACACCGGCTATACTTACTCTCTCAGGTGAGGCTTGGCGCTGCGCTGCGTTCTGCTGGCTGCAGCGCCAGATATTCAGGTCATCCATTTCACCGGCATGTTGTATGTCATTTACCACCCAAGGCAACACACAGAATGAACTTTAAATATTTTTCTAATGTGACGTCCACTAGTTTTTCTTAAGAATTGTAGTGAGATCAATTCTAATGCTTGTGTAAATATGTCATAATGCGATAACAAATTATTTAAGAACTTCTTCAGTTTGTTTATATTTTAACACTGTAATTTAAACATTGTTATTATTATTATTATTATGCATGATCTATAAAATACAGAATCCATCATATTGTGTTCTTCAAATGCCGTCTGTTTTGATTATCAAACCTTTTTCTCAGTTGTTAAATTCATGAACATACAATAAGATCCCCCTTTAGTTTAAAATGGAATTGCCTCGTTGTGTTCAGCTTTTAGGATTTTTTTCCCTCTATAAATACCTTGTGGTTGTGGTTGTGATGAGTCAGCCTCACGATTCAGTGGGGGAATTGGGAAAACTCATGAAAACAGATCTCAACAGGACTTTTCTAGTTTTCTCCTCATATCTTAAATTATCTTACATTTTTTAAATATTCTCCTTAGGTTATACAAAGTAGAAGTATGCATTTTTTTTATTTATTGAGACTTTGCACACAGTTTCTCTAAGTCCAACCTCTCTGCATTCTTTCTTGAGTTACCCTTCATCACAATTTACGCTGGAGGTGTGATCATAACCTCACCAGGAGGGTTTCTGCCTGCAGAGGAATGTTGATCTCTGCAGGGCTGTCAGAGCAGAGAAAGGCCTTTGGGTGTGTGGGCAAGGAGATGAAATATCCCTCTCACTACACTGCTCACTTTCTGACATTTGGAGAGGAAGAGTGATTGCTTGACTTTTAGGAGCAGATGCTTCCCATCTCTTAAGGGAAGGTCTGAAAGTGTCCCGTAAAAGATCGAGTCTCAACAAAGACCTCATTACGTTAACTGCCATGTCTGCAGAAACGTGTACATCTACAGGCCTGTGTGGCCTTTCCCACCCAGCAGAAAAAAGCAGGACTGCAGCTTGTGTTGGTGGAAAACTGCGGCGGCAGCTAGTTTTTTTTATCAGTCTCCTACTCTGTTGTGTCAACGCACCGTAGAAACTGGCCATTTTCATGTAGAAATCTGGAGAAGCTAAATAGTAAAGTCATGTTCTCGTGGTTTCAAACAACCTTCCCAGGATGCTGGTGGCAAGCTATCATTTTTTTATTTGTAAAAAGCCTCATGAGTCAGCCCCTGGGGTGAGGTGAAGTAAGACAAATCTACAAAAGCTTGTTAGACACCTTGACTGGAATCTGCCAGGTAGTCTGAGAGGCTGAGACAAGCTAATCGTATTCCTTTGAATGCAGTTAGCAGAGGATCTATAAATGAACCTCGCTGTTACAACCGTAGCCCTGATCCCAGGATTACGCTCAGAGTTCATGCTTCATGGACTAGCTAGTTAAGAGACTAACAGTTCTCCTGAGAAACAAAGCTGTTGAATTATAACTATATGAAACAAGTGCAGATCCAGCTACTGGTCGTAGTTTAAATTTCAAAGGACAGCTTTGTGCCGTTTGCTGCTACTTGTTAAAAGTGGCAGCTGAATGTGTTCAGATCTTTGCTGTTTGTTTGCGTAGAGTGTGTGTGTGTGTGTGTGTGCAGTGAGTACAAAAAGAGACGGACAGAGTCAGGTGACAGAAACGGTTGGTCCATCTGTTGTCAGAACTCAAAGGACCAGCGAGAAGTTTTGTGCCACTTAATGGCCTAAGAGGAAGAGGAAGCCCTCCCATCATGCTCTGTGTCTGTCCACAGAGACGGCACCGTCACAGGGACTTCCAGCTTTGTGAACATTCCATTGAAATGTTAAACATGCAAAGGAAATGCTTTCTTTCGTTAATGCGTAACCTTACATGGTTTACATAAGTGGAATTTAGAGATTTATGCTTTCAGCTTTAACCGTCTGGACAGATCTTTTAGTCTGCCTCACTGTGTCTTTCTGGTAGATAAAGGGCTATATTATAAATATTTTCGATCGATATCACTCTTGTTGAAAATGTAATGTCACAGAAGTGTTTTGAATAGCAGAAGAACAGAAAAATCTGTTAGCTGTTCCACATTGGGACATTTGCTGTGTTTCGGCAGCGGAACTAAACACATTTACTGTCACTTACCAGCCTTCATTTTTCTATTACTGTGGTTTGATAAAAATGCAGCGACACTACCTCCAGAGAAACAGGTCGACTACACCCTGGTTGCACGGAAAA
The DNA here is from genome assembly GCA_907169785.1 of Menidia menidia. Classification (NCBI taxonomy): domain Eukaryota; kingdom Metazoa; phylum Chordata; class Actinopteri; order Atheriniformes; family Atherinopsidae; genus Menidia; species Menidia menidia. The sequence continues at coordinate 9,253,840 of CAJRST010008890.1, read as the reverse complement.
TGGGTGTGTGCCCAGCACTGACTCGCAGAGCTTTCATATTTCATGATGTAGGAAGTAGGTTAGTGGGGTTGGAGCTTCTGGTGGCTAGGGATTTCATATTTTTTAGCCCCATTCTGACTGAAATTATTTGATCGCTGTATCATTGATAGCAAAAGATAACAATAGTTATATCTGGCAGTCCTTTGTGTGGCAGAGTTCGGCTGAGTGGCAGCTGGACAGCTGTTGTTCACCCTGCTGTCACAGTCTTTTACATGTGCTCAGCGTGCTTCGGTGCATGAACCCACCTCTCAAGTGACAGCATCTGGGTCGTAGATAGCCTCTTCCTCTGCTTTTCTTTGGTGTTAAACTCTCAGCAACACACACGTCTGAGTTGGCGTGTCAAAGAGAAATCCATGTTGTGGTATGTTACTGTTTTCTTGTAGTTTACAGCGTGTGTCTTTGGAAGTGAAACATTCAGCCTCATGTCCAACCACAGATCATTCCCTCTGTTGCCACGGGGCTGTTTAATGCGTTCCCCATAGCAACTGCAACTACGTGTTACGGCACACGGTGGGGCTTTAGCACGACGAATGAGGGACCCCACAGACAGAGCCGGACTGCGGGAGAGAAAATGAGTCTGGTCGGAATGAGCCTGATCCCAGAGCCAATTCCTTCCCACCCAGAGATGGTTGGATGGACTTTTAAGAGTTTTTTTGTTTTGTCCCAATTCACTGCTCCTGGTCCCTGGTAAATATAGGCCTCAGCACCTCAGGGAGAAGATTTTCTCCATTCAGGAACACTATAGGGAAGCAGGAAGGAAGTCGGTGCTTGTGCTCTGGTGTATTTTTAACACAGAATAATGTTACAGTGTTGGAGCCAACTGACCACTCCAGCAGATAGTGCATAGGCCCATCGTGTGTCAATGCTTAAGCATCCCTCCTCTGACATGTCTGGCTGCTGGCACAGATTCAACCAGGAAGATTTGTGTGGGCTATTGAAATTCTCACATTATGCGTTCTGTGCTGGTATAAGATGGATCTAATTAATGAGATTTAATTATTGACTCGGTGCTTCACTATTCAAATATGCTAAGTTGTACTGTGCACAAATGAGTCTTTTAAAATGTGATTATCCCCTCTCAGGGATGACATGCAGTTTGCATCTGCTAATGAACAAATAATTTTGCTGAAAGCATTGCACCATCACACAGTTCCATTTGGAATAAGGTTCCTTTTTATACTTTTGCTTTAGAGGTTAAAGGCCTTTGGCAAAGCTTTTAGAACCCACTTGTGGTTTTGATTCTGAGATTTACAACCCACATGGTTCCTATAAAGGGAAATATGTGTGCTCTTGTCTCTCGAATGGTAGCCAGAGTTTGTGAGCCAAGTGTGTTTCTAAGTAAACTCGATACAATAAACTAAGAACCCAGAGATCAACTGTAGGGTTCATCTTTTTTTCTTTTTTTTTTTTGCAAATTGGGGGAAAACCCCCCAAACACCTTTATTTGGGGAGAGCTTTCTTGAGTTTTGGTAATTTCTAACAGAGTGGGTCTGTGTGGCTTTCTGACATGATGTTAATTGTACCGCTCCTGAACCATTCCAAATGATGTTGGCATACACCATGCAAAGTAGGTTGTAGGTGTTTGTGTGTGTGGCAGGTCTGTCCCTGTAGGGAAGCAGACACGCAACAACTTTACATGGTGATTGCTGTATATTATAAATACTGCTAATTACTTGGAACCGAAAAATGAGTAAAGTGCAAAAATAAAATCTGTCTGTGCCCACAGATTATTGAAAGATTGCCAAAGTTTTAGTATTATGTAAGGAGAGATTCTGGGAAGCTTGTCGTCAGGACTGTGCACCCATCTTTGATCCATGTCTTCATCTTGTCTCTTAGAGGACTGTGTCGATTCCTATTTAAAGTACTAAGGCTGGTTGGGGGAGCCACCTGGGAAAAAATCCCCGTCCTCCTGAAGAGTCTGCGCGCTAATTAGAGATTTTAGGCTGAGATTTTGCTAGATTTTGAACACTTAATATTTTAAAAGGAGGTGGTGGCTTCACCTTCACGGAGAGAGCAAACTTAAATTAAGTCCAAACAGGATTGACGGGTTGATGAAATGAAAACGTGTGTTTTCTCAGTGAATTGGCAGGTAGAGCAGACACTTTTCCCTAATCTTTGTGTGTGGCTGCAGGCTACACAGTCAGACATGCTTGTTTCCTTTTTACACACCTTGCCAAGCCTTCCAAGGCTGCATTCTCACCCCAGGAAGTTGGTGACGTTACGAAGAAAAATCCTGAGTCACCGCGTTCTTTTAAATTACTGTGTCTATTGACTCTGTTGGTTTGCATGTTAGTAGTTTTACTGCTTAAGTGACTGACTAGATCAAAAGAAAATATTTGCCAAAATCGGCCATCCCACAAATTTGAGATTCAAAGGGTGTGGAAGGTTTAAGAAAGATAAACAGTGATGTGGGTGTTCAGGCAAAGTGATTACTCTGCTCGGAAGGATTGCCCCACTATCTACATGTCTTGCCTTGACAAGACACCCCCCACCTTCAGGATAAAAGCCCTGACCTCACAATTGATCAGAGGAGCCAGTTGGTTCGTATTCCGGAGGCAGACCAGGATGAAAGCACATAATTGGCTCTCACTGGGAGTCTGTTATCTTCAGGTTTACAGCTAGAGGGACGACTCGATAGCAGCATGCACAATGCTGATACTCTTAGCACACAAATGTGTGAACATACTGCAGTTTGTGTGCTACAGTTTGAGCTGTGTGTTAGGCCAACAGTTGTGTGCGTAAAGCACACAAAACTAAACTCGGCCGCTGTTGTAAAAACGTGGAACATCGTTTTTCCAGTGGGTAAATGGAAGTGTGTTCTCTTATCTGGTGACAGGCTCATTTCATGCCCACATCCTTTAGAATCAAAGGATCAAGAATTTGAAAAGAAATAGTTTTTTTTTCAACATTAGCATATGAATCTGAGAAGTTTTCCCTGTTGTCATGTCATTCCTGAATGCCTCAAATTTGAATGCCTACACAACCGAGTGGGTTTGGCCACATGACTCACAGTAACGTTAGCATGGCAGAGAACAGTCATGGTGTGTTTCCACTTACTGGGGTTCAGGCTGCAGGGCTTTGTCTTTTCTTTGCCGTGTCTACTTTGAGCTGTTCACTTTATCTCTTCCTATAACTTTACTTTCAGAGACTATCTCTGCCTGTTCTTTTGTCATGTTTTCTCTCTCTTTCTGGAATGAGTCATATTTCCTGTTGGGAATGCTGCCCATGACGGAGAACAACTGTCATGCTGACAGAGCTGTTTGTTTTCATCCTCTGAAATTGACTTCCTGAAAAAGAACTACCAACACCAGAAAAGAGTGCACCAATATCCCTTTCTGTATTGATTAGACATATTCATATCTGAATGGATTTTAATGCAGTAGTTGTGAGCAAATTGCCCTCTCTTAAGTGTCACAAAGTTCCCTCTGTCAAGGTCTTTAAAAAAAAAAAGTTTTTTAATTGATTCTAATTTTCCCAATCGTTTTGCCTTTCTTCCTCTTGAATCAGTTCCAGCTACTCCACTGCAGCATTAGAGTTTGAGAAGGAGCACCAGATCGCTCCTGTGTACGAGTCACCCAGGATGTCACGCCGGAGTCTGCGTCTGCAGGGTGCCACCGGGCAGCATGGCAACGAGGGCCTGGCCGACCTCTCCCAGAACCACAGCAGCAGCTACGCCAGCAGCAGAAGGGAGACACGGTCAGTGAAGCCATCACATCTTTTTCACATCTCTGTTGGACTTGTGCCGACAGCCGAAACTTAGCACCGTGTCTCCTATCTGTGTTGTTCCAGGACGCTACGGAGCAGAAAGCAGCAGTCCACTTCCAGTTCTCTGTCTCTATCCCTGAGCCAAGTCGACACACCAAGGAAAACTTTGTCATTCTCAGCAGTCAGCACCCCGATTGACAGCAGCAGCAAAATTCAAGAAAGTGACACAGCATATAATGCGTCTCAGCTTTCTTCCACTCATGAAAAGTCCCACCTGAGACAGCGCACAGTCGTCACCACCACCACCACCACTACTACAGCTGTGGGTGGACACTGGGGTCAGTAAAAAACTATCCTCTGCCATTCCTTAGTTTATTCATTCATGTTGGGGCCATTGAAATGCAAAAAAAAGGTGGGCTTTTCTTTGATAAAAGAATATTCAAGCGTATTTGATGTAACACCCCTCAGGGCAGAGCTCCAGCCACAGTTCTTCAAGTGTTAACGGAGATCCCAGCACGGCCAAGTCCCACGCCTCGCTCGCTAACGGCTACATCTGCAAAGACTGCTCTATACACTCTCCAACCACGGACGCCTATATCAGTCGGTCGTCATCATCTCAAGCTGCAGAGGTTTCCACTGATGCGCTCTCTTCCTCATCCTCGCCTTTCACCAGTATATACACTAGAGACAGGAGTCGGAGGAACAGGACAAGTAAGAATGTCCAATTGGCCTAGAGTGTCAAATTTAATGATTTATTTTGTTTTATTTTTTAGCTGGAAGGTCGACGGTGGGTCTGACTTGAGTTGTGTTAACAAGAGGGTAATTGTTAGTGGTGTGTCTTTCCAGGTGTCCTGATGTCAGTATCTAACACGTGTGTGCACTACAGCAAACAAGCCCTGGCCCCCGTAGTGTCCTTAGTCACCCTTCTCTTCAGCAGTGTGGTCTGGTTGGGTTCAAGGGCCAAGAGCCCACCAGGAAAAGGTACACAATAACAGCCTTTGTTGGCTCTTTTCAACCTGTGATATTGTGACTCAGAGTGAAACCTACTGCAGATAATTAGAACCTGTTTTGTACTTCTTTTGTACACCTTTCTTCACTCCTTTTTTGGCATTCAATTCTCTACATTCCTCCTGTCTCAGGATTTGTTTGGGGAGGTTCTCTGTCACAAACCTCCCGACCTCATCCTGCTATCACCAGTACATCTTTGTAGCGTTTTACCTGTAGCCATTAAACAAGATTGCATTTGGACTAACAGTGAATTTATGGACCAATGTGTCACCAGGTCTTTTTGCATCGTTTTTGGATTCAGTGAGACAAGCGGCATCCTCCAGCCTGTCCAAACTATGGTTGTTTAAGCAGACTACTCTTCACAAGATGATGGGCAGCAGAGCTAATTACTATGAAGGACAAGGTACCTATTGGGGAAAAGCTTGAAGATCATAGCTGCTGACACCTGTGGCTGCCGTTCCAATAATGGATCTCCTCTCTTTCCTGACCTCTTACTTTTTATTCAAATAAGAAAAAAAACTTTTTGTTGGGATAAAGATGCAGACTTTCTTTTCTATATGGGTGTGCCTCTGAGGAATCTCGCCATCTCTTCATTTTTCTGAATCCTCCCAGCTTTCACTTTCTGAACCACCTTACCATTCTTTTCATTTGGGTCTTTTGTGTGATGAGGTTATAACAATAGTTGTTTTAACCCTAACTTAAATTACCTCTTTTTTGCCATTTTTGTGCTCTAAGCATGAAGTCAGTAGTTGAAATATGGTTAGTTCCACCAGCAATATGTCTAATATCCATTGGTCAATTTTCCTGTGCGACCTGTTCACAGCTGCTGAGGTCTGTGCTCTCAGATGCAGAGGTTTCACTACATCTTTCTGTTGGTGGGGCCTCCAGATGCTGCTCTGTGCTCCCTTTTCTGCTCTCATACATCTCTATTCTCATGCTCTTTAGAAAGCTTAGATTCCTCCTGGCGGCGCATGTGGACTTTGTCGCACTAATCACATACTTTCATATTCTTATCATTCATGCGTCCTGAGTCATGTTTTTTTTACGTAAACACATCTATTTTATGTGTTGCAGCTCACACAAGTTTCTGTGGAAGCATGAATGTGAAGGACCTGGTGAATGAAGAAGCTTCACATCTTAATCTTAATGGCTCTCTTTGTAAGCACAAACACACACAAAAAACACACAGATGCTCTTCTTCCTTTCCAATGAGCAGCAGGGAATTGACAGCCATTGTGTACGTGTGTGACCTAAGTCAGAATCAGGGCAGAGGTTGTGTGAACTGCTTTAACTAGTCAGCAGCTTCTTGACCCGCAGATGCTTCTTTTGGCTTAGTTTGTCCCCCAAACCTAAACCAGGCTTTTAGTTCAACACCAAAACTAACCAACCTTAATTCATTAACACTGAATCGGGCTTGAAAATGTAAAGTTTCTCAGGTTATGATTTAGTTTTTTACTTTGCACTCAGTTTATAGGCATAGACTCTGAATCAGAAGTGAAACGACTGACACAGGAGGTAAGTGGGTTCTCAGGGATACATTCATTGGAAAGAAATGTAGATAAAATTTGACTAAAACCAAGGTGAATTAAGTGGAGGAAAAGACTACACGTGTTAAAAAAAGGTTTTTCTCCAGAAATGATGGATTGCAGTCTACTTTATATACTGAAGGCTGGTTATCCAAACTGAGCAGTGCAACATTTAAATGAGCTGGAGAGAAAGAGAACTGCAACAACATAGTGAGGAACAAAGAGTATCAGGGAGGGTTTTTCTCCCATCAGGCTTTGCATGGCATGTAATGTGACTTGTTTTTTTTCCAACACAAATAATTTGTTGTTTTATATTTATTTGAACTCCCTTTGCCAAGATCATTTGCTGCATTAATTTCATATGTTCTTATTATTGTAATGTATGTAATGTTACTTACTCATCCTTTTTGTTTGGCAATCTGCTTGCCTGCTTTCCATCATTTTGGCATACACAGGTGATGACTGTAAAGGGAAGCAGTACTCTGAGACACACACCGTCCTCTGCACACAGTCCTCCAGGTCACAGCGCCTGGTGGGGGCTCTGTGGAGCATCCTAGCTTTTGCAGGTTAACCACCACTCTGACTGACTCTTACTACTGATTAAAATATTTTCTTTTGCTTTTAGATTTTAGTCTTAACATTTGTGACTCAGACAGTGTGAAGATGTAAGTTTAAAAGGAAAAAAGAAGTGTAATTGCATCTGTCTCCCACTGTCCCAGGTCACTGCCTCCTGCAGCCAGGTCACTGTGTAGTCAGAGCAGGCAAAGCGTTGGGTTCTGGGGTCCTTGTTGGAGCACAGAGGCTGCTCTCATTCTTCTGGATGCTCGTGTCTGCTCCAGGTTTGTCTTTATAAATATTTGCCCTCGACAGTTTTCCTTTGGCCTGATTTGTTCATTCTTTGTATGTGTTCTTTATGTTTCTCCTGTTTGCCCAGTGAAAGGAGTCAATGGACTGCTTTGGTTTCTTGCTAAAGGATGGTACTACTTGGTTTCTCTCATGTCTATCCTCAATGTCTTCTTCCTCACAAAGTAAGAGCCCTCACATCTATTCTACACGACTAATGAAAAAATATCAGCTGCATAGTTATCTGACAAGATGTTTTGGTGTTTCAGATGTCTTCCCAAACTCTGGAGGCTCCTGTTGCTCCTGTTGCCCTTTTTGCTCCTCCTTGGTGAGTTTGTGAGAATTGCTGTCGCAGATGTAACCTGTTAAATGCAGGGAGCACTGTTGGTGCAGAGTGTTTTAAGCAGCACACATCCCCAGAGTCTCGACCTCTGCAGGGCTTCGCGGTAGACCAGACTGGCATTGCTCAGAGTTTATGCTATCGTGTCTGTCAGTGAATCTTGAATGTGTTGTTTGTCGTGACTGAACTACCAGCATCTGATTTAGACTAAGCTCGATCATTTGTGTGCAGCTTTATGGTTTTGGGGTCCGTCCACTTCTACACTGCTCGCCTACCTGCCGGCCATAAACCTAACTGAGTGGGGTCCTGCTTCTGCCGTCACCTTTTTGTCCAACATGGTGGCGTTCCCAGCATCTGTTCCTGCAACAGAGTCTCCAGTGGAGCCAACTCCAGCCATCACAGTCTCACAGGAAACGGTAAGGAGCGTTGAAATAACATGAAAATGCAGTTCAGACATGCCAGGTGAAATAGATGGTTGAGTCAGCTATGTTTTGGATTTTGACATTTTATCTTTATATTTTCATAAAATCCCCACCCCCTTTTCAGCCAATCCTTCCCCCTGTGGCAGTCTCCACTGTGGATTTGGAGCGTCTTGAACATGTCGAACAGCAGCTAGCACTGCTGTGGGAACGAGTCCAGCAGGGTGACCAGAAGCAAGACCAGCGTCATGGGGACATTTTGGGTCTCTACAGCACCTTGAGGGAGCAGCTCCACAGCCAGACTGACAGGGAGAGTCTGGGGGTGTGGGTGTCCTCCCTGCTGGAGCAGCGACTCGGCGTGCTGCGAGGAGAGCTGGAGCAGGACAACACACGCAGAGCACAGGTAGACTGATGTGGAAAAGACGTGTCCCTGACTGCTGATTTAAAAGAGGGAAGAAATTCAATTTCCTCTTAATTTTCCAGATTACAGAAGAGCAGAAGCTGCAACAGGACAGTCAGGCAGCGCGGCTGGCTGATTTAGAGCTGCTGCTCAGTGCTTTAGCAGCAAAGACGGAGGTGTGTGCCACAGATTCATTTCCTGAGAAAACATGCAAATATCAGTGTGACTACATTCACCTCTATGATTGATTTAGAAAGTGTTTTATTGAAGGAAAATTAAATCAATTTTTTTTCTACCACAGACTGTGCAGCAGAAGCAGTATGAGCATGAGAAGGAGGAACGGGAGAAAGAACAGATCCAATCATCAGAGGACAAGGCACCTGTCAGGTACAGAAGATAACCACTCAAACCTTCTGATGTGCACGTGGACAGATGCTGCCGGCGTTTTGGAGTGAGGTTCAGCAGCATTGTGGCAGCTCACATGTAGTTTCTGTCATTCTGTCAGTGTGGGTGTGAAGCAGGAGGACCACGACGCTTTGTTAGCAGAGGTGCAGAGACTTGAGACAGAGCTGAGTAGAATCAGACAGGACCTGCAGGGGGTTGTTGGATGCAAGGGCAAGTGTGAGCAGCTGGACACGCTGCAGGAAACGGTAAGTAACTCCTTGGTCTGGTAACATAGATGCTCTTTGACAGATGTAAAAGCCTGTATTCACACCAATGGATTTAACCATTATATCTCTGTTCCTCTCAGATATCAGTGCAGGTGTCCTCACAGTTGCGGAAAGAGCTGCAGGCTCTGTTCTTCGGTAGTGGTGGGTCAGAGGAGCAGCAGGGTGAGGTGCCCGAATCTCTGATCCAGTGGTTGTCCCAGCGCTATGTGAGCACACCGGACCTGCAGGCGGCACTGGCCTCACTGGAGCTGAGCATGCTGAAAGACATATCGCTGCAGCTGGAGCGCAGCCGGACCCAGACTCTGGATGAGGCCGAGTCCCAAACAAGGAGCATCGTTCAGACTGTAACTGGGGCTGTGCAGCGCACGTCCGCAACCGAGGGACTGACAGAAGAGGTAATGGGCATTTACCTCTCACTCCCAACATCATCATTACAGGATTTTCCCATCCAATGAATTTGAGACAAGCAACTAGAACATGGTGGTTTGTCATATTGTGACTGAGCTGAACTTTTGTTTTCTTCCACCCAGCATGTGAAGCTGATTGTCCAGAACGCTCTGAAGCTGTACTCCCAGGATCGAACAGGCCAAGTGGACTACGCCCTGGAGTCTGGAGGTGAGAAGGAAACCTGTCTACCCTGAGCCTTCATGCAGGCCACTAGTTAACCCTGCAGTGGTTTAAACGGATTAGCAGGTCAGCTGTTCCATAACTCTGTAATGTATATATTACGCAATACGGCCAAAGCTATTAGCAGGTCAAGGACAACAAGGTATTAACTGTAAAAAGCTCTGGTACCATTGTTAAGTTTGCTGCTGCTGCCTGTTGGCCAATATATGATACTTGCTTTCAGGAACATTCTGGTTGTTATAATGTCAAGGAGTACATTATCTCTTTTATTAAGAAGACTCCCGGTAACTATCAGTCAAATCTTGTTAATAAAAAATACACATGACACAGCAGAAATTACAGATCATATCGTCATGTACTGTCAATTAAATGTATGGTTCTGATTAATTACTGCAAAACAAGGTCATGATTAATCATATAATGACCTCAATCAGTAATGTGATGTAGATATAGTCAAATCATCATCAGTGTCCCTAGATAGGTGCTAAAATACTAGTTTCCCTTTGTCACTTTTATCCTGTGATTAAGAAAAATGAAATTAAAAAAATTATTTCCTGTAGTATTTGGTTATTTAGTTAGTTTTAAGTGAGACCAGCTACCTTTTCATAGAGAAAAACATTAGATAGCTCAGGACAGCATTAGATATTCAGCATGTGAGATGAATTGTGGTTAATGTGTGTACTTAATTTAACAAAGAAGAAGAAAGCATAGTATAAAGACCCAAAGTGCAAAAGCTTCCCATATATAAAAGCAAATATTTCAGATGAAGCAGATGTGTCTTGTAAATGGACTGGGTTGGTAACTGTGAGTTTTGTTCATAAACTGTAGTGACATTTAATAAAGGGTTATTATTTTAGTTTTCTCTGTTTTTAATCGATATTTCTGTGTCTTCAGGCGGCAGCATCCTCAGCACCCGCTGCTCTGAAACATACGAGACCAAGACGGCCCTCATGAGTCTGTTCGGGCTGCCACTCTGGTACTTCTCCCAGTCTCCCCGCGTTGTTATCCAGGTGAGACCAATCATTGGGTACCCAGAGGAGGGATTTTGGGAGGAAAACATAAAATTATAGCGAGACTTACTGTCTGGGTAATGTAGCTACCATCCAGCAAGTGTTAGTGTGAATGAACAGAAAGCATGAGCCTTGGAATCTTTGCTTCTGTTTCAAAAATAATCTTTTTCACTTCTCTTCCAACAGCCTGATGTGTATCCCGGTAACTGCTGGGCATTTAAAGGTTCTCAAGGTTATCTGGTGATCAGGCTTTCCCTGAGAATCCTGCCCACATCCTTCTGTGTGGAGCACATCCCCAAAGCTCTGTCCCCAACTGGAAACATCACCAGCGCCCCTCAAAACTTCACAGTCTTTGTAAGAAATCAAAACGTGAAACCCTTTTTAATATAAAGAAAAATAAATTCAACACCCGGTGTGTAACGGCTTCCTTTACTGCTGTTTGCTTAGGGTCTAGATGATGAGTACCAAGAGGAAGGAAAGCTGCTGGGGCAATATAAATATGAGGAAGATGGGGAGTCTCTGCAAGTTTTTCCTGTTCAGGTAACAGTAGAGGCTCTTCTTATACATGTTAAAGCTGCTGGTGTCCGCTGGCATTTGTTGAATATTTTCCGTTTTATCTTTCAGGAGAAGAATGATAAGGCCTTCCAGATCATCGAGGTGCGGGTGCTGTCAAACTGGGGTCACCCAGAATACACCTGCCTATACCGCTTCAGAGTCCATGGAGAACCACGCCCCCAATGAACCAACCATGTCCAGACACGCCATTAAACATTACACCCTATCTGTACATAGCTGTGACCAGCTTCTTTTTAGTGGAGGGGACTCGGCCGTGTGGATGTCTTTGCATGAAAGCCATGAAGAAACAGAAGTTGTGGACTGACTGTTAGAGCAATGTGCCCAGACTGAACCGTAAACATGCGTTTTGATGGTATTGAAAGTTTCACTGGAAGTTTGTGTCTGGACCGTCAAAGAATGCCAGAGAAATGGAACCACAGAAGAAGCTAAAAGTCCCGGTCCCCTTTTCATTGCACTGAATCAGCTCATGAGGTCAGCAGGCACCTCCAAGCGGACAAATCTATTCTCCCCTTTCTGCAACTTTCTTTTCTACAGGGGAGTGGACATTTGAAATGGGGATTATAGCTACAAACTCATCTCCATCATTTTCTCATACATCTGTCTGATTTCCTTTTGCTCCTTTAAAAACTTAATCCACCTTTTTTTTTGTTTTGTTTTTTGTTTTAAAGATCCGATACCACAGGACCTTTGCCTGAGCCGCTGTTCAGGCATGTCACTCCCTTTGCAGCAGCAGAGTTCTTTATGCTCTCATCATGGACATGCTAAGTTCTCTACATTCTGGGCTTGACCTCATGCTTTTTATGGCCATAAGTAAGACTTTGCTTTCTTTTTTTAAAAAGAACTGAACATGCTGCCTATGGACAAACTCTGAATGTTTGATACAGTGGAGGCTTGATAGAAGTTTCCTTCAATCGCACAGCAACAATAGAAAACCACTAACATGAGCCTTCTGTGAATTCAACGTGAGAAGGCTCCTCACTATTGTCTGATTATGGCTAGACTTCTGGAATAATGCTAGCATGTGGCTCCCTCCGATCAATGCTCCACACTTTTACATACATGTGTGTAAAAGATCCATGTGTTCTTGCTGAACATTTGAGTCCCGTGCCTGGATCTCAGACCACCAAACAGTGTTTCAAGGTTTTTTTCTTTTTTAGTATTCAACAGTGTGCTTCTGTGTGTAGCTTCTCTCCTTTTAGCTCAGTTAATCGTCCTCATCACATTGGCTCACTACTCTGAAACCCTGAAGGAATGTAACCTGTATATTTCATTGTTGATAGTTGGTCCTTTATAATACCTATTTTTGTCAGTGTTGCTTTATAAAAGAAACGATCCTGTCATTATTATCGTTTTACTATTATTTCTGCTTTGACTCATCATGTTCTGCTTTCTTTTTGTTTTGTTTTGGGTGTGTTACTATCAGATGATGCACTGCTGCACTGAAACACAGATTTGTGGCACGGGTCTTCATAATTTGTTCATAAAATGGGTGTAAGACATTTTGGTTGCAACCATGGGTGAATCTAAAATATTACTTGTAAAAAAAAAAAGGTTTTGTTCACAGGTCTTATTTATTAACAAGACAATTATTGGCTGCGAAGTCTGATTAACTGCAATGTATATTTTGTTAAAAGCTGTTCAGTGCATTTTGGAATCTTGGGACTTTTTTTTAAGATAAATGGCTATTTTTGTTCAGTCATGAGATGACTCAACTGCTTTGGAATATATTCCAATAAAGACTATAATTTTGAAAAAAAAAACATTAATGTGAAACAGTCCTTTGTTTAGTTAGTTGTACTCAAAAGTTGTACTCAAAGCCTTAACCAATGACATGCACAATACTTCAGTCAAGCTAAAATATATTGGAGAAACACAAATAAGCTATTTGCACTAAACGCTGTTGGTTACATTCAGACTGAGGTGAAAAATCAAGCTAAAGGGAACAGGCAGGACCCAAGATTTGTCATTTTCAGTTTAGCATTAACTAAGACCTAGCATTGGTTTTAAACTGTGAACGTTCACGTTTCTAATTTAGCTATCTGCTGCCCTCGAGTGGCGGCGCCAGGGCACGAAATGGGCACGCATGTCAGCGACTAAAGCTTCTAAAAGCGGCGCAAGGTTTATCTGGTGTATTTGTTATTTTAGTCTAGTTTCGCCGGAAATGGAATACAAATGTCTCATAGCTTTTGTAGGGCTCGGTCAAGTGTGTAACAAAAGGCTGTGAAGTTCAGAGAAGCTGAAACTGTTGGTAAAAAAATAAATAGTGTAGAATGACACCATGTTGTTTCACTCACGTATATGCACTTATCTACCTTTATTTGTATCTGCTTGAATAATTATAATACAGAAAAAGAAAACAGGAAATGAAAGGGACTTCGGTTGCAAATGTAAAAAAACGAGATAATTGTATCACTTCCTGTTTATACTGGAGGTTGAGACAAATACTTCCTTGGCAACCAGAGACTCCTTGGCGACCACTAAAGCGCGCAGGCCCCATAATGGCCAAATGCAATGGAGCCAAACAATCACTTTGGAAACAAGTCTGTGATGGTAAGATTAAAGTGCGTTTCAGCTCCAATTGACACGAATGATCCAATTTAATTTAAATTATTCTTGAAGAGTTTGAAGCTGAGCAGCCCAGTCCTCCCAGTGTTGTAGGGACTGACAGGGGCTCAGTGGACAGTCTGCAGTCATTCTGTGGATTCACCACAGCCGAGGTAAGGAAATACATTGATTGATTTCTGGATCCTGTCAAAAGCATCTCTTTGAAGAAACAATGGCCTTATTGGGTTTTTGTGGACTACCATCCTTAGAGTGACGATGATCCTCTTCTTTGCGACCCTGCTCTCACTGGCTATCAAGGAAATACAAGAAAGGCTTATTCTCTTCACCAGATCAGCACCCCAGCTGCTGAGCATGAGTCATCTCCATACACCATTCAAAGTAAGATGAATGGACTTTATTGAAGAGCATTCCTACCTTTCAATTCATCATGTTGACTACAGTTATTTTTCTCTGTTTGTTAGGTCCTGTCACAAGTTTATTGGAGGAGCAACTGTTTCCAGTGTTGCTGCCTGGGCTGGAGGCTTTGTTAAGAGAAGCCCAAAAACATGCTTGCTTTGAGGTCTCAATTTTTTCTGATAGTCATCTAATCAACAGGAGAAAACAGTAATTCATGTAATGGTCACATCACTGGAAAGTTTTAACCCTTATTTTCGGTGTTGACGTTTAATTTCACATTTTCTTTTCAGAGGAAAGTAACAGCATTTATCCCCTGTGACTTCCTTACTGCGTGGCTCTACAAGTAAGACTCTTCTTACACACATGCACACAAACATTCATTTTTAATACTCATCATTCAAATGTCATCTTGATTGTGTTTGAATAATCATGCCAGCTTTTTTCCTCAGTCATAATCCCTGCAGACGGGGACAGGTCCCAGTGAACTTTCATGACATTCCCTTCGTGAAAGACTGGCTTTCCTTGAAGTGAGTGACTCAACAACCTGTCACACTTACAGATTGAAAATGTTTTAATGCAGATGGGTTGAAAAATATCTGGAGACTTTTATTATTTAAGCTGTTTATTATAGCAAGCAAAGAACAAGTTAACTGAATAACATTTTATATGTTTTATTTCAAATAAAATAACAAAATTGTAAACTGTTGTAAACTGTTGACAGTTTGCTTGTTGCTGTGTCGTCTCTACAGCTAAAACACGATAGAAGTTGGAAAATCCACACACCTAGTTCTGGGCTACATTTGGCAGTAGTAAGCACCTTTATCTCATCTAATTATTCATTTTTTGTCCATATCCTCCAGCCCCAGGCCTCCTGTCCCTCTGTTTCTGCGTTTGAGTGAGGAACAGGCTGCTCTGATCATCCAGGCTTTCTGGAGAGGATATAAGGTATACTAAACAGTGTTGTTTATGGCTTTCTGTGCAACCCTTTATACAGTCACTGTGTCAGTGTAACAGCATAAGTGGGAATTCAGCTGTAGGCTTGTTTTTTGTCTTAAAAAGTCTTGAAATATAAGGTAATCTAGAACCTGACACGTGACCTGAGTAACAGGCAGGACTTGAGAGAAGATGGCATAAGGGAATAAAACAGAAAATATTTGTATAGACCACAGTCCTATTATGTGCGTGGTCACATAAGGGTATGATACTCTCGTGTTTGCATTTAGACCAGTGTGATCTTGTTGTATAATCCCATGTTGCTGAAAAGCCCCTCTTCCACAGGGGCTGCAATTTCATTCATCAGCCCTATTATGTCATCTGTGATGTCAGGCTTTAATTCCTTCCTGTGCAGGCGTTGTGGTTCACTGATATAAATAGTCATCCACAGACACAGCCACAGGCAAATAGCAGCAATTTTACCCCACTCACACACAGATGAACAAAACATTCTGTAGTATAAGGACAAGCAGCAGTCATGTTTTGCCGGTCTCATCGAAAGCACTTGTTTCACCTTTTTGTCTGTTTCTGCTTCTGTTTTGGATGGGGAAAGCATTGAAAAATGAAAAAGATGCCCGCCCTCAAGTCAGTTATATTACATGCAAAAGCTCAGGATATTTTCTCAAATATGGAGCTGAATTTGTTGGTGTGTGCACAAAAAGATGTCCGTGCTCCTACAGCCAGTTTGTGACTACCTGTGCACCAGCAGAGGGCAACACTACCTCTTAGTTTACCTGTGACAACACCGATGATGATTTTCATCTCTACATGTGGTGGCAGCAGTGAGCCAGCTGTCTGTTACTTCTCAGTTTGTGCTGAACTACGAAAGGGTTCAGAGGGGCCACTGATAGCATGAGCACCCTGAGGGATCTAGAGGAACGACACAGTCAGAGAGAGACATATAGTCACTGGGGAGACAGCAGAGGATTACGAGGGGGGCTAAAGCTGGAGCCAGAAAATTTTCAGATGGATGACAAAAGGGAGGAAAGAGGCAAGCTGATATTGCAGCATATTGTCAGATTAGAAATGGATGGAAATATGGCCTTTTCAGCACTTGCTGTAGGCATGAAGGGTACATTGTTGCTGAAAACTGCAGCAGGCCTCGAGTTGAAGACGCAGAGGATCATCACTTATTTAAGACACAGAGGGTGGGGATATTTTGGGATAGCAGGAGCTGTTGTGTGTCATGATTGCTTTTGGCTCGACTGGAGAAAAACAGTAGTTAACATGACTAAAAGCAATGAAGCAGAAAGTCTAGGAGACAAACTGAGTCTACAAACTTTGAATCTAGCTGCCAGTAGTGTGTGATTAAACATTGATTTTCTGTCTCCCAGTTTAAATTTGTTCACATAATTCTTCAGTGGCAACATGACTGTTCACCGATCTCAAATGTTGGTGATCAGTAACAAGCTGAATTAAAATGTCTTGTCATGAGAAGTAGTACTGAAATACTACCTCACATATACTTAAGCACTAAAGAATAATTCCTTGCGTTTGTTTGATTATGATAGGATCATAGAGTTTTTTTTACAGTGTAAGACCAAACCACTGTTCTCCTCACCCCCATTCCCTCAACAAGCACCCTATCTTTCCCCCCGTGCTTGTTGCTGTTATATAACTGGCCTGACGCAGCAGTGACTGCCTGACTGCAGAGTATGTGTATGTGTGTTTGAGTAAATGTGTTCAGTTAAGAAAGACAGACAGACCAAAGCCCAGGCAGCAGAGATGGAGGGTATTTTTGTAGAGTGGAGTTTTTATCCTTCCATTATTAATCTCTTTCATTACAAAACTGAGGGCTGTAAAAGAGGAGTGGTGGAGAGAATGCACTAAGCCACCAACTCACAGTTATGACCCAGACAAAGAAGTTGTCTCTTCTTTCACTCACGTATAAGTATGAAGAGCTGCAAGGTCTAAACATATTGCGTAATCTCCTTTACACCATGTGCCTTAGTTCAACTCTAATCCATTCATCCATGCACACATGTATACATGCATCCACTCATTCACACGCACATTCTGCTGATCACTAAGACTTATCAGGATTACTCAAGTCTGGTCAGCTGAGTTGGAGTAGAGTGGCTGTTTGTGTAATAACAAGAACTTTTAGGTTTGTCATTATCATGAAACTGTTACGTAAGTACAATGAAAACATGAAAACAGATTTCAGGATCTTTGCTGTCAATGTAAATGACCAGAAATAGGGTTAGGGTGAGGTTAGGCAACTGCAATAACTGGCTAATTAGAACACTGGGTTTAAATTAGCTTTCAAAGCTTTAGTTGTTTTCATTTCACATCTCTGTGAAACTGGCTGCACTTTTTTTTTATGTATCTGGTCATTTAGAAAAAATGATTTTGCCCCTTTAAGAGATGCCTTGACAGGCCCAATTACTGTGAAGAATTGGGGTGCTGTTCACACACACAATCCTGTGGTCACAACACAGTCGTACCCACTCAGCTGTATAGTCAGGGGCACAAGTAGGTCTAAGGTTCCAGTTGAATGATCTGAGGAGCAAAGGATGAGTGGTTTGAACTGAGGTTCAGTGTTAAGTCAGATGACCGATCATATGCAGTGACTCTCATGCAGAAAGCATTGTCACAGGCACTCAGGAAGGTCAGTGGCCGCTTTTTCTGAAATGATATAGAGACTGCAAGACTTTGCTCTGCTCTTAGTGATTGTAAAAATAAAAAAAGTGTCATAAGTTCACAGTGCAACCATCAGCTGTCACTAATAAGGTGTCAGCTCACTGCTCGCTGAAACATCGATCAAACAGAGACAACACTGACCTGATGGGTCAGTTACGGAGTGTGAAGAGAAGATTGAGCAGAATGCTGCTTCGCCTTTTTGCCCTTTGCCAGTTTTGGTGATAGCTGCAGCCAAACAGAGGCCCGTGTGCTGCATGGTGTTATACTGGAAGAGGAGCTCAGTCTCTCATGCAGCTCTGCACAGAAAGGAGAGCAGCTTCAAAAGCTGTTCAACGGGGCTGAAGTCTGTGTGTGTGGAAGAGTGTATGAAGTTATGCAATTTGTGGGTGTGTGGTTTGTGTGGGGGTTCAGCCTGTGCGGCTGCTGGTGACTGAGAAGATGTCGGAGGGACTTGAGATGGCGTCCCTCTTTGCAGTGCTTTATTCTGTGGGGTATTCTTTGTACTATTGTTGTTTTTCTGCCTCTCAGATAATGCCTACGGATGCCTGTGGCTTTGCACCATCTTGGCAATTTCTCTAATCACTCTAATTCATGCCTACATGCATTGTGTAGAGAGGAAGAAGAGTGACTCACATGCACTAAACCCTACTGCCACGTGTGCGGTGACAAGAAAGACGTACTGTGTTCGCAAACGGTCATCAATTTATCAAACTATGAGAAATAGATAGCTTAATGACACACGTCCACATGATGTCATTGAGCAAGATCAAATGTTATGCCTGGGGACTGCATAAAAACACAAAGTCCCCAGCTTGTATTTAAGCAAAGGGTCAAAACAGTAGCTTACCCCAGCTAATCAGCTGTGCTGATGCACACAGACGGGCTTTAAAAAAGCACACACATTCCACTCTGCTCTTTGTCTCTGTCTGTCACACACAAGCTGTCAGCATCCTGTGTAAAGCTTCAATATCAAAACTCAGCCTTCCAGTCTGATATTGTTTGGATATGACAGCATGATCCAGTTGGTAAATGGCTGACAGAAATGCGTGTTGTTTAGAAGCAGCTGATGGCAGCAGAGACAGAATGACAGATGCCACATTTTTGGAGGAAACCAATAAAAATCGGGCAGAGAACAGGAATGGTGCATGGACACAAATAGAGCGCACAGGCGATGCTGAGCAAACACAACAGACTCCATCCCCCCACCCGTCCTGACCCTCACCCCTCATTTCCATTTCTATGGTTTGCTCCCATCAGCATTGGGGCTGTTGCTGCTCCATGACACCCAGTGAATTAACCATTGGAGCTCACTGGTCTTACCCATTCGTCAACCCATGGCCAGCCTTATATAACAGCCCCACTTTCATGCTCACTAATAGCAACACTATTGTTGCCACATAACCAGGCACTTGGGAGAATGTTAGGGTTGAATGGAGCAGGGAAGCAAGACTGGGGACCCAGAAGAGAAAAGAGGGAGCAGAGAATAAAGGTGGAAGAAGAGGGTTGGGTTGAAACATCGACGTGTCTAAGAATCTCAGGAAAAAGTGAGGTTTTCAAATAAGACACCTGGTTGCTGCAGGAGGGTAGCGGTAGAGAAAACATATGACATAGCAAAAGTAGAGAAAAGAGTCCAAGTGAGCGGAAGAGGAATCGGAGAGTGATCTCTTCAGGAAATTTTCTTTTCTCATCACAAACATCCAACCTATTTGGTATTCTTTCAAGAAACGCACAACAACAACAGGGGTTTCCTCCCAGAACAAAAGCATGACTCAACTCAACATCAGTATGCTGAAGAATCTAACAAATGTTATTCACAAATGGGCCGCTTGACTCTACAAGAAAAATGTCTCGTTTAGCTACATGACACAGATGTACGGGCACTCTCAGTTATGTGTCTTAGCAGTGACTCATAAAATGACACAGAGGGCCAAATCACTGTATTAAGCTTTTACATAATACTCATGTAGATGCGAGCTGTTAAAGATGTAACATTAAAGTTAAAATTTAAATTAAGGGGAAATTCTTAATCTCAGGCTAAATTGTTCGTAATAATCTGTTTGTTCGATTTCTTTTTTAAACAATTTTTTTTAAATTCATGCCTGTTACACACTGAAGACTAAGATAAATGGTAAAAAATATGGTGAAGTGAACAAATACAGCAAATACAAGAACTGATAAGATACACTATTAGCGGTATCTTATCTGATTGCACATAGATATGTATCAACCTTAAACATTATATTTACTGACTGGGTAAGGTTGCATAATGACCGTATTGTGAACTGAACAGATGTGACCTGATAAAACACAGATTTATGGTTGTCTTGTCTTCAAACACGTTGAATTAGCCACTACCACAGTTCACCCACTGTTTGTTAACCAGAGCATGTAACTGGCGCCATTTTATAGACCTACAGGCCTATTAGTACTGATTAGCCTAGAATCTAATTAAGTTATTGATGATGTTTGCCAATGTGAACTTTTCCATGTGCTGCTTTTACACGTGTGCTGTGGTTGTTTCAGATAAGGGCACGGCCAGATGTACAGGAGCTGCGCCAATGGCAGAGGGAGCTGAGGGAAAACCGTGACATCGCCAAAACCGTGGAGAGGTTCTGGGTGCGACAAGAGAGCCGAGGTGAGCTCCTCGCACACATCCACGCTTAGAGTTTCAACAGACACGAGACTTCTAACTCACTGCCAACACAATACCACTGTGGCCAATGAGTTAACATTCACAGTAACACAAAATAATTCATAGGTGTCAACCTTATTCACGTTTATGCAAATGCGTGCTTATATAACACGGCTTTAGCCCGTGCTCGGTACTTTCTCACACACCTAAACTGCTGCAGAGATGTGGTGTTCATCCCTACGTTGCTTTGATGTTAAAGCTTAGAGATGAGGATTCTAGCAGCAGTGGCACACCCAGAGAATGAGGGCAGTGGCAGAGATAAAGACACGAAGGGAAGATTGCAAATGACAAAGAGAAAGGATGTCTGCAGGGCTCAGGGTGTGCTTGTGTGATGGAGATGGCAGAGGATGGGGGCTGGGGCTACATCTCAAGAAAGAAGCGACTTAGAGGGAAGATGCAGAGAAATGAAGACAGAAATATTAGATGGTGTGTGTGTACTGTGTGTGTGCACACGAAGGCTGGAGCACAGCAGCTGAGAATGCACACCCGTGTCCAATGTGGCTGAGAGGTATTAGAGCTCAGGGATAGGGACTTTGTCCAGGGAAATGCTCATGAAGTAAAAGTGACTCTGAACGAGTTTCTTTTACTTCTGGTCAACCAACTGTTCATTCATGATATTCCATTCTACTGTGGTGTCAGTTTTAAAGTCCTTAATCTACTTTAAAAATTAGGTTTTTAACCTTTTAAATGAATTCCTAACATAATTTTGGGGGTTTTACGAAACATAAAATCGGCTGTCGGTGCCATTTCTGCTCTCATTCTGCAGAGCACTGCTTACATCGTCAATGGTCCGGCAGCTTGCATGTTCTAACTAATCTTGACTATTTGGAGAATGGGAATTTAATTAAAACAAGCTTGTACTGTAATCGACTCTTGAATGTGAAGCTAACAAACAGGAGCCAGCTTTGTCCCTAGGTCAATAGTCTGGCCCCATGACCTGGTCAAGGGTTCAGTCTGATAAGCCCTGGGCTAGCCCAGCACAGCTAGCTTGCATCCAGTTGGCTCGCAATACCATCAGAGGTCTGTGGCTGCTTGCTTGGCTTTGCTTCTGCCATAGTAGGTGCCACTGATTCATTGAACTCAGCAAACGTTGGGAGTGATCTGCTAAAGAGTAAATCCAGCAGCTTCATAAAAAAAATACATTACCGACACAATACTTCTTGGAGAATTCTTTCAACTTTCCTGAGAATCCTACAATGTTGTGCTCAGGTCAAATGTCATTGGAAATGTAAAGTAAACACAATTCACAATATTACAAATCACAATAATTTGTAACTCAAAGCATATTTGAACTTAAACAAAAATAGCTGATATAACAGAAAAACTAAAAACTTATTTTCACTATGGTGCTTTGGAATGACACGATTATAAAGACACTTGATAGTTTGTTTTGCTAACAGCAGCATCAGAAGAGCAGGTTGTTCCAACACTGACACATTCCTCACAACAAAGGCGCTGGCTGCAGCCGTGGCCGGCCGGCCGGCGAACATTCTTCCACTGGTGCTGCTGCTGACCTGACATAATCCAGGGGGCCTGGGGCTGTGTGTGCATGTGTAAGAGAGTGTATGGGTTTAAACGAGAGCCTGCCCAGACTGCTGTCCTGAATGGGAATCATTTTCTGACCCCTCCAAAATCTGAAATGGATAACAATGGGAAGGAAGCAGAAATGATTAAGGGAGGGGTGTAATAGCATTGCAGAAGCTTCGGCCTCAGCTGGTGTTGCCTGTTGTTGTTTTGGGTAATGAAGTGAGCGCTGATGGATAAATGAACCATATTTGGTGCAGGAAGAAAAGAAGAGAGAGGAAGAAATTATTTAGGGACCTCCTTCCCCCTTCTGTTTGCTAGCTCTTGAAGTTCTTCCAGCAACAGCTGCACTTATCCCGTCTGACCCGAGCGTACAATGCCTCGCCTGCCATTTCAGAGTCCGAAATCAGGTTCAGCCAAAGATGGAAGCAAAAAAAAAAAAAAACAATATGGCAAAGAATAAGCACGCATCGATATGTCAAAAAGTCAAAAGGTGACAGCTTACTGGACAGCTGAAGGTCTCCAGCTCATCAATCACCACATGACTGAGGTTGGCTGTAGCCAGACATGCTGCGTATTTAACGTCAGTTAAAGCCTGTTTAAACACAGCAGTTAACAAGCCTCTTGTTTGACTTTATATGGTTGTCAGTTCTGAAAGAAAATGGGTGCTCTGTTTCCAAAAAGTAATTCTTAGTGCTAAACCATCTTAATTTGCATTTCACTGCCTGCACAACCGACCCAAAGCTGATCTCTTTTTGTTGTTGTTGTTACCCTTCAGGACTCATAGGCTTATATGCTTTTGTAGACACAGTGTGTGATGTCTTGTTTTCTTCCTGGGCCATTTCAGGACCATAGACTTCACATTTGAGTCCGATACAAGGCGGCTGCATTTATATTATAATGTGAACAACCCCAAGAAACTTGCAGCATGTAAATTTTTTCAGATAACAGCTTGTAGTTTCAATAAGGTTATAGATTATAGATAGAGTTATAAATTTAGAATTAAATGTAGCATTTCACTGACATTTAAATCAATAGGGATAGGGAGGCTGTGCACTGGCACAGCCTCCCTATTGTTTAAGAAACTATTTACGAATTTGCTGAACAAAGACTATGGCAGAAATTTGCCAGAAAAATTGTTATACACATGATGTAGAAACCAGGTGTAAACTAATGTAAAACCTGACACAGTATACGGTTCATACACATAAACGTAACACCCGAATTGTGCTTTTCTTCTTGATTTCCAGCTAGTTTCACTGAAAGATCCTCCAGAAAGCTCCCAGGCTACAGCGGGGGTCACACGCTAACCTCCTAGATGACCCCAGAGGCTGGTGAGTGGTTGACCCCATGGCATGTGCACCACAGAGGAAACAGCCTGTGCACCACTGAGTAATTTCCTGACTGGATCAGAACTTGTTGAAAAATCGCTGACTCTATCTCAGCACTTGAGCTAAGCCGAAAGGGCTTTTTTTTTTCTTTTTTAAAAGCCATTAAAGCATGTTAACTTCACGTCAATCTAGCCTAAAACAATCAGTCAAACATGCCACTGAAAACGCCTGTAACCAGTTGGCTATGGCCAGAAACGAATTTATGATCCAAGATCTGTGTCTAATCATTTCATTGCTCCCATTGCCAGTTTGATGGATCACTTCCCTTCATGAGTCTTACCCAACAAATGAATACTATACAGCTGGATTCTCATAATGCTGTCAGAGGGGACCTTTCTGTAAAAGACTTAATACTCTCTCTCAGCAGCTCGAGCTAATATCTCACTGGAAGGTGTCCTTGATCCGTTGTGTCTTTTTCTCTTAGCAATACATATCACTCTACAAAAGAGGTCTTTGGATTTCCATTGAAACCAGAAATGAGGGCCAGAGTGAGAAGTTATGTGGCTTTCAGAGCAGCATTTTCTGTACTGTTTATTAGGAAAGGAAATTTCCCCACAGAAAAAAAAAAAAAAGACATCATCAAAGTAACTTGTGAATGATTGACAACTTTCTAATAGATCTGCAGACTTACCGATACAATGATATATGGCTGATATCTCAAAGTTTTGAAGTTGACACTGTAGACATGGGACTTTGATTGGATCTCCAGGAAAATTGGTCTCATACTGGATTTTCTGTGCTGCTGAGGCTGACACGTTCGGCTAGCTGCTATCTTTTGCCACGTGATTTCAAACTTTGCAGGGAAACCATGGAGCGTTCATACATTTTGATTTGTTAAAATTAAAACCCTGCATGCTTTTAAACTGACTGAATTTCTTTGCCGTGTCTCGTTCCACTCTGAAATCGTTCGGGTTATCACCGTCCTGTCCTCACTGCTTGTCAATTAAACCTGGTGAGTAAAGTGCACCGCTGGCATATTTCCATCCTGTAAAACCAGCGCACCTGAGAGGATGCAATGCGGTGCCTTTCCTCACCCACTCTGTCTCTGATGTGCACTGACTCTAAATGTCAGGCACAAGGAGGATCAACATGTATATCTCCCTACGCAGGTATGTGAATGCCCGGTAGACAGCTGTCACTGCGCAAGGTGATAAAATGGCTCATTTCATTCTGGGGACATCTGATAGTTGAGCAAGCTCCAGAGAGTCTGGCAACACCGGGCCTGAGTGAAACTGGATCACACAGCCGCAGAGGAGGTGGCACCAGGCTGTCACTGCATAGCCAGATAACAGCTGGTTTCAGGCTTCACGCTGTTGGAGGTGTGGATTGCAACTGTGTTTACACTGAGAGATCCTGAATTTAGAGAGGAAAATTAATGTCCCAGTCTTTCTGAGTTGACAATACACTCATTTAAAGTTAGTAAATTTATTTTTAATCTGTTTGAAACTCCAAGCACATGTTGGTTTTGTTGTCACGTTTTCATGTTTCTGCAGGAAAAAAGATCATAATTAATACATTCTAAAAGAAAATCAACATCCATGTGGATTTTATATCACTATTTAACTGTGTATGACTCAAATAATAGACAGGATCCGATTAAAAGTTAACTACAAACATGACACTTTTATTGAACTTTTTTCCTGAATTGGTTACAGAAACAACAGAGTTAACTGTTTTCATTTTTATTTTCTCTTCTTCTAATCAGGGGACTTGAGTTCTTAAATATAGGCATGCTGCGTCACCGCACAGTCATAGCTGTGAAAACCGATATTACCCCTGTCAGCTGCCCTGCATGAACAGTCTGAAGGCAAGACAAATCAGGAGAGGACAGGCAAGGACACATTGAGCCCAGAGAGGATGGGTTCAGATGGGCTTCCCAGGGACAACAAATTCAACATAGAAGTTTTGTGCAAATTTCACCACAGTCTACTTGACTTTAAACACAGAGACAACATCAGTCGGAAGATTCATCATCTTTTTTTTTTTTTTAAACCACTGAGTCTTCAAACCTAGCAGAGGAATCTGTTGGGTCCACTGGAGAGTATGTGATGTTATCAGACTAGTTTAGACCATTTCCCCCGATCTGAATCTCTTTGCTTCACAAGAACCGGCTCTCTTTTGCCTTTAAGAAAGCACAAACATTTAGTGTGTCATCTGATAAACACGGAAAATATTATTACTGTCACATGACCTTTTACATAAATAGTAGTATTCAAAAGTACGTCTGAGAAAGGTCTTATATGTAGAAATGGTGATAAGCATGCACAGATAGGTAGTTGACAAGTGCAAAATCTACAAAGTCACATCATGTTATTATTTTTTTTTACTTTTCCCATACGTCACATTGAGTGAAAACGTCATAAGAATCAGAAAAACCTCCCTTCTCAGCTCTGAGTGTTGAAGCTTACTGCTGACAATTCAAAAACCCTGGGGACAGTCCTTTTTGCAAGGATCTGTTCCTTACCGGGGTTGGCCCAAACACAGCTTGACGTAGCAGGACAAGCTGTGTTTGGGCATGAAGCGGGCCTGTAAGTAATGCTCCTATTTTAGAACAGCCAGTGTGTAGGACACACACATACAGCCACAGTCACAGCTTGACTCCTGGTCTTTTCTTAGTAATGGCCTGATGTCGGATCAAAGATCACCCAACCGACTGTTGGTGGATTTAAGTTTATTGAAGTCTACCCTCTCTGCTCTGCTTGTTATACCCCCAATGTTTCACAGAATACGTCCGTTTACTGCATGAAGTGCCAAAGTTATTCACAGCCATTGTCATTGAAAAAAATAATGAACTGAAGTGTGTCTGTTTCTCTCCTGTTTTCACTGAGGAGGAAACAACTAACAAAAATCTCCTGAATTTGACAACTCACATATTTGCATGAATGTTAATCAAACAAAGAAAGCATATCTATTGTTGGCAAAACATTCCCAAAATGCTATTTTAAGAAACAAAAGACACCAGAAAGAGAAAAATAAAAGAATATGGAACAACAAGCAAAGTATGAACACAAAGCAACCAGTTAAAAAAAAAATCTATTTGCTGTGGTCAGTTGTCCAGTGCATGACTGGTGACTAAAATCTACAGTTAAAATAAGGATAAAAATAAACAAGCAAACAAAGCTTTACGGCACTACTATGTACACAGCATCTCAGGTAAAAGAGAGAGCTGAAGCCACAATGAAGGAAAAACGGACTCCAGTTGAAAGAGTCCTTCTTGGCACGGGGATCAGAGCTATGGCTGACTGCATAGAGATGGGAGGAAGGTGAAGAGGAGGAGGAAGAAGAAGATAATTTTCTCTAGATAAAGACAACCACACAGATCAGAAGGAGACAGCCGCCCCCATGTCACATGCAAACAGGACAGGGAGCCATTTGCTGGAACGGGCTGAGGACTGACTGAAGGAAATCACGGATTCAGCTGTCGCTCAGACTCCCCTCGGACCTTTTTCTTGCCATCTCCTTCCTCCGCACCTCCTTCTCCTCTTACATTTGATCCCCCTCTTTCTACCTTGCGGTTTAAACCTGATCCGTCTGAGTCTCCTGAATATCTCCATGCAGCAGCCACAGCTCTATATATAGTCTGTCACTCACAGTTTGACTACCGTTTCCGCACAAGTGTTGTTTCTGTAGTTCTGTGCCTCACTAAAGAGTTGTGTGGAGGCAGATTTTAGCACCCGAAAGCAACGTTGACTTTGAATTTTTCCCCGCCGACACTGATGAAATCACAGCGCTCACATACGCACACATACAACTAGATAGAGGAACTAGGAGCGCGGAGACTGTTTCATTTCCTCGCTCCGTTTCCCGCTGATTTAAAGTGACAGTCTCTCCTGGCTGCTTCAGCGCGCCAGCGGCCACCAGAGAAATGGGAAAGCACAGCAGTCTGACCTAGATCCACGGAAACGGCACCTCCCCACAGAAGCCTGACGCCCTCTAATTCATTCTGCTCCATCATATATTTAACAAAAGTTCATCAGCAGCACGCGGCTCCTTTGTTCAGGTGCTGCGCGCTGCTCTTATATAGTGTCTTTGCCGGTGGGTGCTTCACAGTTTGTGTTTGAAAAAGTGTCCATGCAGGTGGCAGAATGACGCTAGGTGAGGAGGGCTATGTGTTATTTTCACAGACGGCGCAGATCAGAAATGGAGACGATGGAAAAAGGCCAGGGCTAACAGTCTGGAGGGGGTTTGTTGGAGTGGAGAGAGAGTTTCAGGGAACACACACATGCTCCTTCCTCTCATTTGCTGTACATGGACCCCCATAGTGGTTGGATTGTTTTTGAAAAGGGCGGTGCTCGAGCTGTGCCGTCGCCCATGTGCTCTGTCTTCTCGTACAGTTTGGATGGATGGAGGACAGAGCCAAATGTTTCCACTTGAGCGCTAGCATAGTGAGGAGAGAAGACATCCTGCCTGACAGGATGAGAGCTGGAGCAGGAAGAAGCAAAAGATTTCACAGTTTTCAAGGATGGCTATGATGCTGTAGCGTTAAAGAAAATCAAACCCCCAAAAAAACAATTTTAAAAGGGACTACTATCCTGAAATATTCAGATTTTAGAAGGCTGGCTGTGTTTTCTTAGTTGTAGAGCATATTTCAAGTTTTGGAACTCTTCTTTGAGGAATTGCATGCTAGAAAAGCTTTAGCTCTGTCCTCTATACCCTGCTGTCTCTCATTCTCACACACACTCATACAGTACTTGATTGGCACACAGTCAGTGTTAAGGTCTGTACACAGAGTGAAAGGGCCCTGTAGGCATCCATGCTGTAAGTCCAGTCCAACCAAACGGGCCCCTACTCCTGGACCCCTCCCTCCTCACCCACTCCATCTTCTTTTCTTCATCCTACGTCACACATCCTCTTTCCAAGGTCCTTGGTTACCAAAGCTGTCTCCCTGTGTAGGTGGGAGGGGCCGAGGGAACCTGCAGATGGAAAAAATCAGGTTTTTAAAGGATAGAATCATCTTAAAAATTGATATTTCAGATCATTTATATTGATGCACATGCTAAGCAGCTCGTGTCCCATTCACACTGGTACAAGTTCCTCACTTTTGATGGTTATTAATTAATTAATTATCGTTTGGCCTTTTTATTTTATTACCTTTTAAATTGCTTTTCAATCTTTTAGGTCTGCTTCATCATATTTAATGCCGTATTCACAGCACCTCCCTGTAAGTATCCTAAGCATATTACACAACTGTTCGGCTCTCACACATATCTACAAAAGTACTACATACGGAAAGTTTTGTTATATCATGCAAAGCAGCTTAAGAGGTCTCTGATCTCTCTTTGCAGGGCAGAAACCAGGGTTAGTGGCAAAGAATCATGCTCAGCCAGTGGACTCGCTTCAGCTTTTGAGCCTTCTGTAATATGCGAGCTGTCGTGCTGTAGTATGGCGAGTTAAATTCATAGCCCAATGGCTGGAACCTGTTTCACCCGTGCCAGCAAGAAGATGCATTTGCTGAGTGTGAGGTGTTGTCGTTTGCAGGTTAGTTGAACATAAAGGGGCCGCAGAAGCTACCCCACGATCAGGCACACATATCAGCCTCAGACCCGTGACCACATCACATGTACCCATATGTGCATTTTTCACACAGAGATGCGACAGACACGGGCATGCGGGCACAAGTTTCTGGATGGCGCACACACTCACAGCTCTCCCTCATTCCTGTGCAGTGACACACACGGTCCAGGGACGCACAAATGTGCATGCAGTCTTGTCGGCGTGGTCGAGTGAGAGAGCGGCGTGTAAGCGGCGTGTACCTGCGACTGGGAGGATGTACTCACCGCTCCCCCGTTCAGGATCATGGTCATCTCGGTGGGCTGGTACACGTTGCTGCGGAATGGAGCGCTGGGCCTGGCGCCGGTGTTGCCGCTGTGTTGCCCGGCACCACCACCGCTCCTCAGGCCTGGAATGGCATGAACGCAGAGATGAAAAGAGAGTACTCATTTTTACTCATCACTTCCCTGGATCTCACCAGAAGAGGAACAAAAAAAAAAAAACGCTTCCCACACAACAGATATTTCCTCCAGTGCTTATTTCTAGCCTCTCATGTAGCTATATCCTTGTGTTCTATTACTCACTTTGGCCTACATCCCTCCCACAAGCTTTTCAGCCCCGATCTGGCCCGTCTGCTCTAACTTGCCGGATGGCGGCGTACCTGCAGTGTTCTCGTCGTTGTACCCGTAGCCCTGGTTCTCCACGAACTGCCTGTGGGAGAGAGGGATGTCCTCGTCGAAGCTCGTCTCCCTCATCCGTGTTGAGTTCTGGGATGTGTCGAAGTAGTCCGGGGCGGTGGGTTGCGGCGGGGGCCTGAGGCAGACGTGGGATTCGGGGACGGCGTGGAAGATGAGCAGCAGCCAGCCCTGAGCCACCAGCGCTATGGCCAGCGCCGGGTCGTTCCACTCGGGGGACCGGCCGAGCCAGGCATTGCCGAACAGGTAGAAGCCCAACCAGGCCACCCACAGCAGCAGGGACAGGAGGCAGGTGACCAGCAGCCAGATAGCATTGCAGCGCCACTGGTGCGTCTTCCCGCAGAGCGCCAGCGAGGCGGCCGTGAGCGCGGCGAGCAGCAGGGCCAGAACGTAGCTGCAGGCCAAACAGAAGTCCAAAGGCAGGTACTGACAGGCGGCTCTCCCCTCCCTCAGCACCGTTAGGAGTAGCCACTCGGCGGCGATTATGCCCTGAACGGCGCTCAGACCCAGCGCCAGGCCGGTCAGCGCGCAGCCGCCGGGGCTCCGCCGCTCCCGGCCCAGCCGGCGCAGGCGGACGCCCTGGACCAGCAGGCAGGAGAAGCAGACGGCGAAGAGGAGGCCCCACAGGGCCCGGCGCACCAGGCAGAGAGTCTCGTCCTCCTCGATAAGGTAGGCAAAGCTGAGGCCGAACAGGCCCACGACGCCCAGCAGCAGCAGGAGGACGGGGCCCACGCCGCTGCGCTTGTCCGCCTCGCTGATGTGGCGCAAGCGGCAGAGCAGGACCAGGGCCAGCAGGAGGGCGGCCAGCACCCCGCCGGCCGCCACCGACTCCACCGCCACGCCCCAAATCGAGTCCAGGTCACAGAGGAGCGTGTAGGGCTGCATGAGGCCCCAGCCGCAGCCTCTGGGGAGAGCCTCCGGGTCAGTCAGGATCTGGCCGCTGGCGCCAAGGGAAACGGCGAGCAGCAGCAGGAGGGCGGGTCGGAGCGCCATCTCTGAGAGGAGGGGAAGCGAGGACGCATGGGAGGACAAGAGGGAGAATGGTGACAGGAGAGGGGAGAAAAGAGCGAGGGAGAAAGAGACAGTGAGTCACTTTGACGATAAATGTTTGGAAGACTACAGTACTGAGCAGCCAGTCATTCCCACAGAAATCATCCATCTGTGAAACAAAATAGACCGCTGGCCTCTGCCGTGTTTTACAGAGGAAACAAAGAACAGCAGTTTACGCCGGGTGAATGATTGAAGAATCTCTAACGGCACAGACCAAAAAAACATGCCGTTTCACCAACAGCAGCCTGTTTTTAAAGCCTTTTCGCAGCTGCAGGTAAAAACACACTCACTGAAGAGAGAATAACCCACAGCCTCAGAAGCGCTCTGATGAGATGCTTTTAGTTTATTCACGGTAAAAGGTCAGCCCTACCATCAGCCCAGTGCTTCTTTGCTTCCTTGGGAATGTTTTTTTTCCAGTCTTGTTCGGTGAACAGAGCCCTGGAGAGCTGACAGGAAAACTGCAGCATCATGCATATTCTTATGATAAAGTCCAGACACAGAGAAAGGAAGGTCTGCGTACAAGCAGTTTGTTTCACTACGGGGCATCTGGTGGCATCTAGCATGGTGTGACCGTATGGATAAAACCCTCCACACAACAACACGATGCCTCAAGCACTCGGACAAATGACTCTGTGGATCTTTCTCTTCTCTCAGGGTTAGTCACTTTTCACTGGGACACACACATTTCTTTATTTCACAGTGGGAGCCTTGCCGGGCTGACCTGAGCTGTCATCTCTCCTGTCCGGCTGTGTGATTTATAGTGGATGGCCTGTATTTTAAGGCACCTCAGCACAACACACAAACACACCCTCAGCCAGGTTTGCGGTGGAAATGTTTTGTGACATTCTCTCCAACACGAGCGTGTTAAACAATTGGCTTTAACAAAGCACTTCGCTCTTCCAGACACTTTCCTCTCTGCGCTTGCACTGTTTATTTCAGAGAGCTTCAGCCTCTCTACAGTATTAACATTAAATATCCAACAGTTTCCACAAATAGACCACACCACAATATTTGCATACCACATCCAGGACACTGGATACCGCCAGCTTCATGATCACTTTCCATTCTCGTAAGTCAGAGCGTGCCGAATAGTTCGGCCATCAGCACAGAGTACCAGGATCAGATAAACACTGGTTAGGTCACACGGGCATTCCAGCATGGAGCTTATTGAATTGATTATCAAGTTAAGTGCGGCAGACTGAAAGGAGACAGGCTCTGGACATTTTGATTTGTCCGGGGGGAAAAAAAAAGGGACATAACCAAAGAAGTGGAAATAAACTTGGACTAAGTATTTTTAATTATACCATTACAAAAGCCTAAAAAAACATTCAGGCAGATAAACTGACACATAAACCTTCATTACACAGTAACCCAGTGCTTTATGGGGGTTTATAGTCGCAGCTTGCTTTTAAGCTGTGTTTACGAATATCAAAGCGCAAGAAAACTGCAGTTGCACTTTTGATCAATGGCCACTTTTGAGATGGTTCCAAAAGGGAGTCTCTCTCAAAACACCCAGCCGTACTACAGCTCCAGCTTGGTGCAGTAAAATATTTATACACCGCACGGTCACTTCATAATGAACGGCTAAGTAAAAAGCTAAAGTAACATTCTACTAATCCAGCAAAAAGAAAAACGTCCACGGTGTTCTGGCACTGGTCTGCTTTAGTCCAAACCATTTTTAATTGTGCAAAAGTAGGTTGGGCTAACATAAGAAATCTTACTTCTGAGCATGACAGCTATCAGTTTGAGTTTGCGGGCTGGATTCTTGCTCACAGAGATGCTGTTGTCCTAGGCATTCCATTTATTAATTTCAAAGCTTTTGATGTGTATGCCGTCATGTACATTTTCAAAATATGCCTCAGTTGTTTACAGCTTTGTGAGCTGCCTTTTTCTTTCTCAGAGACTCCAAAGGGCATAACAGCATAGGAAACATGCATGTGTGTTGTGCATATTCATCATTTAGAACTCTTTCAAGTATTCTTCTGAGATTTACATCCTCCGAAATTCCCCTTCATGCCTCCTCATTACCACAATTCATTGCTCCTTTCTTTCCTGCTTTGGACTCCTGTTGTGTCCTTCCGTGCTGGCGGTGGTCATTGGGCTACTTTAACATCAGTCTGTCCTTCCACAGAGCGATGAGTCATCATTTTTATGCTCAAACACCTGACATTAACGTACACACCTGAGCAAGCGGGACAAAAAATCTTTGGCTGTCACATGCTTTCTCCTGACACAGTTTTTTCTCTTTGGTTCCAGATAACCATGGTTACTCCCCAACTCTAAATTAAAACAATAAAACAAAGGGCAGAGGAAACAACAGCTCGCTCGCTCACTCTCAGCCAGCTGAACAGCCCGCTCCTCCTCCATCTTTTATTTTTGTCCCATCCTTTTGTCACATTCTGATGACAGAGACCGAAGAGCCGTGCAGTGCAGACGAGTGCGCGCTCACAACAAGAGACTGGAGCTTCTGGCCTGCACACCAGTGACTTTTTTGTCTCGCTCATCCTCTCACTCTGTCTCTCCCTCTCGCGCAGATGGCTGTACTGGCTGCATTTAGAGTGTGACTTGGCAGATAGGTGATCTGAAAGGCCACACACGCTGGCACGGCTAAACATGCATGTGCAAAATCCCAATGCATCATGCATGGGCATGGCCAACGGAGCACATATCACACATTTAAGTCCTTTCCATTTCCTCATGTTAATGAGTCATGTGTACAGAGAGGAAGAGACAGCCACTGGCCTTCTGCTCTGCAAAGCACAGCGATGCTGCCACCGCTTCATCCTCCGCTCCCTTCTACCGTTCTAGACATGTTTCTCCTTCTGTCACTCCAGCACCATGCAGCTATGTCTCTTCTATATTTAAACTCTGTTCCGCTGTACTTAAAACCACTGCTCCTCCAGAGCACCAGTCTCATCCTTCTTTAAAGACATGCATGTCTTCTCCTTATTTTCACCCCCCCTTGTCTAATCCCAAGCACAGCCACTTTCCCTTCCATTGTGGCTCTTTGTGACCCTTCCTCCTCCATCGCTTCCTTCCCCATGCCTTTATTCTAGTTGGGCTTCTTATGTAACTGTTAGAGAGGATCCAGCTTCTGCTAGTTCTGCTGCATGGCGGCTGTTTCTCGGCTTCCCCCGGTGCCAAGCAGCCTGCCGACACTTTTGCGATCCCGTTTTCTGCACATGGAAAGGTTGCGCACACTCATACCGCATACATCACTGTCCCACACGCAAACCTGCCAATAGTGCTGCCTCTGTTTACATGCTAATATGATATTCGGCTTGACGGCATTTGTTATGCATGTGCATCTGAGGGCAACTCACTCCGACACAAAGCTCACTGTGGAGAGTAAGTGGCGTGCATTCCTTGCAGCGATGCTGCGCGCACACAACAGCAGAAATGCCAGAATGAGAGGGTAAATGTGCAACACTGCAGTCATGCAGATGCACGCCATGCTGGACTGGCAGGGATGGGGGAGAAAGCCGTCCAGTTCAATTATAACCTCCTATAATTATCAGAGACAACCAGATGCCCTCTAATTACGGGGATGATGATCAGGAGTATTATTGCATTTTGATGACTGCAACGATTCGCACTTTTCTCTAGCAGTTCCCTTCAGCTCGTTTGTCTGAAATAAGAAATTGGTTGTAAGCATGTGTGGGTAGGTAAACAGCTGGAAAGTAGGTCTTGATGATACATGGTATCTAGCAGCTTACATACATCAATAATACGTTAAAAAAAGCTTATAGCTATTTTTTAAACTCATCAAATTTATAGCGATTGAAATGACAATAACTGGCTCGTGATAGCTTGGTCTTAGTAAACACATGACTACAAAAAGAAGAATTAGATTGATGGATGTCTGTCAGCCCCTTTAAATTAGTCTTTGAAAGAATCCACAGCTTATGGGTGGAAAAGCTCTGGGAGAATACTCAATCAATGGCAATCAGATTAACTCACTTAATGCAGCTGCTAGTTGATAGCATCTGAATAGTGCATTATACAAATCAGAGATTTCAGAAGCTGTGCTCATCTTTTAAATGTCTTTGAGAGCTAAACAGGATTGAAATACTATTTTAGTTCTAGACCTAAAACTGTGAGATGAAAGTAAAGGTTTTAAGTGATGTCTTGTTTAATAAAAAGAACAGCCTTTATTCTTAGCCAAGGACACCTCCATCAATAAAATAATTGGTCAGAATGATGATCTTAATCTGAGTGGTTTGTGGTTAGATTTAGCAACAGTAAAGACATGAAATAGACAGATTTTTAATTGCTTGTGCAAAGTTCTGAAATAAATCAACTTAAATTACTATTAAAAGAAGGAAAAAACACCAAAGCTAAACCAAAATCAAACCCACAACTGCCGTGTGCAATCTTAAACATTTTGACAATTTCGTGCTCATTCATCACATCCCCATAATTTACTTGGTTCTCATACAGATTGCAAATGAACAATATGGGAATAAAGGATTTAGATGAAGAGGGTGACAGTGGGTAGGAGAAGTAGTAGAAAACAAACCGTGACACATGCTTGATAAGTGAGGATATTTTTTTGAAAGAAATATATTTATAGATTGGACAGGAAAGTAGGTCTGAAAGGAACATAATCTTTTAAAAAATGAATGCAAGATTTGAAAAGCATATGGCCCCTGAGGTTCATCATCAAGGAACTGACAACTGAAGTATTTTTTTCCCTGCCTCTTCAGACATCCCTGGCCACCCTAATTAGACCTCATTATCATGTGACTGGGCTTACAACAAGATTGTATGCTAATTGACTTGGCAATTAGCATACATCAGTGTTTATCTTCACCCCTCTTCTCCCCTCAGTCTCCTCCATCTCTCCCCATCCTCCAACATTAACAACATATGAGATGACCGGTTGGATGTAGTGGCATCCAAAACCTCAAAGTATACCCCGTAATAAGAGACACACACCTACACACACACCTCCGGTGTTAAGTGTTCAGCTTCCGCGCATTATGATTAAGCGTGCCCCACGGTAGATCAAGATCTGGAGTAGGATGAATAGGGGACTGATGGCGGGGGGATCATATTTGGTTCGTGAGTGTGATAATGATCAGAGGGGCAAGAGAATCAAGGAACAGCCGGATGTGATGAGGAAGGATTGGAGCCGGCGTTGTGCCTGAAGTGTGCGTATTTTTCTTGTGCCGTAATTTTATTAGCACCTTTTCTGGTACAATGACTGACTTTGTTGGGACCAAAGCTCCATGATGGAGCCTGTTCTAACCGGGATGCCGGTTAGGGTTAGAGCTGATGTGTAAACTGAGGCTACGCACAGTGAGTCGTCAATAAAGTTTCCTGATGTAAAGATCTCTGCAAGCTTTTGTGTATGTAGACGCTGAAAGAAAGGGGTGTGTGCTCTAAAAAAATACATATATATGAGAAGAGTAACAGGGAGGTTCCTGTGTATATGGCATTCAGATCATAATGAGATAAAAGAAAGTCCCTACACACACACACACACACACACACACACACACGCACATTTACATGCACACTCATGAAAGAATCCAAACAGCATACATATGGCATCGGCCTGGAGGGGATACTGTAGCGTCATCCTCTCCCTAGAGGAAGCTAACTAACTCATGAATGCACAGTCTGAGAATAAACAGCTCCACTCAGCTGAATATTGATTAATGGTGGAAAACACAACCCTAAAAAAAGGCCCAGGAGCCTTTTGACAATGTCAGTCCTGCGGCGACAACAGCAAGAGGCTCATATATCATCCAGAACATAGTCAGAACATACACTAATATCATATCCATGCAACTTCCCATGTCTAATTAGACTCAAGCAAGCATTTTAGTGCCATGTCTTGCCAGGTTTGACGACCCATCAGGGGCCCTGCCTCTTGTTTATGACGCCGGTGTGGGAGGAAAATGTCTTCTAAAGGGGACACCCTCTGTTTTAGCTGACCTAAAGAGCAGCTAAATGCAAACACACATTTGAAGGGAGCCCTTTTTTCCTTCTCTTTCTTTATTTTTCTGCACACCCCCATCCCGAAACAATACAGGCCACATGGGAAGGTCCCTGGGGGGTTCCAGAAGAGTGTGTTTGTTTGAGGGAACAGCAGTAAGACTATTGTTGCTGAGGTGCGTGAGCGTGCGAGATCCAAAAATAAAGAATGACATCTAACCTCCCTACTAAAGGATGGAGGGGTGATTGACACCCCCCAAAATTTCCCAGAGTGTTCTGGGATGAAAATGGAGGTGCAGCTACTCAAGGAGATCAACGTTTTCATCCTCGTGAGAAAAAATGTGCCAAAACCAGTCAGCCGTTATATTTCGCAGAGGTCGAAGTCTTGCAACAGATTTCATTTTAGCCTGCTTGTGTACGGCTCTGTTAAAACAAAAACAAAAAACCTTGGGTAAAGATCAGACGAGTCAAGCCCTGTGCGTAAATTTGCCTTTCTAAAACACTGCGTGCCCTCTCTGCTATGAACCCCTATGCGTTTGGTGCATCGACATCGTCTCTTTCCCAGGGCTATTAGTCATGCAACTAGCACCTTTTTGGAGACAAACCCCCAAAATCAGCATCAACGCAATACAATGACCCTCAATGAGTCCATTTGTCAAACGGGCTTGTAAAAAAAATGACGCGCACAGATTTCCACACGGGTATTACTCTTCCCCACCCCCCGTTTTTATCAATCAGTATTCTATGGGCTACATGATAGGCAGCACGTACCTTGATCGATGTAAACAGATGTGATTTAGAATGAAGAACGATGCACAGTTGACAGGTTTGACGAGCGGTAGGATTGTAAAAACGTCAAATCTCGGAGCAAGCTCCGCTCGCTGCGTTTGCGTATTTTCTCTCCATACACATGGACCTGTATGCGAACAGCCCCGATTATTCCTCCTGCTCCGGGTTTCCAACAAGAGGAACCTGGGGGTTCAGCCCGTGTACGTTTCCTTCACACAAAATCTGCATCGATCCAAGCGAGACGTTTAATGATATAGGAATTAAAAACG
>CAJRST010008890.1:9180521-9193952 GCA_907169785.1 Menidia menidia | reverse complement strand
GAAACCCAAACATCTGAGACATTTCGCACACATTTCTTCTATCTTTTTCATTAATAATTTCAAGAAAGATGATGCTCAAAATTGACACTACAAATGATGCTGAAAAAGTTTTTATTTATATATTTGTAAAGTATATCATGCTTGCTGTCTAGCTGTGTGATAACACATTTTGACAACCTTTTAAAAGGTGTCAAATGAGCGCATAAAGCTACAGTTAGATTAAATAATCTGTTGGACATGAGTGTACATTGGAAAATGTTAGTCATGAGGACCAAAGAGCTTGCCTATAACACCAGTTTTGCTATGAAGTCATGTCAATAATACAGCTGTATCATAGAAGTAAAGACTGTCCTCCTCGAACACTCTAATTTCACTTTAGAGCAAAATGTTCTTTTTTTTTACGCTTAGCAGGTGATGGAAACACCACAACTGGCAATATGATGTCGGCGAGCTAAAATAGTTCCTCTGTTGTTGTTTTGTCAGTAACAATAGCCAAATGTTAAAAACCCAAACTAAGGTTTACTGGTCATTAGAGTTACCCAAGTGCTTTATGCAGAATAACAACTCAAAACGAGAGTAACATTTATCTCGACATGCGAAAATGACTAATAAAACAATGGCAAGATCAAACCTCCAGATTATCGTGCGAGTGTGAGTATGATAGATTACACGTCACAATTTACCCCAGAGTTAAAGAAGCTGTGATGAAAAAGACTTAATCTTCTTTGCGTTTCCCATTGGCACTTTTCTGTGATTTATAAGGGGCCGTCTATATATTTCACATGCAAATGAAGCATAAAACATTTATTGAATTGTAATGAGGGCAGCTGTTTCTTTACATGAAAAAAAGTGATGTCGAACTCTGGATTAAGAATACGGTAGACAGTTGACCTCCCTTGTTATCTCACAAGTAGTCAAAGGTATGGCTGAATTATTGATCTTGTTTTGTGGAACAGTACCCTAACTCTTTGATCACGAAATTAGGAGTAAATTCTGTGGTTGCCCATGCAAAAACACAAAAACGGAAAAGTCATTTTCTCCTAACGTTCCCAAACTATTAGAAAAGAACCTTTCTAAGATCAGTTTAAACCAGACTAAATTTAATAACCAAACCTACCAGCTTTGCCTCTCAGAGGCCATAACTAACTCATCCAGTTTCAAATGCTGTGTATTTGCTGCTGATTAATTGATTTTTTCCAGAATCCCAAAGTGAATGAGGAAATGCTGATTGCCATCTGTTCCACACCATCTTCAGTCCTCCCTAACACTCAGAGGCACTTAATTTCTCAAGTGTCCTCTGTGCTCGTTAACTCAATACTTGGCTATGTTGCTACCATGTCCTGTGCATACTAAGGACATCACTCAAGTTTTGACATCAGAAAATGAGCACATGTAATTGAGGTCCTTTCAGCGAGATTGGGGGATTGTTTGCATTAACTGATGGAGATAAATGGCCAAAGAGTCAATAATCAATGATCTTTCAGTGATTTCCTTATCTCCCTATTTCATCAGTCTTACTGTGCTGGGTGCTACGTCTCACAGAGTGTAACAGTTCTAACATATGCACAATTCAAATGAAAAAAAGTTTAATGACCCACTTCTTTCGGAGAGCACAATTGCAAAAGGTAGTTTCTGCTGTGGCCGTAGGACTTCTGGCAGCTCGGTGTTGCCATGACATTTATTTTTGCACGTTAACCCCATCCGCTGTTTAGCCCATGTTAATGTGACATTTGTGTGGAGACCAGTGCCTCATTGCCACGGCCAGCAGGGATAGAGGCAGGCATGCTGGGAAACCAAAGCGTCACATGTAGGTGTCTCATCTTCTTCCACGTGAGGACCTCAGGAGAGGTATGACGGGGGTCGTTGCCAAGAAATATACCCTATTATAAAGAATAGGCCTAGGATCTGTATTTTCTTCAGCCTGATATTAAAAAGATAACCAAACAAATCAATCAGAAGGGAAAACTGTATTTTCCCTCTCACATATTCTGCTTTGCATCATTTCTACTCTATCTCTCTCTCTTAGTTCATCTGTAAAGCGTGCATGTGTGTGTGTGTGTGTGTTTGTGTGCAAACGTGGGTGTGTTAAATTGCATTTCGGAACGAATGTGTGTGCTGATAAAGTTTGTCTTAGAGGAGAGCTTCAAACAGTGTTTGTGCCATCTAACCTGTAATGTATAAAATCAAATACGTGTTTATAATCAGTCATCATGAGTATAACTACATGCAGCACAGTATTGTAATGATATATTCATGAATGTAAAAATGAAGCTTCTGCCATTTCTGTTGGTATTTTATCGGATTGTAAGTTTTCTACAAAATTACTTCTTTGAGCAGTCTTTTATCTCACTTCATGGCAGTGTTTCAAAACTGTGTTTTTTTATTGCTTGCAAGTGATTAAAGGCTCATCGAATTCCTTTTTTTCTTCTAATGAATTTACTGAACATATAAAGGGTATGTATCATTGTGCTGTGCCAAAGTAAGAAAGATGTTGGCCAATATTTTTGATTAAAGGCATTTTAAAAAATATGTGCAATGGCTGATGTTTTAACCTCACTACACTTATAAACTTTACCCTGGCGTCAGACTCAATCATTTAATTCTAATCAGAGCTAAACATATCATGCATATCATTACACATTATGGCCACAATACAAATAGGTAGTATTCAGCTTTTTTGACAGAACTGTCTTTTGTTATGATTTTAACTAATCAGGCACATCAGGTTGGCTGGTTCTGGCATCATTAAAATGTATTTTTGTTGTTTTCATTTGATGGTTTTCCATGAATGTCCAAATGGGAGGCAGCCTTGAGGCATACCCAGAGGAACTAGATACACTCCGGGCCTGGAAATGCCACAGGGTCTCCCTGCAGGAGCAGGAAAGTGTGGCTGGAGACAAGGGCGTCTGGCTTTTCTTTCTGAATTGGTTGCCTAGGTTGCCAACCTCATTTAAGCAGAAGGAAATGGACAGATGAGGCAAAAACCTTTAGCACTTTTCAGTTAGACAATCCGGATAGCCACACATTTCCTCCAGTCAATGAATAATTTCACTGGTTGGCAATAGTTTTATTCTAATTGTGCGTTCTGATACTTCAAATGAATGAACAGACATGGAAAATAGCTTGCCATAGTTTTACTTCTCTTAAATCAGCTCAATAAAAAGTTGTTGTCTTTTGTTAATATTCCCTCCTTTAAATATCTTTTTTATCTAAAAAGAAAACTCCAACCACTACATATGTAAGCACAAAGATGATCGTGTCCATGTATTTGAGGCCGGAAGTAAGAACTGTACGTGAAAATGTCAAAACTATCTTATTGCAACTGGATGAAAAAATGAGTTTATCTGGGTCTTTATTCATTTTTTGCATTTAAAGTGGTTTCTTATGAAATACCTTGATGTAGTCTCTGTTTTCCTTGCAATAGATAGTGATTAGATGAATACATTTTGAGATGAAGCAGTTTCCAGCAAAAGCAGAGTCAGAGTGAGGCCGTCAAAGATGTCAAAACAGCTCAAACAAAAGGTATTTCTGTTAGATTTACACATTTATCTCTCTGTGTTACCCTGTTGTGCATTTTTGCCACATTTTCTCAGCAGCAGGGTGTTAGCATCACACTGTCTGGAGTGCTCCCGAAACGGTCTGCTTGCAGCACAGTCTGATGTGGAGGTGATGATGAGTAAGAATACTAGTCAGCTCAAACAACGAGGAAAATTCTGTGGAGTGTTTTTTATATAAATACATAAAAATTTAAATCAAACTTGTCCTTTAATACATTATTTGCCCTAACAGATTCAGTTTGCAGCTTTGTTTGACTGCAACAAGAGGTAATCTCTTCATGACTGTCTTCCCCTGGTCATCAGCTTGCTATAGCCACTCTGACTTGCAGTGTCTCAACGATTGGTTTTCTAGACCACACATAAGGGAACCTGACCGAGCCAGTGGAAATTATTGACCCAAACTGCATTTGCTTGTGGACAAAAGCCTGCAATTACCAAAACACCTGTGTTCATGTGCGCAAGGCTTTTAAGCGTGCAACTGCTGCCTATTGACTGCTCAAAGGCACCAGAACAGTGCCACCTCACAAACCTAACAAAGCCAATTCATGTTCAGTTCTCTGGGTGTTCTCACGCAAATAAAGTCCCACCAAATTACAGCAAAAATGAGCTCTTTCATAACAATGGGAAAAAAAGATACATTACTATGACTTCGTAAAGCAGTTTGACCTCTGAATATAATGAAATGTTTGGCTGAGTCCATATTTGTTCAGTAGGTTTGAAAATTTAACACACATCTGGACAGCATGATGAAAGTAACACCAGCATCTCAAGTCTGCTCAACAGAAAATATACCATAAAGGGAATTCATTAATCTGCAGATAGTACAGTGCTTTAGTGATGTTTGGTACCATCTCGTCTGTAACATTCCAGGTTACAGCTCACGAATAAAAAAAGAAAAAAGAAAAAAGAAGAAAAAAATACATAATTATTGTGTGTGAGTATTAATCATGTTAAGTGGATGGGAATCTGTTCACTCATTTGTTTTGTGTCTTGCTTTTGGGAACAAAAGCCAAGGCCTCATAATGTAATTTGGTATCTTTGGAGATTGTGGGGATGTAGGTCCCCTGGAAATTAACACAAATTAATGAGCCATCCTTTGAAGTACTGAAAACACAACTCAGTGTGTGCGTCTGTGGTAGATTTAAGTCTTTTGATGGCATTGCTGACTCAGAAGCCACTCCGTCCCTACCATGCTTAGTGAGAAAGAAGAGCATAATGTTCAAGACGACAAGATTTTTCATTCTGCATAATCACCTCTGATTGAGCGCAAAGTGTTTCATCTTTCAAACTCCTCCTGGTTACATCCACAGGCGCAGCCATCTTATCTCTCAGACGTTCGGATTCACAGTCTACTAATTGTCAATGCACAGAGCTCACAACATGCCAATTAACACTTCTCTCTGTAGAACAAAAAATAATAAGAGCAAGAATTCTGCAGAATAACTGCTGCTATTTCAATATATAATGCTAAAGAAACCAGCGGCTGAACAGAAAGATCAGAGCCCTGCTTCAGCAGGGCAACCTGCCACTGGCCTTTTTCAATAAACCCAAATCACTCTAGATTATATGAGCTGAGGTCACTGTACTTTTCATCTCACAGTAATATAAAAATGGGTTCATCTGATAAATGTCCTGTCAGCCCCAAACCACGAGCAGCTTATGCTTCTCTGTGAAGTGGAGAATCCCAGGGAGGGAAAAGGATAAAGAAATAAAGTGAGGAAGATGGAAGGACAGGGAGAAATAAAAGTGTGTCTTCGCATGTGTGTATTTACTGCCAAGTCTTGGAACTGTGTTGCCGCCGTAATAAAGATGGATGGGGCCTGTCTGATACAGCAGTGATGGGGTTGCAGCTGATTGTGAGAATGAGAGCACACATGTCCATTTGTACACGTGCAAAGATTTCTTTATTTATTCATACATTCACGCTTCAGGCTGCTGTGAAAAGACATTTTTAAATGTATGTCAAAGCTCTCTATTATGTCTGTTTGTCAATTTCCAAAGCAAGGGGCT
This sequence comes from Menidia menidia, assembly GCA_907169785.1. Classification (NCBI taxonomy): domain Eukaryota; kingdom Metazoa; phylum Chordata; class Actinopteri; order Atheriniformes; family Atherinopsidae; genus Menidia; species Menidia menidia. The sequence continues at coordinate 9,188,385 of CAJRST010008890.1, read as the reverse complement.
ATAAATTTTCCAATACTGGAGCAAGAGTGCAGATTTTTACGCAAGAGTGGTTTTTGTGGCTTCTTCTGTTTCATCATCGGCCTCTTATCTGAGCAGCCCCCTTACACAGGTAACATGTTCAATTTCAGCACTCAATTTGAGAAAAAAATGAATGGACGGTCATTTTCTGTCACTTAATTTTACACAATTTCCTTGTCCATTTTTCCTCCTTAGAGGAAAGCGTACTGTTTAAAATGACAGGCTCTGCCGTCAAGCTTTACAAAATTAGTTCAGGCTGACTTACACTTGGCTTCTTCATATTTAGGATCCTGCTACTGGGAATACAGGCTGTCACTATGTCATTGCTCATTGGCACACAGCTCATGTTAATGTTATTAGGAACACTGTGCTGTCTCTACAATGACAGGTCCCAGCCATTTGCTGTGAAATCAGCTATCTAAATTATTTATTTTCTTTATGAAAATTATCAAGTCTAAATGAAGTCATCTCGCCTCTCTTATAATGTGGCTGCTTAATGTTCACCTCAACAGGTTTCTTTTCAGCTTTTAAATCAATGCCAACTACAGTTAAAATTACCTCTCAGCAATTCCAGTATTTTATTGGCGTTGGTAATAGATAGACCACACTGATGGTTTCGTTGATGGAAATTATAGATTTTCTGTCAGTTATTTGACAGACTTACTCATGTTCAAATTCATCCATGATGAGAGCTGTCTTTTGCGTACAATATCAGACATTAAATTAAACCATTCTTCCTGGTGAATATCATATTTTGCAGTTAGGGATGGCATTGCAAAACTGATCAGGAAGGAGGGGTAGTTCTAACAACTGGTAACCCATATTCTGAATATTTATTTCTCACCCTAGGTCATATTTTCAGCAGAAGTTACCACTTCCCAGTCTCTGACAACTCCATGTCATTTAACAGATCTCACTAAGCTACTTATTTTTATTTGTAATATAGCATCAGCAGAATCATGGTTATATGAATAAACAAATAATTTGTATGAATAATAATAATCAATGATATTGAGGATGAGGTACTTCTGGAGTTGATCAGGCAGAGAAAGGAGAGATGCTGTTCTTCCACATTAGAGGAGGGACCAACCTTCTGCCTTGAAAGAACAACTAATGAGATTTAGGTTATTCACGCTGAAATGTGCAGAAATCTAACTGCAGAGGTGATTTTCTGATGGTCCTGCGCAGTTCATCAACATCAGTAATGTGCAAAACTGCAGTCACAGTGGTATCTCACTTGAGCCTCTCACTGCAGCGGATGAAAAATTACACCCGGAGTGACAAAATGACACTCTGATGTGATGAAGCTTTTTTCATCTGAGGTTTATACTGTGTTCATGGTTAAAGTGGCTGATTGAAATGAGCTGTTTTGTTCCAACTGGCATCATAAACACCTTGCAGATTAAAAAATTGATAAGTGTTGGTGTCATACAAACAAAATGATGATATAAAGAATTAAACCTGAAGGGCTCTGATGACTTGCAGAGTTAGAGAAAATGTTAAACATCCCAAGCTGAAAGTTAAAGATGAATCCATTTACAGATTTGTCACCCATGTGTTCTGCATCAAAGAGAGTAAAACTGAGTAAACTTCTACAGATGTCTGGCTATGTGCTCTATAACTGATTAAGAAAACAAAATCACAAAAAAACATATATATACATAACCTTGACATCATGCTGTGTTTGCACAAATGTTCTCAAATTGAAATCCTTTTTTGTGTTTCTAGTCTCTTCACAGTATTTATTAGTCATCCACCGTATATTCAAAGAAAATTATGAGAGCAGTTGTAGGAATGTGCCAAAATGCATATGTAGCCTGCATACAAATTAATAATTGAGTCATAAGTTCTTCCAGTGAGTAATATTAATGAAATCCACCAGGTGCACTTTTAGGAGGCTTTATTCTCCTAAAGCTACAATATCCCCTCTTCTTAATGTATTCATTTAAAATTAATGAGTGAAAGAAGAATGTGTCACAAGTTTTTTTTTTCTAGTAAAACTATCATTCTCTTTCTTACATGCTTTCTAAAAATTTCATTAGACTGAGGTATTGAGTTCAATGCAGAAGTCTTGAGGCCTGATTATTTTCTCATTTCATGCGAGTAAGATTGTTTCCTCAAACAAAGAAATATTGTGTGAGTCAATATGTATCAGCATTAGCATTTGTATGTCAATGCATCTCAACAAACAGGAGGAAAACATTCATCTTTGAGATTAGCTGTTACAGAGCCTGAAAATACAATTTATATTTAGTTTTTTGGTAATGTCCAAAGACAAAAAATCTCCAAAAAACAATAGTTAAAGGCAACTCTAAAAATTATGAGAAAGTCTGACTTTCTGTAAGCAAAATAAAACTAAGTAAAAAATATTTTGCAAATTAGGTTTGGACAGTGCTCTGTGCCTATTACCAAATCACTTAAAAAAGACCAGCAACAAAATGGCTGATCTCTCTCTTAATTACACAACATTCTAATCATGTTTTTTTTTTCCCAGTAGAAATGACAAATCCATGCTAATCACCCTTTTCATTGCACCTGGTTCTTCCCTCCTGCTGTCTTTCTTTTGGTCATGAATACCTGCCTGGCTAATGAATTACCAGCCCTGCCGCCCCCTCTCCTTTTATCTAGCCAGCGATACCCCCTTGATGTTGAATAGGTGCTTAATTCAGGTAAAATACTGCATCAAACACGCTGAATCTCCAAACAGCTACAAAAATAAAAGAGCCCCCGTGAGGTTTACAGGGAGGACAGGGGTGCATTCACTGTTTGAACTTCTGTGGGCACCCGAGAAATCTTTTTACCGGACACAGATCTGTTTGCGGCAATGACCACTTGGGACTGCGTGAAATAAGGCGAAACACTGTTTTGAATTGTACAGAAACAGTTCTGCACCAATCCCTTCGCGTATTGGTTCAAAACAATCAGGTACGGTTTAATGAGGAAGTCAAGCAGCTGTCATTAATGCAGTGATTCATGGAGCATCCCTGCCACCCTGAGGGACACATTGTGAAGTAATGGGAAGTACACGAGGATGACGAAAGGTTTAATGAGAGACAGGAGCTCTGGTTGGCCCCATGTTGCCATCCTATTCATTCTGTTTCTCTGCTGTGCTCTTCTTATTTCTATAGACCATAGGCACAGGTCAGACTGGCACAGAGGTGCAAATAATAGATGAAGGCATATTACTGTACCATCACCTTTCGTTATAAATGAACCCTCTAACCCTTCCCTTCTTGACTTCGTCTGCAGCAGCTTTCAGCTACATCCCCATTTAATCACAATTCAAGCAGGAAATCAAAATGTAAAAAAGCATGGCTGCAAAAGCAATTTGTCTAAAACAGAAAAAAATATCTCAGACAGAAACTGCGCATGTAATGAAGCGTGGAAACAAAAGCAAGATTTTGTTGATCAGATTAATTTTTCATGCTTTTTCACAAGACAAACCCAATGAACTAGCTATTGGACATTTCCATGGCACTTTTTTGTTGTCACAACACCTCATAGATTTTGCATGGAAATTATGAACGTTTGCTTTCAGACAGACTGAAGCAGCGGCGTTGGCTCATTATTATTGAATGTGGGGAAACAATCTGATTAAATATTGCAAATTCAATTACTATCCATGATGAAGTCGCTGATAAACTGTAAGTCTGATGTTAGTCCTTATCAACAGAGACACACAATGTGTTGACAGAAGCAAACAGGCCACTAAACGTAAGTACAGGAGGACATTCAATTGGAAGGAAGTTCATGAAAAGATTGATACTTCTTGTATGTCAGGACATGATTTCCACTGGGACTGAAATCCTATTTTCTGATAATCTTGCTGTCATTACTCCAGGTTGATTTTCTTACTGTAAGGATAAACTGCACAGCAGACTAACCCAACTCAGAGCAGTTTCCTGTCAGGATAAAATTGACACAATTTCTCATACATTAAACATAAAAACTAAAAGGGTAAAAAAAAAATCAGAGTGCTACTTGATCATCCCAAAAGGGAATAGTGTTTTTTTCACCGTTTTTTTCCTCTCTCCTCCCACAAGTTCAATCAGTTCTTCGATTGAACTGAAAATTGGTTGAACAAAAAGGGGCCTATTTATCATTTCAAACTACGCCATATTAAGTCCTCACCCAATGAAGTAATGCAACTGTGTATGTTGGTCAGCTTTGAGGAGCTGACCAGGGCTCTAGTTCCATCCTCTGCCGCGCCCTTTACCACCCTCCAGGAAGCCCTCTTTGAGGCTCACTCTCCACAGTTTGAATACAGGAACCGCAGACTGCCCCCTTTATCCGGCAAAATGACAACCACAGACAATGAATCCTTCTCTATTTGACACAGAGCAGACTCCAAAAGACATTTTGTTCTGTCGTGGCCAGCTGTTGGCCACTCTCCCCCTGCAGCTTCAAAGAGAAGTGAGCAGAGTCAGGACTGACAGAGAGGGGCATGTTTGTGTGGACAAGACAGCCTGAGTGAGGGGTGGGTGTATCAAGTGTGACGAGCTAAAAGGAGGGAAAAGGGAACCAGGTCGATCTCATTTTCTCATAAAGCACAAAAGAGTTTGGCTGCAGAGTGTCAGTGAGGGACAGATGTCAGGACATCACACATGCTATGTTAGGGAAAACCACACAAGAGGTGGACATGCACCAGGGTACCACCGGAGATTTCCAGCTCTTCCTCTAACACCCTGTAATAGTGATTCGATTTTACAATCAGTGGATGCAAATTGGAATATGCTGACAGCCAATCCATCACGTTTTGGCATCAATCTGTTGAGCAGCCTGCCACTGGCTTGCAGACATTTTATTCAGACAGTTTGCTCCCAGAATGTCCAATATAAGTCTGCATGTGATATTCAGTTTTCATTTTCATTAGAGGCACAGACTTTGCAGCCTCTTACAAATGCACCGTGTTACTGTGAGGACGAAAACAGAGGAAAGTGGACAGTGTTTCTCTAAATTGTTGTATTTTATTCAGCAGGGAGCCATATTTTACCTAGTGATTTGACATAGACGATACGTATTAACAATGAAGTATGTATTTCTATTAGTTTGGATTCCAATTTGTGGTTTTGAAAAAAACATTTGCACTTATCACTTCTGTTTATATTGAAGAACAGTACTAATGGAGGAGAAGAAATATTAAAATCAATTTTTTGAAAGAAGTGTTTGTGTAGTGGTTACTTACTGAATACTGAAAAAACAGACAACAGAAATACCTTAATTCAGATTTTGGTGGGGTCTGGGTTCAGCCAAAGAGAACAGCATGTGCATCCAGTGGGAGCCTGGAGAATTACACCCACAGCCGGAGTCACCTGAGCAGGTTCAGGCTTTTGATTGGAGTGGGGAGCTGATCACCCCTCATGAGAGAACAAAAATGCGTAAGTGGATTTCAGAAAACTGTTTGGATATTTTCATATTTGAAAAAATCAATTTGACTTTCAAACTGCAAACAACCTACACAAATACGGGTAATTTCACTCGGTGAAATCTATAGCATGAAAAAGCAGCATGGACCAAATGCTTCAGTTTTGGTGGATGCTCCTTCAATAATTCATTCTTGCACCTTTACCTGCTGGTGTGTAATGCTCCAGCCCACCTGCCACTCTGGGAATAAGTGGGTATGATTCAAGGATGGAAGTGCCATTTCTGTCACCGATTAATCCACTAATGGTGGAATTTCCAGAATAGTGTCAGAACTTTTCTGTCTTCTTTTCAGCTTTTTTGTGTATATGTACCGGTACTTAAAAAAAAGTTTTCTCTGTGAAGGCACTTAAAACATTTTCTTAGATGATTAGTTTTAAGTTTTTATATAATTTTAGAGTTTTCAAAAAGTGGATTTAGTTTATATTATATCTAAACTCTCAATAAAGAGTTGGAATCAAAACAGGTCAGCAGTTTTTAATGGAGTTATAAACTAAAAAAAAGATTCATAGCTTTAAGATCTGTGTAATAACTTACCAAACTGCATCATAGTTTGTGTCTTAATTGATAGCCTCATTAAAAAGGCACACTTTTGGAGTGTCAAGGCTTTACTCTCCAGAGTGGAAGTGGGAGTTTTCCCTAATGAGTTGTGTGTGGAAAAGCTTAAGGAATGAGAGCCTCGAACAACAAGGGACAGAATAAAAGAGTATAGAACAATTATTGAGAATTCTAAACACACTTTCACAACTCACTCTCCTGTAACTCCTGCAGTCTTGGTTCACTGAGTTCATGGTGTTTTGCAGTCTGAAGGCGTGGACTCAGTCTTACTTGTTTTCTCTCTCACCAAATCCTTCTCCAGAACTCAATACAAAATAGTGTGATTAATTAGTATGGCCAGCAGCGACAGAGGGTCCAAATAAGTTGTCATCACAGGTTTCCAAGCTGTCTCTCTTAGGTGTAATTCAAAACCAATCACACTGCCATTTCACTTACTTAGACCCTGCAGTCATTCGCCCACATATATTTAACACTATTCAAAACTCAAGGGACCATATTTAAATTGTGGATGGGAAAGGTAATTAATCAGATCGATTCATATCTTTCATCAGAAATGAATAGCTTTGCTTGAAGGGGTAATGAACTTGAGTGGATCTCAATCCTTGTTTTGATCAGTGCCTGTCTTCAGAGGGAGATGCTGCTGTTGCCATCAGCTGCTCCAGAGCAGTAAGCTAGAAATTGTGGTCATTATTTTTTAAACCCATTTCAGCCTGACGGCTGAGAAGTGATGCAGGAGCCCCCCTGCAGGATCTCTGGAGAACTGTTGTGATTTCCCCTCATGAAAAACCTGCCATAGCAACAGTTTACAGATCAATATATAACTATGCTTATTCATCCATTACCCAGCATGCTTTATATCGAATAGTATGTCGCATGCATGTTGCATTTTGCATTGTACTTTAGAATTTTTTACCTGAGAAGAAACCTCCTTAAAATAACCTTTGCTCATGATTCATCTTCTGCTTCAGTTAAATGAGATAAAACAAACAAAGAAAGAACTTTCTGAACCGCACAAACAAATCAATTCATAATTTGTCACCGGCCGTATGAGACAAATTGATGTTTTATGGCATAATTATGCAGATGCAGAGAAGGCTGCCCATGAAATCCATCATAATTACTGACAGTGGGCTTTTAATGATAATGAGCAACATATTAGAGGAGGAGTATACATGTGATTGAACAGCTGAGGACACAAGACACAGAAGACAGGAAATACTCCCATCTTTTATTCTTAATTGTGCTACATTGAAGTGAGTCTATCTCTGTGCAAATGTACGAATTTTACCACAAAAGCAAGCTAAATATGATTAATTCAACTTAATGGGTCCATACAGACATTACTACGGTTATGGAAACGAGGCAGCCCCTCTGGGGATACTTGCATGGCAATCAGGGTGTAGCAAGGGTGGTAAATCCAGTGTACAATAACACAGTAAAGCACGATAAATTTTAATATATGAATGAGTTAATAGCTTAAATAATATTTTCAGTAGATAATCACTGTAGAAAAGAGAGGAAAGACAGAAAAGCTCCGTCCAAAGAAATGTTAAACTTGTGGAGGACAAAGTCCCGACATGTCTGTGTTCAGTATTTAGTTCCAGAATGAAAATTATAATGGTACAACGCAAGTTTTTTTTTCTTCTTAGTAGTCAATAATAGTCATCAGTAAGCAATTCACATTCATCATTAGTCATAAACGGTCACTGTATTTGGCTATTGCTGCAGGCAGGATTCACCTGATTGCAGCAAAGATGAGGAAATCTCTGCTCCAGCACACCTCATTATGTCATCACTCTGAAATGTGGGGAATGTGCAGTATTGCTCAGCAAGATTTTGTGTCATTCTTCTTTGCACAATCAACCCA
>CAJRST010008890.1:9152607-9168070 GCA_907169785.1 Menidia menidia | reverse complement strand
CTACGGTGTCCACGGGGTTGAAAATATGGCGAGTGTGCGGGTCGACGTGGAAGGGGGCGTGGCACAGCGCAAATCTGGATCCTGATTGGACAGAAATTTGAGTGATGGCACGAAAAGTTCCGTCTCCAAGCAATTGAACTGGCCTGCAGAGGGAAAGTACGGGACCATAATAGGTATGATGCAGATATTCGTGATGTATTTATGCGTTAAAAACTTTGAAAATACTCATTTTAACCACCTAAGGAAAAAAAAAATTGGTAAATAAAAGTAAATATAACAGGGAAATTGTATTCAAAGCACTGAAAATTCACTGAAGATGAATGGTTCAGGTGAGGCTACTACTACGATGTTACTGAACTCACTACTTTTCAATAAATGTTATTATGTTATTTAAGAAAGAAAAAAAAAGAAAGAAAGAAAGAAAGAAAGAAAGAAAGAAAGAAAGAAAGAAAACAGAGAGCTGCTCCCAGGTACTGTGCCTCTGTTAAATCTTTGAGCTTCAATTACAACCACAATCTGTCTCACAGCACACTCTTTTCTTGTCTAAGCCAGAAGATTATTTTTTTTCCTAATTTTTATTATCTTTTATTTTTTGTATATTTTTTATGTTCTGACTGCAGGAAAATTGGGTTCCTCCTTAAGATTGCAAGCTGTTAAATTTCCAATATTTCACCATCACCTGTGCATGAGATTATATTTCTACTTTTTCTTACATCTTGTTTGCCCAGACGTCCAAATTACATAACAACAGAATGACAGGGCTTCCTGTGTCTCTCAATTTCGTAGGCAAATGTTTGGATCCTTCCTGTTAAAAGAGAGGAAGTGAAGAATATACTCTCATTGGGCTGCCTTACATTTAAAGACATGCTGTTAGCATTCGGCTGCTTTAAACCGAACAAACAACTGATATGTAATTGTTGAGGAAGTAAAGCATATCTAAATCCCATGTTATCTGCTGCTTGGTTTGCTTTATTCAGAGGAACCTGAGATCATTCACAAGCTGTCAAACTTCAGACATGAAGAAGCTGTTTTGGCTTTCTCTTCTGTTCATCCATCTGCCTGAGACAGGTAAGCCTTCTTTGTCCGTCTTTCTAAATTTCCTATAAAGATTCCCTTTCTATAAATGTTTCCATGGATGAATCACTGTCAGTGATTGAATTGAGAGACACTGCTTTTAGAGATGAAATCTTACTATCTTTATTTGTCTTTGTCTGTTACTCCCAGAGAGCAAAGATGAAACTCAGACCTGCTTATCACAGCCCAAAAAGTGGGTTTGGTATAAAACAGGACAGTCAGCTCTTCTCTCTTGTAGCATTAGTCCACGCTGTCAAGCTAAGGACCTGCTTTACCAGTGGTTTGTTTTCAAAGAAAGCAGCCATTTTCCTCTCAAAATTACGGGCAAATACAGCCTGCGTGGAGCATCTTTATACATCAAGTCACTTAACGCCGGTGACAGCGGGATCTACTACTGTGCCGTTGAAGCCCAATCAGACACAAAGTGCTGTGAGCAGAACGTGGCGACGGGGACAACTCTGGTAGTTAGAGGTAAGGAAGGAAATGAGGAAACTGTGTTTGAATGGCTTGGTTAAGACTAACACTTTTTATTTTGTTTTACAACAAGGTAAAGTAATGTTAAGGCCAATTCTTCTGTGGTCATCGTTTACCCTTCTGGCCATCTACAGTTTGGCTATAATGATGCTTATCATTTTAAAGAAGGTACATTTTTATACCTATATTTACACTGAATGTAATGTTTTGTTAATAACTTCAGAGCTCATACAAATAAGCCTGGAAGATGCGAGATAAACATATTTCTGTCTGTTCTAGTATGGCTTCAACACGAGTGCCATCAGAAAGATGTCTAAATCTGACAAGGTAGTGGAAGCGTCTCATTTCTTCATTTGTTTTTTTATATGTTTAGTGTATTTCTAAATGAGGAAAAGACCATAGAAACTAAAAGAGGAACAGGAACCACGTCTCTCTAAAACTTTGGCTGGAAAATATAATCGCAACCTCAATGTATTCAACTTTTTGGGCTTCATTTGAAAGGAGACCTCTGATTATCTTTTTGAAAGAACATGCCTTTCTTTCCCCTTAAACAGTTTGGTTTCAGCCAAAAGATGCAGTTTCGTGACGTGCTGCAAGAAATGAACAGCAGGAGGAACTTGAGCAAAAGCAAGCCAAAAAGAAGAAGTCATTCTCAAGTTGTTGAGGTAAATCTTGTTGCAGCACATCGGTGTCAGCTTTACTCAACAGAAAGATTGCGTGAAACAGTTTCGTGTAATCTCCTAACCATCGTCTTTTAAGTAAAATTCAATGTCATTACAGGCAGCAAGTGGGGAGTGCAACATTTCCAATGATGACATCTATCAAAACATCTAAGAGTCATTTAAGAATGATAAATAATTAACTATCCATCGCCCTGAATGAGAGGACATCGGAAAGCTATGGAACCTGAATGAGGATGCTTTTCTGTGACAGAAGACATGGTGAAATGCTTCAATGATGGATACCAGTCATGTGTTTACTTAACTTTTGTCACAAGACACATACACACAACAATGATGCTGAGTCGGTGCTCAATTATCTCCAAACTTTCAGGGTTTGCAGAGTTAAATAAGTTTGTGTCTCCTTGAGGTTTTTTCCAGTCTTTAAAACTTTTCAACTCATATTAATCCGTGAGATTTGATTGTAAGAATTTCTGGATGACAGTATAACATGAGAAACACGAAGATACAAAGAGCAAGTGTGAGTTCTGCTGAAAAGAGACACTTTACAGATAGGAACGATAGGAACTAAAGATGCCAGTCTGCCTTTTTCACTTAAAACATTTTGCACCAGTGAAACAACATATTCTTTAAATAAACAATAAAGAATCACATAGAAAGCAGAATTTTAATTTAAAAAACAACCTGATTTTTACAAATCCTGTCATCTCAAATTAGGCACAAAAGGGTGAATATCTGCATGGCATCGTCGTAAAATACAGAAACAAAAGAGATGGTGTGAAAACACTGTAAAGGCGACCAAACACTCATCAATTCTGGAGGATGGTGTCATCCTTTTGTTCTGTTACAGTGTATTTTTTGTGTAAATGGCCCCATTACTAATGATTCATTACATTAAAATGAGCAAAAACACAAAGAATAGACTTAATTGGATAATGCTAACTTTTTTCCCCCTTTCCACGCCTCTCACTATAAAGCACCAATACTAATGTTGTGCTCTATGCCCTGTTTAGCTGAACATTTCATGGTCTTATGTCTCTGAAACATTGTGTGTAATTTCAGATGAACAACAGTGAAGTCCAATCAGCCAACGTAAAAATAAAGAAAACATTTCCCCATTTGTTTTAACACATTTCATTAATAGAAACCAGTTCAATACTTCTGAATACCATAGCCTGCGTTATAATCCTGAATTCAAAAAGTCACCTCTAATCAGAAAAAAAGATGAATTTCTTTGGGTGTAAAAATACAAACTTTACAGTAAATAATATTTGGTTGAAGGAGTGTAAGGCTGAAAACTTCTCTAAAAACATCATTCATCATCTCAGAAGCAGCATAATAATTCACATGTAGCTTGAGTGCTAAAAACAGTTTTCTGGCACCGTGGTCCCTTTTTAAGAGCGCTCTGCAATCCTGAGTGCTGTCTGAAGAGGTCAGAAAAGTGGACAGAAAGACTAATTTCTATCCATAAAAGTCTGAGGTCCAAGAATAAAAGTTTTAAGTCACTTTCATTGTGACATAACCCTGATTCTTCCTTCCCTTGATGGAGATTTCAGTTACAAAAGCTACATGTTTAGCTATCTTTGAAGCTTTTCACAGAGTGCTTTATGGTTCTGTACTCTATCCTTCATACACTCCTCAGCTTATCAAAAGAACAGATTTCCTTGATTTTTATCTCTTTGATGTCACCAATCAGCTGTTACATCAAAATGATTTAAATCTCTCCCCCTTAAATTTTCGATATACTTATTCATTGATTGCACATTACAGCACATTTCTGGCCTCCTGAGAATATAGACGTTAGCCATCAATGTACTTTGTGTCGACTGTGTGACTGTTGCGGATGGAAAACGGCCTCCATGCCAGGACTTGCAGAGCAGCAACACCCATCGGGACCAGAGACACCAAGTAGAACATGATACTGTGCAGGCTTTCCAAAGTACTACAAAATAAAGAGAGACGCAGTGCTTGAATCTTTAATCCAATTTATAACCGCATCGTGAAATTTAAAAGTAAGTACGCTCATGATCATTCTGTTGCTTAATTTTCTTAAGATTAGAACTACAATGTGCGTAACAAAAACATCATATAAAACAAATATTAACTATCAAATCAAAGTGTCCTCTCCAATAAACAGCATCATCTCTTGATCGTTAGCAAACATTTCCTCCCTTCAGACATGATTCAGTGTTACACCAGACAGTCTTCCTGGGATAATTAATTGTTATCCCATTGTTGGCCTTGAAGGTGAATTTTTCTGAACTGATTTGGGAAATTGTTAGATACATACTTAAAATACTGACTGAAAGCATTACTTGCATCAAAAAGAATGAAAATTTAGGAAAATCAACAGTAAGGAGACACACAGTGTGATGGAATTAGCAGGACATAATAATAAGTACATAACTAGGTAGAAAGGACAATGTTTACCTTGGGTTTATTTTCTGCCCTTCCTCCTTCAGCTGTTCATATCCAAACTGGTTCAGGATATTAAGGACTATCATTGGTGCCAGGGACTGAGCTGGCTTTGTGAAAAGAGCGTTTGTTCCAAACACCATGGAGGAGAGAGGGGAACTGAAGAAGATATCACAACGGCGGTCAAATAACATAATAATATGCAATGTTACTAATGACTAAAACGACACTCTGTACTGCTGACAGAAGTGCAACATCTCTTATCATGCTACTAACAAAAATAATGCACTGACCCACAGACTGCATAAACAGGAAACTAGCATCACAATTAATCATAGAAAGATACTAGATGTTTAAGTGAGACCTTCTACAATTTCATGAAAATCATTAGCTGAAATTTGATGGCAGGAGGTCTAAAAAGTGTCTGGATGGAGCCAACCTTAGTCCATCTTATATAATATGTGTCCCAAATTCTATGTGTGAATGACAAAGGACAATGTATTACTTTCAACTTTCTGAATGATTTCTATATCTGATCCATAAGACTTGGAAATCACTCCAAAAAATATTCAAATTTAAACTGGGATGCTTTTAATAATTTAAGATATGTATCTTAATTTTTCGTTTTTTTGTGGTAACAACAATAAGGCTCGATACATCAGTGTTCGCTAGATGCAAATATCTAAATTATTGGAAGATCAATTGCCATCTAATTTCTTAGATGTATAATTGTAACAAGTATTATGCAAAGTAGTTCTGCTTAGTTTTGCTTTACCTGCGCTTGTACTTTTGCAGATCTGTGTCAATTATGTCAGCAAGAGGCAGGCCAAAGAGACTGAAAGCTGCTTGTATTATAATCCTGAATAAGAGACAGAGCAGAGAGGTCAGGTGTGATACTGTACACCGATAATACAGATAATGAACAGGACAGTGGAAAACAATGAAAAAAAAAGCCTTACATGTTAACAGTGAGAAAAAAGGCCAGGATATAGTAGTGCTGAGGACCAAGTATGAACATAATGGCTGCCATTCCCACCTCCAGGTAGAATGTGTAAAGGATGAGCCTATAGTAGCCATGACCATGTAGAAGACTCTGACTGCTCAGTACTAACAGCTGTTGGATGGAGACAGTAAAGTATTTCACCACTCAAGTAGACAAAATAGAGTTTTGTCAACAATAATGTGAATTCCATTATTTGACGGAACTAGTACTATGTCCGTTTGTCTACGCCACGTCTTTCCTTGCTAGTATAAAAAAAGACAGAGGCTACAATGGGATAGTACCTGTGGACAGATGAATCCCGCCCCATACATGATGCTTTTAGCCAGTGATGGAAGCACGTCTGGAGGAATCAGGTGCTCTGTGAATATCATGGTAAAATTGTTAAAGAACGCCAACATGAACACCTGGAAGAAGTTCATGAGGACAAACAGCTGGAAGTCTCTGTTGGTCAGGATCTGCCATGTCAACGTCCTCAGCATGGAGAAGGAACATGCTGTTTCATAGGGAGCCCTTTCTACAGACCCCAGAGGATGTGACTCAGACGCTTTGTCATCGAAGCGGCTCTCGCTGTGGAAGCCTGTATAGAGCATGCAGCCACAGCTCATAACAGCAGTCACCACTGTGAATGCCTGAAAGGCTGTAAAGTCCTCCATGTTGTTGGACAGCACTCCACAGAAGAGGACACTTGAGGAACCAACTAGAGAAGCCACCTAAGAATTTGACAAGAGAGAATATGAGAAGGACTGCCCCGTCCGCCCCGGGAGAAGGCGGCAGCCTTACCTGGTTGTACTTTATAAGTCTTAATCGGTTCTGGTGGTGGCTGGAAATTTCTGCAAACAAGGCACACTGTGCCAGCAGCACAAAAGTCAGCATGCCATCAAAAGCGCACAGCGCTACCGTCAAATGTAAGCCACTCAGCCAGTCGCCAGGGGCATAGGATCGCCATGGGAACCAGGCAAGAAGGAAAGCGAGTGAGTAGAGGGGAGCACCATAAAGGATGGACAGGCGCCGCTGGGAGCAGCACGGCACCCTGGAGTTGTCTTGCAGGTATCCAAAGAGAGGGTCATTAACCGCATTCCAAACCATGTACACCACCTGTGAGCAGGGGCGGATTTCTCTAAAACATTTGTCAAAATAATGCTGCAATGAATGACTAATGAACAGAGATTTAACCATTTGATCTCCTGGTAATCAATAACAGTAAACAGAATCCATATCACTGAAAATGCAAGTAATGTGCAAACTGGTTTGCTGAGGTACTCACTTGTGATTGGTGGAATGCCCCCTCAGATATTTTGTACTTATTCAGAAAGAGTTTGACATAATAAAAGCTGAAAATGTTGTTTATCATGCCTGACCCAAGAGTTGTCATTGCGTAAGCAGCTGCTGCAGGATTGACCCCAAACATCATCAGGTGGCGGTTGATGTTCATTTTTCCGGACATTGTGGCAGGTTTCTCCTCAAAAACCATGACAGTTCATGCGAAGTGCAATATACAAGTTAGTGAGATGATGCTCGACCTTTCAAACGAAAGGCGCGTTAAAGCAGATAAGATGTTGCATACAGACAGACTTGTGGTAATCACATGCCAACTAGATACTAAATCATAACTACATTTCCCTCAAACCGCGCTGAAATCCTGTCAAACCCGATTCCTGTGTTTCTGTGTCGGGGCGGTTCTGTGACACTGCAAACGATCGATCATTCGATTGGCTACAAAAATTATTTACGTACACTGACTTCTTTGCAATGGGTCAATATTCCTGTCAGTCAAAGGAAACAGGAAGTAGAGACGGTGACTTTGTATCTAAATATTTACATTATTCTAGGCTTTACTTGGTGTTGAGGACAAAGGACTTCAACAAATACATGTTTCACAAGTAAAATATTTAACAAGTTCAACTGTTGTCAAATAGATTAACTCTTAACACGTCTGCCTCCTACCGGACGTAGGGGTGTGTTAAGGCTTGG
This sequence comes from Menidia menidia, assembly GCA_907169785.1. Lineage (NCBI taxonomy): Eukaryota > Metazoa > Chordata > Actinopteri > Atheriniformes > Atherinopsidae > Menidia > Menidia menidia. Next base: position 9,160,453 of record CAJRST010008890.1, on the reverse strand, counting down.
CCACGTTGCTGCAGACAACAGACGCCCTCACGCAGCTGGAGGGGAAGTTCGTCTGCAAGAAACACTCCGACTAACAGTAGTAACACTCGTCTATATAAGTCTGTGAGGTGGGAAAAAAAAGACTGAATCTACAGGATTTTGTCGACTGGAAAATGAAATACTCAGTTATTTTATCATGTGTAATAAAGTTGTAATATTACCAGAATAAAGTTCTAATATTTGAAAAAAAGTCGTAATACCATTGATATTTAGACTTCATTTTTTCTCTGTGTGTGGGTAGTCCCAAATCTTTGTTTACTTTACATCTTTTGTTCATATACATCAAATCTAATTGTACCAACATTTAACCTTTGCATCATCAAAAAACCCCTATATTGTCCCACAGTCTTTGAGGACACACTTTAAAACAACGTTCTTCTTGATCAATCCACAACAGTATTAATCAATACAATGCCATTTTTATATGACACCAGTCTTTGAGGTCACACCTTATTGTTATTATTATCATTACTATTTTTATAACTGTAAAAAGATAACCATCACTTGTCATTGGGGCATATAAAGATGAAACAATGTTCTTAATCAATACAATTACTTTAAGCTGCTTTAAAAAAGCTTTAAAAACAGCACACCTCATTATTATTATTATTATTATTGCAAATAGTATTGTTTCAATTAATGTTGTTATTATAACGTATTCTATTTTATTAGTATTGCTGTTGTAACAATGAACAGATAAGCATTACCAATGATTTGCAGATAGTCCAATAGCACATTAATCAAGTGTGATTGTTTAATTATAATTGTATAATTATCATTATAACAAACAGCTGTCAGGGTTCCTGATCCGAAACGGTGCCGACGTCCAATCAGCGATGTCCTGTTTCCACTGGGACCCGCCCCTTCCGGTGGGTCAAAGCGTTTTTTCATTTGCAGTTGGGCTGAGTGATTTGATGACGTGGATGGGCTTGTTGCCCCAGTGTGTTTTTTAAATGTAGTTGTGCTTAGTTTTTCTGTTCAGGTGTCCCGCACTCCAGGGCCGTCGCCCACTGCCTCAAAATGTTGACGGACATCATTTTGGAGGAAGAGTTTGAGAAGAATGGAGAGTCTTGGTACAACCCTCAGGACCTCGAACACGGTGAGAACTGCTCAGCTGTGTGGACGCACCTTAAATCGTGCGTGTGTGCGGGCTGGGACCGGTAGTTTGAACACGAGTGATGCTTAAAAAAAAAAAGGTTAAACAAGGTAGAAGAAGTAACCACAGTCATGACGTGACAAAACCCATAGCAAATATTCCCACAGGTGACCTGAAACAAATGTGGTTGACTCACACCGATCATGCGGTGAATGCTGGAGGGAGCCGAGCCGACTCTGTGGTCAGGATTTCCTGTGGCTGTCCCTGGTCCCGTGTCTGGTGCATTCTAAGAAATGGGTCGTTCATCTTGTTTGTGCTGTTTAGATTTCCGAGCTGTATACGAAAGCCAGAGTTAAAAGGAAAAGTTTAAGAAAAGTAAAACAACAAAGATATAGAAAAATAGAAGTCATTGTGATGTGGAAGGACATGAAACCATTTGGAAAACTCCTACTAAAACGATTCAGCACGGCACAATTATGCATGTTTATAATGAGTTTAAAAGCACATTGAGAATAGAATGAAAGAAAGATGTGTTAGAATAAATGTGCCTGCAGCCTTTCAATACAGAACTAATCTGAAGGATCTGGAACTAACATTAGAAAAATAATAATTTCTTGGTCTCAAAGTAATTATTATCTGATTGTTTTCAGTCTATTTTAAAGGCAAAAACTAAACATTTTCTGCATGACTTTTCAAGGTTGTTTATAGCTGAACTGAATAAATTTCACTGGATCAAACCTAACAAATAGAATAGATTTTTTTTAAAGTTAATAATCTTATTTGTGTGAATAGGTGTTTAGATCTGTTAAATGCTCGATTACACCATTTTTCTAGTAATCCGGAAACTCTTCAGGGAGTTTGTAAAAATGATGCAGCTGTAGTTCAACTTATTTGTACAGAACTACTCCAAAAGGACTTCAGTTTGATGTGGCCTGCTTGACTTTAAGATCTAATCTCACTCTTTGTTCGATGGCATTCTTACTCGCTTTATTCTGTAGACCAACGTTGCTAGGAGAATTTAGCAAAAACCGAACAGGTCACAAGGCATGCCTTAAATTCCTCTGTGACCCACCAGAGCTACACATTAATAGTGTTCCACACTGAACTGGGCTTGTGTGTGCGCTTTACTCATGAGATTGTTGTCATGGTTTGTAGCAGACTCATATTTCATGTCTACATGTTTTGCTCGGCTTTGTCTAGATCTCCATCTGGCCGCGGAGCTGGGGAAAACCCTCCTCAACAGGAACCATGACTTGGAGCAGGCTCTGCAGCAGATGTACTCCACCAACCAGGAGCAGCTGCAGGAGATAGAGGTAATCGTGTTAGCAGGAAAACAAACCCAGCTCTCAGGCTCCAGCAAAACTTTCTCTCAAGTGAATGAGTCCAGGATTAGAGGAGAGTCAATGAGAAAAATCCACATCCACGAAGAGCTGAAAATAGGAAGGAGTAAAAACTAATCCTGACCAGTCTGAGCTCATGAGTCTCTGGCACGGAAAAGCTTCTTGGCAGGATTTGAATCTTTTAGTCTGATTTCAGAGAAAAATGTCCCCCAGATTATTTGGCACCTGTTTGTATGGACCACCCTTTCTGTGATTTAAGGTTTTGTTTGTATTTGCTCAACCAGAACCAGATTGATCGACAAAATGATACATTCCTAAAATCATCTTCTTATGATTGATTTATTTTTCAATTAGTGCTTTAAAATAAAGACAGTTAAGCCTTTTTATTTGCCCCCTAAAACATTTTTGGCGTATGCAGACGATTCTGATCCGTTTGGGCTGGAGGACACGTCGCTCAGCAGGTCAACAAAGATAAGAGCCTTAGTTTGTTTGCGACAGTGAGAGGACTGGCTAGAGGATTTATTTAGGTTGATATGTTAATCCAAATACATGTCTGTGACAGTCATCCTGATGCAGTGTGTGTTGGACATATTCAAATCAAAACTGAGCCCACAGGTGAAGGTGCTGTTTGACTGAAATAGCTCCTGGAGAAATGTTCATGTCTACCAGAGTAAGCTCGTAACATTTCACCCAGTTTTATGCTGGGTCTGAGCCAAAGCTGATAAGCTTCAATTAAACGCAGCTTTGATTTCATCCTAACAGGAAACAGCAGACATCCCCGTACCCTTTTTCCCAATTTTCAGAATGCACTAGGCAGGACATGGCTTTCATTCAACGTGCAAACGCAGGTTACAGACTCATGCTGTCACCTTTTTTTAAAACGGGAATGTCTGTGGTTCCCCCCAGGTTCTCTGTTTGATCCTCTATTTGATTCTGATGTGATGAAGTTGGTCTGGTTTATAAAACCAAATGGAACATTTTCCTCACCATCTTTTCATGATACCTGTTTGGCCTACCTGGAGTGTGGTGCTTATTTACCTTTTTTAAGTCCTGATGACTTAAATCTCTGAATCATTGGAGTTTTACATCATTAGAGGTCCTCTCTTTTAAGGGTACAGCCACCAACTGTTTTTCTACTTAATGTAATGCTTTTTAATTGATGGTTTATTCTATCAAAATGACTAAAAACTCTTGTTTTTTCTCTCGTGCATCAGTACCTGAGCAAACAGGTGGACCTGCTGCGTCAGATGAACGACCAGCATGCCAAAGTGTACGAGCAGCTGGACATAGCCGCCAGAGATCTGGAACAAAGCAACCAGCAACTAGTGCGAGACAACCGCCAGGCCCAAAACAAGATCCAAAGGTTAGCATGCCCACGATCTGTATGTCACATAATGAATTGTCCCGTCAGTTGGTCAAAAAGCTCACATCTTCAAAGATAATCTTCTAAGCAGAGTGTCCCTTTAGTCTAACAGAAACTATTGAGGCTCTCCAGACCCACATGGAGGACCTGCAGACCCAGGTGGAGGAGCTAAAGGCCATCCAGGCAGAGCAGAACAAGAGGGATCTGGCAGAGCATCGCCGCAGCCTGGGCGCGCAGAGTGTGTCCTGCCTCAAAGAGCTGTATAAATTACAACAAGACGGGTACGACACTCACACCCTGCAGTGCTCTGCCACCATAGTGCGGAATTTAAGGATGTGAGACATGAAATATTCACAGTGAAAACATCTTTTTGTGGGCTGGAGACTGTAGTGGCCTGGGAAATGAACATTCAGCTTTTGATTTTGACAGCTTATTAATTTTTCTTAAGCCTGATTTTAGTGGTTGAGTGTTGCTTTGCTGCTGTGTATGTGATGAGAACAGAACAGCATATATGCCCATCGCATGTCTAACTGCCCATCGCATGTCTAGCTTCACTGACATGGAGAACAGCTCCACTTTACCTGTTCTCTGATCTCCTCTTAGCCATCAGCACTCTCCTGTCTCAGCCCCTGAATGCTGAATTGACAACTGCAGATCACATAGAGCTACAGCAGAGTGCTTTCTTTAGAAATAATCCACAGGAGAAAGAAGTTAATCCTTCTTCTATTGTCAGCAGTGTATTAACCCTCAACTGTTTAAGCTTCCAGCATGACGCGTCTCCTATTTGGTGAAACTGCAACCCGAACATTGTACAGTATGTCTAGATGTGTTTGGTACCGAAAGCGTCAAATAAAAACATTGATTCTCAGCATTTTGTATTCATCTGAGTATATTGCAAAAATGCTCAAATTCCAAAAATCTTCTGCCAAGAATGCAGATGAAGTATTTCCCATGGCTGGGAAGACATGTGTTGTTAAACTGGACATAACATTTATGTTATTACTATTTTACAGTTTAGGATCTAACACAATAAGTCAAGTAACATCACTGTGTACGGTTCAGGTTTTCAGCCAACAGCAATGGATTCTGGTCACCTCAGAGCTCGTTCTGTGACAGAGATCGACACCAGAACCCAGAGGAGGAGAATCAAGCTCTTCAGCGCTCCATCCAAACCCTTCAGAGGCAGATCGCCGCAGAGCGAAGCCGCAGGGAGGCTGCAGAGCAGGAGATCGAGTTGACTTCCAAAGAGAACAGCAGCCTGGAGCAGCGGCTGGCCCTGCTGGTGGGCTGCCGGGCCCGGCAGAAGGAGCTGGAGGAGGAGGTGGAGCAGCTGCGGCTTCTTTGGCGCGCCGACTACGCCAAGAGGTTAGAGAAGGAATCCACACTTCATTTTATTTTTGCCTGGATTTTTCTTTACTGATGCCTGGTGATGCAATATTTACCATAAAAATGTTACCAAAATCTACTCGTCTCCCTTCCCCTCCGCATTCACCTGCATTAGAAGACCTGACCAGCTTCTGCTGCCAGAAACCGTCTTCTTTGCTTCAGAGGAGAGGCCAAGTGTGGAGCAGAGCGAGACGGAGGACAAAGGGGGGAAGGCGGAGGAGCCGAGCAGACCCAACAAGCAGAGGCGCCACAGCGACAGCATTTTGAGAGCAGCGACCGCAGACGACATCCGCCGGGGTCATGAGCAGCTGTGCATCAGGCGGGCGGAGGCCGTCAAACAGAGGGGCATCTCTCTACTCCATGAGGTGGACGCACAGTACAGCGCCCTGCAGGTGGGCTACTCACAGCGTGTCTGGTCACCTTCTACGCAGAGTTTTCAGGAGTTGGCTGCCCTACAAGTCGCAGAAAAGACGCTTCACTGATAATTTTAATGTCCCCCAGGTGAAATATGACGAGCTGCTGCGGCGCTGCCAGCAGGCCACAGACGAGCTCAGCCACAAAGCCGTCCAGACGTCCGGCGGCCCCTCCGCAAGCATGCGGGCACGTCGCCGCCTGTCCAGCTCCGCCGCATTATCAGATCTGATGTTTGCTCTTGAGGATGGCCAGCAGCCCGAGTACAAGGCTCTCTTCAAGGAGATCTTCACCTGCATCCAGAAGACCAAAGAGGACCTGAGCGAGAGCAGGCGCTCGGGCAGGGAGGGAGATGTCCAGGAGTCTGCCAACTGAATGCTGGACGTCATTTCAGGACTTTTTGTCGTCATTTTCTGTGAAAGGCTGAGACAGGAGAAGCACTGGGGTTTCTTAGCTCTAAAAAGTACCCAAAGGGTGCAGTTGCTACATGGTCATTACATTTAAGATGCGCAGCCTATACTTCTGTTAGTTTGCACTTTTTTGTCCGTCCCTATCATTTTTTTTTATAAATGTTATTAGAGGTTAAAGCTGTCTGATCTTTGATATAATAAGTAATTACATACAACTAAAGAAGATAAAATAAGTAAACAATATACAATTATAAACAGTTAATACATAATTAACTTTGAGGTCATTAAAATGCTATTTAGTATGTTGCTTGAGTTATATATCCAGAGGTATTATGTCCAATGTGTTCATATTAGTGTCCACTTGGCTGATTGGTGATGGGAGGAGAAAGGCACATGGAGGAGAAACACTTTTGGTGTGTTACACATGAATGAAACAGAAACGTTGGAATGTTGTAATAGGATAAAAAAAAAAAACGGTAAAAATGTTATCAAGAATTTATAATAACTAGCTTAGCAGCTAGTGTGCGTGGGTCATTGGAAGTTGGAAATTGTTTGATGGGAGTGAGGGTCGCAGGCACATCACCAGAGAAAATGGACACTGGAAACAGCTGCTTTTTGTTTCCATGAGTCTCTGTACCTTAAACAGAGGACCACAAATCTATTTTTATTTATTTATCAACACAAGATTACTGTTTATTTATTTTCATCAGTGTGTTTTTTTTTTCTACAAATTGATCAGTAACCAGAGAGAAAGCCTAAAAACTAGATTCTCCTTTTTTAAAAACTAAAAGTTGTGCTAATTGAGAATTCATAATGTTTAAAGCAGCAGTGTAAATACTGTAGAAGCTCTGTCAAAAGGTTATTTGAAAAAATTAAAAAAACTGTTTACTTCCCTTGTTACATGGTGCTCATAGGAGAGAAGATACAAAATGACCAAATTGTCGCTGTAAAATACAGTTTAGATGTATTAGATGTCCTCCATGAAGACGCTTGTTTTTCTTGCTACTAATTAATAAAATGATTGCTTTCTCATTTCCCATTTCTTTTCTTAATGTCTTTAGGTTATGCAAGCAATTATTGGCCTTTCTTTGTTTTTGTGTGTTTTACATAACTGAGATTTTCCAGCCTGTTCCAAATGCCAAATCCTCTGAACTTCCAAACAAAGGGCTTGCATTCCATGCTAACTTAGACAGGTCTCAGCAAAACCTGAGCATGATACGATAGGCATCAGGCACACAATCATAAGATGTATCAAGTTTTACTGACGAGGACGAAGCTTGAAGGAATGAAATCCCAACAAATTGAAGCTGAGAGTGAACAACTTGTTGGTTTTTGTGGGAAGTCTATCAGAATTAGAAAACATTAGGACTTTGGGAGAGATTTGGCTGGGTCCAGTGTGCATCTTGAAGTGCTTATCCCTCAGACAAACTGGCTAATATTCAGTTAACTAAATAAAAAAAACAGCAATGTGTCCGGGTTGAGTTGTGGATATCGGCTGTAAATTGAGCTCCGCTCCAACTCCAACTGAATATTCCAAAAATTCCTCTCCCTGAAAGCTGCTGGTGCTCTTGCCTTTTCAGACCAACAGAGACTCATAACTCTGAATGCTTTCTCAACACTGACAGTGAAGTCAATTCCCCCTGCAGAACTAGATCAAGGCATGAAATCAGAAATTTAACTGAATGCTCCTTTAATGTTCTTTTGACTAGGTATATAAAGTTATTTTTCAGGGACTGCAGATCACGGTAGCGTGGCCGAGTGGTCTAAGGCGCTGGATTTAGGCTCCAGTCATTTCGATGGC
>CAJRST010008890.1:9070487-9152597 GCA_907169785.1 Menidia menidia | reverse complement strand
AAACTGGAAGCATAATTCAAATAAAACAAATGACTATTAGATATTAGTAATACAAAATTAGACAATCATTTTTAAAATAAATACTCTAATAGTAAAATCAAACACTAGTTTAATACTTTTCAGTTGCTCTATGAATTTAAAATAAGGCATACATAATTTCAAAATGGAGAAGAGGAATTCTATATACAACCACTGCTTACGATGCCAATTCTTACAAATAGATCAATGCAAATAATTATCTTTGGAGGTTGACACAGAGATATAATGCCTGTTGACATTGTTGAGAGTTATTTTTAAGATATGATTTATTGCATCTGGTGAGTTGTGACACATTTTCCACATCTCTGAAAAACTTTTCCATCCCTGACAAAAAAGATTTGGTGTTTGGTTTGAAGAGACACAGCTTGAGATCATTTATAGTCCAGACCTATGTCTGTAATAGTATCAATAGTTTAATTCCAACAGAGTAAGCAGGTCCACATCACTAGCATCAGGCTGAGACCCAGCAGCAGCAGCAGGACGAGGCTCTGGGGCAGCTGGGGGATGGATGACATGTTGAACAGGGCTGAGCTGGAGCATTGCTGCCGGCTCTTCAGGTACTGATCCACGCAGTCCGTCAGGCTGTAGGACTCAGGGTTGTAACCCAGCTCTCGACAAGCTTTGTCAATTTTGAAAGTGTGGTTCACTGTGATGTTCCTGACCTGCAGCAGAAGAGAAACCGAATGTTTTTTTCTTCCCTCAAACAGAAATGTTTTGAAAAAAAAAACCTTCAGCAGCTACAGACATCCACACTGTCATGTCCAGCTAATAGTTCAAACTAACACCGGTCAGGCCAACTTCTTTTTACACGCTGATAAGATGTGACTCATGGATGTCTCCAGTCAGCATGTTTTTACGGCCCAAGATTAGGTGTGTGCATGAGAACACACAGTTCTCACACAGTGAGAGGAAGAAGAAGAATTCTAGAAATCATCTCCACAAACTTAAGTTACTTACATGAGACAGCTATTCTTCACTTGTTGTATAAAACCCATTGTATTATTATTATTATCATTATTGTAATGTGTTTTCTCCCTTCATCTGGGATTTCCAGGTCAAGCAGCATGTTCCTCCAAAGGAGAGTTGCCAGGATTGTATGCAAGATGAGAAGTTCACCACAGCAGCAGTAACAACGTCACTTCCTGTAAACTTCATCTCAAGCTTCCTGTTCTGACCCACAGCAGTGTATGTTTTATTCACAGGACAATCATCGATCTCCAGGCCAGCAGCTGGCTGACAGAAGGAGCTCCATGAGCTCCAGGCCCACAACACTCAGCTTTGGTTTCTGCTTCATCACACATTCATGAGGACCTACCGGGCTGCCCCGAAGACTCCTTCAGACACAAAGAAGCCTTCAGAGGCAATAATAGAGCAAAGACCTTCCCACTTTGTTATTTTATCATGTTTCAATAGAAAAACTCGATGAACAAAGAAAAACCTGTGGCATTTGCTTATCTGATGACATTTATTTGAATAATTCAGGCCATACTTGGGTTTTTAAAGGTACATGTCTGGAGGTTTAGGCTGCTGACTCTCTGGCAAGTAAATTCTTCTGTAAATGGTAAAAATTCTTATGAGATCTTTCCTTTCCCTCCTCTGATATGCAGGGTTTTTTTCTACATGAAACATTAATCAGGCATGAGACATACATGCTGTGCGCCCCACAGTATTGAATCACATCTCCATGACTTAACGTCTGTTCTTTAGGTATGTATTTAGTATGCATGAACTGCCACTGGAGGAATAATTTCTCTGTCTTAGATGGATCATATATTAAAGTGGATGGTCACACATTTGTGGAATTAAGGTGTTAAAGATGGAGAGATGGAAAATTACCTCACTTCTGGTGAAAAGGAGGGGGATTTTTATCACTGGTCTCAGAATAACATGTATATATTCCACCATGATGGCTTGAAAAGAGGACAAATACAGAGTTACATCACTTCAATGTGTTTTATATTGAGTATGGTGCAAAAATATTGTAAAATTGAGGAGAGAAAGAGGGATAAGATACCTGCTGTATAGACCAGTGGAACAGGCAGATTCATCAGTGGTCTGCTGTAGCCAAGCTTTTCAAACTGTAGGGAGAGACAGCATACGGAAATATAGGAATCAAAGGAAACTCAAACTGAGTTTTTTCAGAAGCAAAAATACAATGTGCACTTTCAAGATACTTAAAGATAATCATCTTGTTATTGGACAGCCGTCAAGAAAATGAGACATGCAGGTCTTTAATTTCACTGAGTAGATTTAAACTCACCAAAGGTGTCAGCCACTCAAAGAGATTGACTGAAACCCCGTCATTAATAAAATAGGCCTGTCCGCTCTGCAAAAGAGCAAACACTTTGAAGAACCTTACTTAAAACATTCATGAATTTAGATTAATCGTCTCTAATCTGAGCTCTTTCCGCTCGGTGTAAGGTGACTCACAGCGACACAGTTCCTCCTCAGTGTGAGCGCCTCGGCCGCCAGCCTGTGGGCCATCACCAGGTTATCCACGTGTACCCAGTTCATCCTGGCCCCGGTGTCACCAAATCTGAAGCTGAACAGCCGACGCTCAATGTTCATCTGAGCATAAATGGATGATAAGTAACAAGTGTTGAGAGATTGCAATGCGTGTGTTCAAAAATAGTTCAAAATTTGGAAACAGTCGCTTTTTGTGACATTATGACATTCTGGTCAGTTTGCACTGTCTCCTGTCTACTAAGATTCATCTTATTAGAGTTGATTACAGCAGATGCATGTTATAGTTATGTTTTAGGAAGTTTTCCCATTTTTAGAATAAACTCATGTCTTTCTGTTAGAATACCAAAGGTTTATTTTGATTGCAGTTAGGTTGCCAGAGATTAGAAAAGAACCAACAGCCGTACTATAAAATGATTAACATCTTCTTTTTTCAAAAATCCAGGTTGCTGTTTTACTAAGTTTTGGAGAATAAAAAAAACTTTTTATCTTCATAAAACATTGGGGTGATAAAAAAAAAAAAACATTAAAATATTCACATATGCCTATATCCAAAACCAAAGATATGGCTGTGTTTTAAAATCGCAAGAAGATGAACAGACTATATTATTGTGTTATACACTTTAAGTACACTTTAGCTCCGGACTCATGGGTTAAGGCAAAAGAAAGCCACAGAAAATTAAAAGTCATTCATCTTATCCAAACTAATTCTGTATCTAAACTCAATCACCCCTTCTTCACTGACTGCTGCCTCGCTGAGGTAAAAGTGGAAGAGAGGTCGACTGTAACTGGATGCCCGGAGAGCTTCATCAATTATCCAAACTCTTCAGACAGAATCGTGTTCTACCGGGGAGACTTCAGACACAGCAAGATGTACATTTTCTTCCGTTTCTGGCTTTGAAAATGATTAATAGTCATCATAGGATGTCTCTGGCTTTGTTTGCTCACCATCACTCTGTGAAGATGTCTCCTCTCCTGCGGTCCATAGATACCACACGGCCGCAGGACACATGTCCGCAGCACACCTCCACCTTCGTTAATAAATACAGAAATGAATAAATGGATTTGCTGGAGGGGGGAAAGATACTGTGCATATATTGGCGGTAGTCAATGTCAGCTTGTTGGAAAAGATCTGTCCCTCTCTCTCCTCTAGGAGAACAAGTTTAACTTCAATTTGTACTTTTATGAATGCATCAACCACATAAGAATGTAGCCAACGAGAAGCCCTTTAGTTTAAAACTCAAAGGGAAAAAGTAGCTTTAATCATGTAGCTACAGTTATTAGATGGATTTTTAAATGCATCTAAAATCAGACCTTTGCAGAGCATAGCAAAAAAGGAATTCTGAGACTAAATTTAGCAAATTATTTCAAGAAGGTTTTTGGCCCAAATCTAATGTGAAGGACTTTCAGCACCGATTCTCATCAAAGTGTAAAAGAACGTGAGTAAATCAGCCATTATATAGCTTCAGCGGGTGCCCTTTTCACCACAGCTGAGGTGTCTTTAAGGTCAGAGCAGTGGAAAAAAGCTCCTCCGGTGGCAGATACACAAACTTTAACCTGCTGTATATAATGAGATACCACCAAGCTCTGAGCTTAATTGAATGCATGGACTGATGGTTACTGAGAGCGTGTTGGGTTCCACTACAGGATGGAATGAGACGCCGCACAACTGTTACCAAACTACACACTGTGGAACATAAACCTTATCAGAACATACAGTCGGTATGAACGTATGGAAGCGCCGGAGACATCAGTGTCAAGTGACTGCTGCACTCTGCTGTACCTCTCTGTGCAGCCTTAAATAGATACTGCTGTCACCGTTCCACCGCCTATTGGATTGCAAACTGAGTTTCCATGACAACTGCTGCCTCTTTCCAACACACACATTGTTTTACACAGATTTTTTCTTTTTTGTAAAAAAAAAAAAGGTGGATTGCAACCTTCTCTGGATACAACTTCTTTGTGTAATTCTGCGAATGGGCTGTCACTGCATGAGCTGATCGTTTCACACCTTTCAGGGAAGATCCATTGGCTGAGAGGACCATCTGCTCTGCAACAGCTTTAGTCCGAGAGTAGTGGTCAATATGCTGGGAAGGAGGGAAAATATTCATCATACATTTCTTTGCTTGTAAATGCATCATAACTGCTGTACTTCACTGCTGCTCACCAGATCACTGGGCACATATGGCACTGAAGCCTCATCCCCATCCTCAATTGGTTTCCCTGCAAATACCACGTTAATGGTACTGGTGTACACCAGTCTGGGGATGCTCCTCTCCTTACAAACTGAAAAAGAGAATAGATCACACAGCTCTATATAGTCATCCCTTAAAAGATGTATAAAAACTTTGTACTGTATAAACTGTCATTAGCTGCATGAATCATCACCTCTGCTCTTCATACCGTTCAAAGTATAATACTTTGCAAGTGAATTAGCTTGGCATTACGGTGTCAGAAATGCTCAGGGCTGAAGATGCATGACATTCATTCTTACCATTAATGACATTAGTGGTCCCTCCAACATTAACTGACTCTACCTGCTCCTTCCTCAGCTGCCGGTCAAACACAGAGAGAAGAAGACGTCACTTCTTAATTGAGCACATTTTTTCTTTTGTTTTGTTGGAAGTGTGTAACAGTTGTGTAAATTAGGTCTGATTCATGCCCATAGTCAGTATATTTTCTGTTTTTAGTCACACCAGCCTAAGAGAACAATTAAAAAAGGCAGTGCGGCGTCAAAGCATTCAACGGAAAAGTCCCATGCTGATGGCTGAGTGAAATGAAACAAGTTTAAAGGTTTGAGAAGGGCTGTGTGACACATACGCACACAAGCTTCCATACATTGTGTTCTGTTGTGTGACTATTTCACATGTTTTAGAAGAAACTGGGATGGTATCAGTTAGATAATACTGTATGCCTTTGATCCTGAGGAAGATCTCATGGTGACAGAGGCCAAAAAAAATCTAGTATGACAGCATGGCAGCATATGTCACGTTGAGGAGAAAGGCACAAAAACAAAAGAGGAACACATTTTATTTGCCTTGTTTGATTTACAGGAGATTACATATTTTGCCACAAGTATGTGTGGAGAAATGTCTGACTGCTAGTATAAAGCTGACTGAAGAAGAAGAATGAAATTATATTAAAGGTATTGAATATACCTAAGGCTCAGGAGCACACTAGAGCACTAACATCTGCCTATCACAAGTTTAATGAATATACAGACATTTTTGGAAAGTAAGTTTAATCATCGAGTCATTGGCTATAGATAATGATTTAATTTGATGTGATGAGCATTTAGCTACAATTAGAGTCACGTTTCATTGCATTTCATTGACCGTAATAATCATGGCTAAGAGCAAAGGAGGAAGAAACACATGGTTGGAGGAACTTGATGGACTGAAACAGCAAACCTAAAAGGGTTGTCTGACTAAAGTAATTACAGGCTTGTATAATTTCTATTAACATGGCATCAAAGATGATTTTTTAACACCAGCTGCTATTGCATATGAAGTTGGTCATTTATTATACATTATATTTTAGTCTTTAATTTGACTGACATCCCGTCCTTCAGTCTTCCAGATTAGATAAATTAATGGTCACAGAGATGCTGAGACTTCTCAGTCTCACGCTGAATGGCTGAAACATGTTTACGTTGTAATGGTCCTCTAACTGTCTTATTCTTTATAGTTTTTTTGGCTCATCTAATTGTTGACATGGAGGCAGATCTAGAAGAAGCAGAGGGGGACATGAGGGGGAGTCACCTGTTCTGGTCCTGACATGCCATAAGCTGCTGTGTGGAATACGCAGCCGACCTCTTCACACACTTTATAGAGGGAAGAATAGTCCCGGATGTCGCTCTGCAAGAAAGAGGGAAAGCCAACCCCCAGGACATGACAGAGACATTTTAAAAAGATTGTTGTCTTAACACCTTAGCAGCTTTCCTATCGATATCTATGAAAAAAATTCAATCTAGAGAAAGACAGCTATAATTAAGGTGTGCGCCAAAAGGTGCACATTTGAAACCTGACTCATGTCTCCACCCTCTTTGACCCAGCCAGCAGCTGGTGCTCTGAGACAGATCACTCACCTGTGTCTGTTTCCAGCCAGCACGCCGGCCAGAGAGACACTGACACACGGTAACACTAGCACTAGCATGTCACGGCTGCACACGACCACAAGAGTCAGGTGAGAAGCATCATACTGCAGATATTCAAACTGGGATGTTTGAAGGACCCACCCGAGCTGATATAATGTAATCTTAGATCCAAAAGACCGCAAGAATATGTTTCCACTGGTTGCTGTTGAATCAAACCATGATGCAGATGCTGAATCTTTACTTCCAGTGGCTGTTCTGTGCAGTTACAGACTATAATAACCGGGAAAATTGTCTAATTGTTGTATTGACCTCCTACAATCCTTGTGTCCAATAAAGTTAGAGTGCTGGAAAAGGTTTTTACATGCACACAAACCTTCATAGCCATTTGAGTAGAACATGTACAAGGGCATCACCTCTCCAGTGTGTCATACCTGATAGAAGACTGCTCCATCGGGAATATCGCATGATGGTTTGATCATGTCCAGAAGGATGACCGACAGCCCCTCTCTGGCCAGTTCTCTTCCCAGTCTGAAGCCAAAGTATCCACCTCCTCCTGTCACCAACACCTTCCCCTCAGAGACTCCGTGGGCCACTGCTGCCTCCTCGCCCAGCCTGGAGGCCAGGCACTCCGGGCTGCTGCAGGCCCCCGGCACGCCGCCGCTGACCCTGTGACGTACGGCCGGGGTAAGGCCGGAGGTCAGTGCGTGAGCTGGATCACTGGCCCACGATTTGTAAGGGAAGTGGGGGACGCTGCGCGCGTGGTGTCCGCCGGCCTGCAGGCAACCAGGAGGGACACCGTGGCAGGACACCTGCTTGACCTGGACCACAGAGGCCCCGCTCTTGCTCATGTTGGGACTGTAAAGTTCCATAGATATCCTGAAGGGTTGAAAAGTTGAAAGTGAGCCATTCAGCCAAGCTGCTTTTAAAAGGGTTCAGTAGTGAAAATGTAAGGATCAGACCACATTAACAACCTCTTACATTCTATCTGACCCTCATGCAGAATATCACTCTGCTTTCTGTGATACACCAAGTCCAGCAAAACAACCAGATACATTTTGCTCCTGCATCAGAGAGCTGATGGGATGTTTAGCACATGATAAATGGTTTACGTTTAACACTTATTTCTAATTTCCTGATGCTCAGTTTAATAATCCTATCAGTTAACTTACCTTATTGTCGCTCTCTTCCTTTCATCATATCCATACCTGTGGCAGTGGCCTTATGAAGAAATGCAGCCCTGCAGTTTTCAGTCCCTCCCAAAGCCCCACCTCTTCCCAGGGTGTCAGTCACCTGCACACACACCTGAAGATCTCCTACCGCAATGCCTGTATGAGGTGTGCAGGCGTGCAGCAGCTTTAAAACCCATTTTAAGCCCACTGACAGCAACATATTCAACAAGACCGAAGTCCTTATACCTCAGAAGAATCTGATGTGTGTAATCAGGTTATATGCCTTACCTGTCCAGGCTTCTTAGAGGAATTATATTAACATATCCAGCAGCACTCAAAGAACAGAACTTATTCAAATAATACATACGGTGTTAAAAATGGCTTCATGAATTTTAGACACATGCTCCAAATATCTCACTTTCCAAGTCTTTTAACTGACTTAGGAAAGAGAAAATTCTGAATTCAAACTCGACTCCATACTGTACGTTATACACTTTAGTTCACCAAAGACCAAATTTTCACATGTATCTTAGTCATGATCCAAACGATATTATATATTGCATTTTTAGGCCTGCTATGCAAAAGCAAAATGCAAGTTTTTAGTTACTGTTTTCAAGCAAAAACAATACGTGGAGTTGTTAACCTTATCTTCTCACAGTCTAGCTGTCACGTCTGGGGTCTCGTCATGTCATGATTACCTTTTGTGTACACCTGGGGTTCCCCTCCCTCATGTGTTTAAATAGTCCTCGTTTCCCCTTGTCTTGTGCGAGTGCGTTCTTGTCCGTTTCGTCCGTTTCGTCTTTCGTCACCCCCACGCCAGGTTTGCTTTTTGTCATAGTCACAGTTTTTTCCACAGCTTTGTCACAGTCTTGTTAATCTTTATTTTGTTACTTTGTCACAGTCATAGTTTTGCCTAAGTCTTTTTATTCTATATTTTGTTACTTTGCCTTTGCTCACAGTTTTCCACAGCCTTGATTTGTACTTTGTCTGGACATTCACTCTTCAAGAGTGTTTTTTGTTGCAATAAACCTTGTCCTCCCTCATCTCCGCACCTGAGTCCTCCCTTCAAGACCCACCCTACATGACACTAGCAAAAAACAACAAAAAATACACGTTTGAGAATTTGGGGGATAGCATTTATGATCCAAACCATCGAACATCTACAGCTTTGTTGGAAGTAAAGAACGGAAAAAAATTATTTGTTAGAGCATCTATCTATAAAAACTTTAATAATATCCTCATAGATCATTGGGATGGAAAGGATAGTGAGGATAGAGAGATCATCTTAATTGGAATTTGAAGTGTGATGTGATTAATTAAAGCCTCAAATTCTTTAGATATTTTGGGCGATAAAAAGATAAAAGTCTAACAGAGTGAAATAAATATTGCACTCACTGACAGTTTAGCTGATGAGCTAAACTGCACTGCTCTATCTCAACAACATGACGATTCATTCAGAAACAGAAGAAGTAGTTCAGCAAAGCTGTACGACCCAGTGATTAACTGTCCTTTACAGTGGTGTGCCGTGGTGGAAAACAGGTGATAAACCTAGCAGGGGGAGCTTTGCTTCCTGAGGAGGACATACAAGCCTCATGTTTTATTAACTGACAGCAGACAGACTGCCAAACCTGAGCTGACGGCAGAATGTGCAGCGCATAATTAAACAGAGAGGAAAAAAGTCTCCAGCAGCAGCGGAGTGGCCAAATACTTATACCACTGTCCCCTATTACTGCTGCACGCTTATAACTGGTCTTTATCAGAATGAGGTGGACTTAAAGGTGCTCATGCTTTGTGGAAAAGCCTAAATGATTCAAATTCGACAAAGTCAATCATGGAACCAGATCTGTCTGTGCTCTCCTTTTACTGCTGCTCATTTGCGGTTTCAGCTCTTGGTTTGATAGAAAGGCTGGAGTTATGCTCTCATTAGATGCTGCTCCTCATGTCGATGAATCACAGTCAGTTGGGAACCATCACCCTGTCTAACCTGTGCAGCAGTGACAGGAAGATGAACAAACCTGCAAAGCTGGCTAAGATAGATCAAGGATTTTAAAACGTCATGCAGTCTAATAAGTCCTGGGCTGTTATTTCCACTATATGTCATCACTGTCATTATGCATGAATACACCTGCTTGAAAATTAATTTCCTGATGTGAAACAATGAGTGATGTGGAAACTTCATAGATTGCATTTACCAGTCTAACATCATAATTAGAAACATTTGATCACTTACAGATTCAAATATTTTAATCTGTTCATCTATTAAGAAATATTATGATTTCCCTCCAACAATTGAGGAGAAAGTTTATAAATTATTCAAGGATATCAGAACTTTATGGGTCAGAGACTAGCAGAGAAACTGTCCATCATTTATGATTTAGTGGGTCAATCAAGCAGTAAGTACATTTTTTGCCAGATGCCAGAAAAAGAAATCAGTTACAGTGTTTGGATAAGGTTTGATTTGAATGCAGCAGGGGGCGCCAGACAACTAGATATACACAGATATACATCCAGTCCCCTCACCCTCAGACTTGGTGCGGATTATCTAGAAAGTTGGAGTCTTGATAAACATCATAAGATGAAGACATTACGCAAGACCAGTTACTACAGTTCTTCAAAGGATTCTTTAAAAAGTCTACTTGAAAATGCAGGAAACGATAAGAGATAAGTGCTATCAGAGGCTGTCTGCTGGTCTGATGAGTGGAAAGTATAAAATGACACTGCAGTTCTGTCCCTCTTTTATAGGGACATTATGTTCCTGCTCAAAAGAAAAGAATAACTGCAATTCAGGTTCTTGCACCAAAGACATTCCAGAAAAAAAAACTGAAGCAGTCTTGTGAACTGTCTCCTGTAATGGCAGGTGGAGGATACTCTTTGTTAAGATGATTAAATGAAAAAGTGGAGACATTCATCATTTTATCTCGTCTTGATTTTAGGAGGAGGGAGATGTGAAGTGGCATGCACGGTCCTGCAAAACGGCCTGGTGACTGGTTATCAATCACTGCCCAGAAGCTGGTGGGAGAGGCCAGTCTACCATGACCCTCTCATAAGAATATCAGAGTCACAATGATTCATTCGTAGAAGATTGCTTGTGTCATGTTCAATTAAAAATTTGTGGAAGCTCAGTCAAGCGAAGTTGGGATCTTTAAGTGGTAGGAGAGAAAAATCTGTGTAACTAAACTAAATTGAAAACTTTTAAAAACAGTTTTGAGGCAAACTAAATACAAAACAAATAAGAAAGAAAAAGACAAAAAAAAGCTTTGGTCTGGTTAGATCCCAGAGTCACAAATGTATTAAATCATTAGACGAGAGGAAGTGCAGATACATGACTGTGTGCAGCTGTAGAAATGAGACAGGAGGGCAGAGGACGGACAGGAAGAAGGCAGAGTTCCTCTGTGACCCCTACTCAACGTTAAACACGGCAAAGGAAATCTCTCTCAGCCAGAAGCAACACTCTCATTAGTGAGGTCAGAGCTCACAGGACAGTTTCCAAAAGAGACTCTGCGAGCGTGAACCCCCGGGGAAAGACGGGATCCGTGTACTGGCATCCACCGAGTAGAAACTCAACTGGAATTTGAACCCAGATAAGTTTGTGTATTACAGTATATACTCTTGACACTAGTTTAATTCACTTTTAGGGTCAAGCTAAACTCATCACTTCTAGATTTTTCTTTAACTTAACAGCCTAACTGAGCCTTTTCATTATGCTGCATCTAATGGTGATTCTCTCTAAAAGTTACAATTGTCAGATTTGTGCTTAAGTAAATTTCAGGCCCCAAACAAGCCATCATGACTTTAGGTCCCGACCAACTTACGTCCCCAGATTTAGTTTCCAGCATTTCCCTTCATTAAACATGGGTCAAATCTTTCCTAAACAGCCACTTATTTAGTTTAAAATGATAAAGTAAGTAATGAAAAGATCAAATCTAAAGTCAAAGATTAAATCACCATGATGACATTGTTGTGACATAATCAGATATATTTTATTTCCACCAGACTTCTCCCAGAGCCTCAGGGGACATTTCACAACCCCTTTTCACAGGCCAAATGTTGCTACTTGCAGATAAACTGATAAACATGTGATCTCTAAATTTAGATGCTTCCATATGTGGATAGAGAGCATTTTTGGGAGTTCTTTTAAGATTTCTGGTTCCTATTTGTGGTGTGAGCAGCCTGGTATTATCTGTCATGTTTCAGGAGGCTGTTTTAGTCTGCAGGTAAAAGTTTGGCCAACCAAATTGTCAATGACAAATCCTGTTCCTGAAAGCAGAAATGTTATGAAGACGAAAACACTCAAAACGTATTTGTCTGAAATCAATATGGATTGTTTCATTGGATGTATGCTTGGGTTTTCCTTTCAGAGGCAATATTCTGTAACGTGCCAGGAGTAGGCTAAGGAGCACCACAGCCAGTATCCTGGCAGACTTTGACAGATTTTACTCTGGGTCTGTTCTTGTGGAGGTCAGAGGCTTTCAGGCAATCGATATTTGGCAAGGCGACACTCCATCCATCGCTCCAGAGGCCAATCAGCCGAGCAGCTGTCCTGACGCACCTGATGGCCCGAGGCAAAGGACGGGGAGACGATGGAAGAGCCCGGAACGGCATTAACTCTGCAGCCTTATCATTTATCTACCGCGCACAAACCGGCTATGAAAATAAAAACAGGATGAACAAACTGCGGCAGCTTTGTGAAGTGCAAAAAAAACGAGGTAGAGGACAAACAGGATTACAGTCATGCACTATGGCGATGACTGCGGCGTCCTCCAATCATCCCTGACAGAGTCCTTCAGCTTGACTCAGCTCTTGTATGCACACACACCCACACACACACAGTAAAGCATCACCGCAGCTCAGATATGTCGTGTGTTTGAGAGTTCAGTGATCTGGATAAAAGCCAATGAGAATCTTCTCTCTTAGCTCCACAGTTAAGGGCCGCATCAATCATCCCTGTCCCCATGCACAAAAACAAGATTTCCTTTCTGAGTTCGGCTTGTGTTTGTGACACAAAAGTGTGTTAATGATAGCTGCTGCTGTCCCAGCATGCTCCTCAACAATTAACGACCGTCTGCGATGCGCTGCTTAAGGCAACGGAGGACGGAACAATTAGGAGGAGAGCAATGGAGGACTGGTGACAAGGAGGAGTGAGGACGAGAACAACTGACGTGCAAAATGTTCTTAAATTATCTCCTTAGATTGTTGGATGCATTGTGAAATGTTCAGGTTCGCCTGAGGCCCAAGAGAGCTTTGAGACAGAGAGCTCCACTGAATTATTCATCCACGCCACTTGCTGACTGATTTTTTTTTTTTACTAAATCATATCATCAGCTTTATTGGAGGATTGCCATTATATTTAGTACAAAAGGAACAGCTAGTTCTGTTATTCATACTAAAAACATCTGTATTTATTAATAAATAATGCGACTCAAAACATCATGAATGGTTTTTTTATGTGCTGAGAAATCTAATCCGAGGTTTATCCAGTGTCTGAGTGGCAAACATATTTGATGAAGAATTCATTGGAAGACATAAAAAAGGCCTGGAGGCTTTTAGTCAATGAGATGTTAACTAGGTGTGTGAGAGATCATGGCTCTAATAGTGGTGAACGAAGGAAGGAAGTGTACCTCTAAGTGAACTCAGCAGTTGTTGTTGTCCTAGCTTAGAGGGAAACAACTCAATATATTTTAAGTGCAAGGTTTAAATATAGTCCGGGAGGTGGCAATGAATAGCTGTGACCACGAATAGCATTTCTCAAAATCATTGATGTCATCAAGCCCACCATCAGGAGAACGAAACAATGCTGGAAAAACCACAACAGAAAGGACCTATTTTTTCTGTCTGATGAGAGGAAAATGAGGACCAAATACAACAAACTTTTACCCCCAGAAAAAACAGGACGCAAGAAACTTTAAAAACCTGTGATCCACAAAGATGCAGCGTCAGGTGGGACAGATGGGAGGCTCTCTGGCTGGCCTGGTTTCTGACCCAGACTCCCCAGCCTCAGGTGATTGCTTCTCTGAGTCATCCATTGGCCACGGATGTGGAACCAAAGCTGCAAGAAGGTCAACTGACCCAGAGACAGCCTCTGGCAGCACACTTGATCGAGAATAAGTTTATGTGGGACAGCAGCTTAGCAGGTCCTGGTGGTGGCTCCCTCTCTGTGGCAGGTGCTGGCTTTGGTAAAATCAGGGTAAATCTGATGACACACGGAAGGGGTCACGCCGGACACTGAGAGCAAAGGTTCACTCACAAAAAACTTTATTTTGCCATTTTTCTGTACGCTGACATCCTTTTGACAACCTTATGTGGCTCACTTGTAAACAAAAAATACAATATTTAATTCAATTCAATTAAATCATAACTGTCTGATTTATAAAACTTGTGGTTTTCTAAGAATGTTATTTTGGTGTTTAGTTCATTGCAATTGGTGCACACCTTGTTTAGCCAGAAGATCTAGAGATTCAAATCAGTTAGACTAAGTCTAAGTCTTAGTTTAAGCCAATTCTCTGAGTCTTTGGGGCCTAGAAGGTTTTTGTAAGAGGATACAGACCATGGAATGGCCACTGTTCAGGACCAGTCAGAGGGCCCACATCGTATTACTGCTTAAGGGACACTGAGTATTAAATCAATAATACAAAAGCCTTTTAAGGAAAAAGAAAATGTAAACATTATACAAACTGATTTATATTATCCATAAAAAGCTCACAAAAAGCTTTTTAGTGTTGCAAATTCAGCACACAGTAGCATGAGAGACCATCCTTTTGACTAGGAAAGCATATTTTCCTCTCCTAAAACAATTGTTGACAGACAAAAAAAAAAAAAAAAGCTAAACAAGCCTCTTTACAGCAGGATGCCAAAAATAATGATATGCATGTTTTCTGCTAACCAATGCAAGCAAACACACACCCTGACTGTCGTGCATGTTTCCTGCCATCCTCATGCAGGCACAGACTGTTCTCACATGTACCCACACATCTCCAAATGACTCATCTGAAATAACACGAGAGGCATATCAAAATAGACATTAATACCTTCATGAAAATAAACAGGGTGGATCAGTAAAAATAAACATTGGCCAGCGGGCTTGGTCTGCGGACCATGAGAGTGCATAACCTACTGTTAAAATAACATACCAAAAACAGGGGCAAAAAGCCTGCCAGTTCCAATGACTGGGCAGTTCTTCAGGATACCTCAGAGTTTGATGCATAATGGCTGCTTTCACATGGGGAAAGCACTTGAAAGGATATGTGTCAGCTGTAATATCCGAGGCATGGTGAGGGAGGATGAGGTTGGCTTCGTTTGAGGAGTGGAATAAAAGAAAGAAAAGCAGGAGAGTAAGTAAGAGAATTCCTCAGGAGTCAGTCGGATGGTGTTAAGTTCCACCAGACTGGCACAATACTCAACGGCCACACCAAAATTTTTTTAGTTGATTGCTAACAGGTAAAAATAAAAAAGCTCAATTTGAAAGTTAACTGAGCAAAATCATACACACAATGCTCTAGAAAGCTTCAGTAAAAACAATTGGATGCAGGAGGAACCCTTACTCAAAGTCTTAGGACGAACTAACCATTGCATCTTATGCAAAACCATCAGTCCTGATCAGCAGTCAAATGTAATCTAAATCTTCCTCAATTCCGTTGTGCGTTTTCCATACACTATTAGTCAGATGACATTTGGCTTCAGTCCCTGCTTTTTGTTATAATGCAGTATGTACATGCGTGCGTAGCATTTCAATAGTTCTGTCAATCTGGCATCTTTTGTTTGTTTTAGTAGATAAATGCATGAAGTAAATAGCAGCTGTCAATGTTCACATAGACGTGTGAATAAAGAATTAATGAAAGAAATTACAACGGATCTGCATCGTGTTGCTGAGCTGGTCACAGATGAAGCATAAGGAAAAGCTAATCAGTACGCTTTGACATGCAGAGCAAGCATGCTGGCAAAAAACATTTAACCAAGTTTTTCAGGTTATGTAGATAATTCTGAGGAATGGACTGTAGATGTTTAATGTAACTCAACCACTTATTTTTAGTATTTCCTTTGTCTGGTCCTCTTCAAGTCTTCTTCATGCAAAATATCACAAAGCACTTGCAATAACTCTCGTTTTTCTGAGAGATTTTCTGGCACCGGAGCAAACAGCTTGGCAGAATCAGATTATTTCATTATTACATTTTTTTGTCATTTTCTCTCTGCTGAAAAAGCATAGCGATCAGCCTGGAAGCATGCGGACCTGCTGCTCCTTTGTGAAAAATCTCACTGGCTCCTGAATAATTGATAAATGCTAACTGAAATGCTCTGCTTTGGCATTTAGCACATTTTCTCTCCAGTTTTGATATCTACATCCTCCATTACGCTCACCAGATTGTTGCTGACTGTGTCCATCTCTGCTGCTGATGAGGGGATATCATCTATTCTGTATGAGCAATGTGGTGGACAGTAAAACCAAAGCACTGAGCTGAGTGATGCAGCCACAGTATAACCAGCTATGTGATGAGAGTAAATTACCACAAATAAAGAAACTCAATCACTTAGAGTAAGTAGCTTAGACCAATCATGCACTCCATTTGTTTTTCTGAAAGAAAGACCATTTACGGAATTACAAAGAAAATGCATCAGTGAAACGAGCGTTGGCAACATTTAATCTTTAAATGATGACAGCACAACTCTAAAGATGGAAACAATTAGTTTGAACAACATGCTATGAATTTAACTCGTGAGATTGATTATCATGCAAATAAAATAGCTTTTCCTGCTTGTTTAAAAAAAACAACTTATGTATGAATATTACCAATATGCCAGCCAGACCAAAAAAACACAAGCAAATTGAGAAAAAACAAAGGCAAATAAATGCAATTATGTAAATATATGTAAATTGTAAAAAACATAATCAAAGAGGACTAATATCGCTCCACTCAAGACTTTTAATAACACAAGTAAAAACATTGACTGTAATCCACTATTGCTCACAGTGGGTGCTTCTCTGGGAACACTGTGTTCATTTCAAGTGTTTGAGCTCCACAAATAGTCTCTCTGCCTCTGATTTCTGTTTACCCAGCCTGAACTGGAGTTTTGCTGTAAGATGGATGCTGAAGAGCAGCAGAGAGATAGACATCCGTCTGGGAGGAAACAGCACTGTGTCCTCGGCTGTCGCCCACTAAAAGATCAATCAGTATCAGTACTAAAGTTAGCAACTGCAAAACACCCCTGAAACCGAGGTGAAGCATAGCACTTTGAATACAATGTGCAAACAGCACTTTTACTGCTAATCTAGGCTTTTTATGTGCACAAATTGAGCAGCTAAATGGACATCAACCAGCACTCTCACAAACGACATGGCCACATTGTGATTCTTTGAAGCCAAAATGTCTATCATCTTTTCCAACAACAGTCCATGACAGGCACTGGGCCATTTTTTAGTGATTGCTTCTTTGGCATTTTCATTTCAAAGGGTCATTTTAAAATGGGCCTTTTTTGAAGATATCCTTAATCATTAGAAATGAAAATGATACTATTTGTAGAATAGTTTGTTTAAGGTAAATAAGTGATTGTGCTTTTCAAGAACATTGATACTCTTCCATGAGGCTATCCTGAGGATAGAGTTTGGCAACGTCGCAATCTGAATGGTAAACAGCTGGCTGCTATCTTGTTTTTTTTTATTTCTTACACACACAATGCAACTGAGAGGGGAAACCTAAACTTAATGTGGGAAACAAAAGACAAAATAATAAAAATAATGTAGCACCCTGATAAAAGGTAAAACCCTGAGCATTGAGAAACCAGAAAACAGACTCTATTACAAACATCTATTCCAGCAAAAATCTGATATGGTCAGAGGTCCACATACAAGCAAAAATTGAAGGCAAGAAAGTCACAGGAAAGAGGGTAAGTCATGAACAAAAAAATAACAAATTGGAAGGATTAGGTTTTGGGGTTATGGAGGAAATAAAAACAGAAAAACCATGGATCATGACAGGTAAAAATATTCGCTATATTGCTTAAACTGCCAGAGTGAAACGCCTCAAAATAGAAATAAAAAAAACAACTATTTTGAACATTACAATTTTTTTTCTTTTATTCTTTGTCCTTTTTTTAAAAGAAAAAAAGCCCCTCGTTTTACTTTAATACACAGACTCACAGATGATATTATCATCAGCGGGTCGATCTTCTCCTCAGGTGGAGCAGAGAGAGCTGGAGTGTCTCTCATGGACAGATGGCAGCCATATTCCCATCTAAGCGCACTTGGCAGAGTGTCGAGAAGATCATCTATTTTATCAGGAAGACCAACTGCAAACTGTGAAAGAATGGTACACAAGTTTACATCTAAAATACAGGACTGCTGCTGCATGACCTAAGAATTTTACCTCAGTTTTCTTCCATACACCACAAATTATGCTCGCCTTGTTCAGGAGCCAAACAAAGGGAAATATCAACACTCGCTCTTACACACAAATGACACCTCACCAACTGACGGACAAAGAAATACAAACGCACATCTATGGTGATCTACACAAGTAACTTCTTACTTCTCCAAATACATCTGTGTGGCCATAATACACTTTTATCCAATTTCGTCATAGTAGAGACCGGGAGGTGTAGATTGTCACTTTTATAGATCCCTTCTCCATAAATAAGAAAGAAAGGGAACATCTTTTGACATTTGCAAATGCATGAGAACTTGAGGAGGCATACAGATATACATTAGAGGATTAATAACTTCTGTAATGGGACATTAAAGAAATAAGCTCAACAGATAGCCGACTGAGGCTCTTCCACAATATTAGATGGCTGTTTTATGTGCTGGATAATCCAGTTTGTGCCCACAAAGACTCCATAGATTTTTTAGCTGTTTTCCCAGAGGGAAAAATTTGCTTCAAGAGTTTTAGTTCATCCATACAATTATTTATAAATCAAGCAGTGTGTATTGAATTTGCTGTGATCTAGTCGGTAAGTACAGAAACATCACCCTCATATCTTGACCTAATCTGCCCTTGTGGAATCAGTTGATCTGTCCTGCCATAACTCACCATTAACCATCTGCTAAGGTTTACAAAGGCCAGACTTCATCAGCTCGAGCTGTCTCATCTGTGAGGTTCTTACCCGCTGAGTTTGAGTCTGTGCTTGCAGCATGATCTATATGGACAGGCTCCAGCCCACACTGTGCTCAGAAAAAAGCACGCAGATAGAATGTATGGATGAATGAATGTCCATAGCCCATCCAAATACTGCAGCACACCCACAAAATTGAGATTTGGTTTACATTTATGTCATTTTTTTGGCAATCATCTGACACTGAACAGTCTAACAAGCCTTTTGTTTTCTATGCTAGCTCGTGAAAACTGTCCATTCTTGTCGAACAGTTTGGTAAATGATGAAAGCTAATGGCAGCCAGCTGCATCGGCCCTGACTGAAACATCGTATTTAGTCCTTCTCCGGTTACAGCGCTAACATCCTGTATCCAACTGGGCATACTCGCTAAACACAGCCGTGCTGAGCTTGTTAGGCACAACAGTGTCTCAACTGCATACAGTAGCATGACGGCAGACTCTTAGTGTCACTTATTCATCCTGCAGCCAATTACAGCCGATTCATCTCGTGACCCCTTGAGGGGCTCCTAAACTCAGGTTGAAGCCGCCGTGGTAACAGATGGCAGCAGTAATTACCACGGATTTTCTGATGCCTTGCCTCCTGATTTACCATCTACTAAAGCACAGTGAGGCTCCATAAACCCAGAAAGGAGCTGAGTATCTGTCAGTGATGGAGACAGAAAACTGAAGCAGGTAATGGTTGCCAAATGTGTAAAAAAAACAAAACAAGAAAAATCATTCCAGCATTCATTTTCTGTCCCACAGTGTTTTTCTCCCACATGAAATTTCCTCTCAAAACTGACTCCACGCTCCCGGTCACCCATCAAAGGATGGAAGTGTCTTATCTTCAGCTGCCGCCAACAGGGAGAAAACGACAAATGGATGACAAGAAGGAAAAGAAAGACCAGAGGACTCTATTGATGTTTATAAGTGAGTCTGTTTCCGGATGGATGCAGTCACTTACCTGCTGACTGTGAACCGGGCAAGGATGTTACTGCTAAGCCATTTGTTTGGTTGTCCAGTCATTTGAAGCTAATTAGAAGCAAAAAGCATTTCTATTAATCGCTTATACATTGATATTTCATGGAAAAGAAAAAAGAAGTTAACAAGCATCGGTGAAATAACTATTTTGATCAGTTTACATTCCTGATACATGCATGCTGTTTTAGTTTAAACTTCTTTTTTGGTCTTATTTTTACTCTATTCATGATTCATCTGATTATCTTACAGAACAAAGTGAGACTTTCTAGCATGATTTTTTGGCTGCATTGAGAGTGTGTTTGTACAACGGCTGCGGCAATGGCTGTCAAATATAAAACAAAAAATAACCCTTGGGGTATTAGTCTGTAGCCTTTCAAATGTAGCTAGATAAAGGATATTATTTTGGTTATGCACCTTATTTATT
The DNA here is from genome assembly GCA_907169785.1 of Menidia menidia. Taxonomy (NCBI): domain Eukaryota; kingdom Metazoa; phylum Chordata; class Actinopteri; order Atheriniformes; family Atherinopsidae; genus Menidia; species Menidia menidia. Next base: position 9,132,347 of record CAJRST010008890.1, on the reverse strand, counting down.
CAATTATAATATATCAAATCAAAGTAGCAACCTAATACTCTTAACAATACAGGTAGAAATGCTGCTATTCCCCAACAGACTCACACACTAACACAGTTACCCAGCTGTTCTGATCAAGGTGAAACACTGACTGGGCTCAGAATGTCGGAGGGACGAGTGCTATTAATGTTCTTTGATATCAGGCTTAGACCCAATGTGACTGACTTAATTAGGGCACAGATAATGCTTTTCTAAAAATAGATATCAAGGGCACCGATGGGTACAGTAAGTTGATAAAGTGAAACACAATCTGCGGCTGTGGGAAGAGCAACGCTGCCTCAGTTTCCCATCAATACTGAGGCAGAGATTTGGCTTCCTATGAGGCCCCCCCGATGCTTTCAGGGCGGCTGCGACGGTTTTAGACAGCCAAGCAGGAAGCGAAGAGGGGTCACGTCTCATAAGATATTGCATTAATACGTGCCTGTTTTTTTCTTCCCTTTAGAAAAGCACACAGCAGACAAGGTCAGAGTCACACACACCCAGTTTTCTCTTTTTATTAAGTGATAAATAATTTCCTATGATCATAGGCTTTATGTGTAGACATCCGATCAAGGCAAGAGACAAATTAGAGGGCACACACGTTGCCGACATTAGAAAAAATAGCAGAAACAAAAACCATGAGGTAAGAAGTTCTCTTTTTTTTCCTTTTTCTTTTTTTTTTTTGTCTTTTTTTTCTTAATACATTTGTGGTGCTTCTATGTCCTTTACCTATACTGTTGAATGCACAGTGCTTCCTAATACAGAAATCCTGCCTTTTGTGTCTGTACATTATTGAACAAAAAACAGGTCATGGCACAATACTAAACCAACCGAGGCAGAGTGTAGTTTAGCAGTATACATCATCAAATCCAGATCAAGAGAGGCTGCAGGAAACAGAAATAGAAAAACATACTCTAAGACTTTAAGACTGAGTGACTGTGAGTGTTTGAACACACACAAACACACTTCACAACAGAGATCAGTGTCAGTAGCTCATGATTTCACACGGGTGAGTACAAACAGGACGTTAGCCATTTTAATGAAACAAAAAATAGCAACTGACTTTTTGGAAGAGAACTGGCCAGCGACTATTTAACTGATTATGCCCTTTTTGCGACTATTCAGTTAAGAACTTTCTCTGCTATGATCACCTCTAATATTTAGATGAGTTTCTTTTTTGAGATGGAAGACGTTTGATGAGCGCGTGTTGAATGATGACACAGGCAGATGGACAGCTTTCTCCTCTCTGAATTATTGGTTGGCAGAGGAAAACAAGTGAGGCGTGACTCAATCCTGTCTTATCTTTCACTTGGGACTCACTGAATCCAAATAGATGGAGATTATGTCCGAAGGGGACGTGTCTGCTGCATCTATCTTCAATTAATATCTGCAGATCTCTTAAGATATGCTCCAAACTCCAGATGTTAAAAAGCTCTCTTCATCTTTCCATCATAAATGAGTTTCTTGCTACTGTTGTGCATGCCCAGGAGCGAATGCCTGATGCCCCCCAGCAGATCACCCCTCTCCCTATATGCCTCCACTGAAAAAAAAAAAAAAAACTGCAACTGCTTAGACATCTGTTAGAATGGGGCCACAAACAGGTTTAAGAATTTGAGCTGTGGCCCACAGCTAAATAAAGCCATTTCAAGCATGATCACCAGAGGGTGTCGAGGGAATCAGATTTAGATCCAAACACTCTCCAGTGTTTGGGGGAGGCTCCTGATAAGGTTTATCACAACTGGAAAGTCTTTAAAGCATTTAGGAGGCACATGCTAAAGATATAAACATTGGATTTTTTCCCCTCATTATTTCTAGGTCTGTGTTTTTGTTGCTCCTTTCTCACGCTCCCTCCAGAAATTCTCTCCTCTTTTTTTTACTCTGTCCATGCGTCTGGTCAGCAATAGCTGTTTATAAAGTCTAGCTGGTGCAAGCATTTGTGCTCTAACAGTCAGCCTCTTTGGAACAGATCCAGAAATTTCTTGTGTGAAAACTGACTCATGTGAGATGCCCTGTTCACACCCACTGATAATCCCAAAACCACTAAGTATGGAAAAAGAAATCAGTTTGAAATCAGATTTTTTAAAATAAATATGAGCACATTTCTAACTTATTGTATTTAGTGTATTCTTAGTGTATTCTGGTAAATGTTTGAGATGAAGTGTACTCTGTGTGCAATGAAAATGGGCCTTTGCTTGAAATGATGGGAATAATACAAAAACTAAAAAGGGCTATGACCGACAAACAGTAAATAACTGTTATCTTCAGCTTCAAGACATGGACTGACACAGCACAGATAGAGTGAATGTGTGTTTGTGTGCGTTTCATCCACAGCCCTCTGGAGCAGCACCCTGAGGCACAGCCCCACGCACGGACCGGACCTGCAGTCCCAGCGCCTCCACTGGTGCACAAAACAAGAGCCCGAAAAGAAACAAACAAACAAAACCAAAGCAAAGAGCTCCTGGCTGGCTTACCCCCATCAAACGTTAAAGGAGAATACCGCCGACTTTCAGCATTCACACGTTATTTTCACACCACATGTAACTCAGAGTCCCATTTATAAAAACTGAATACTGTCAGCAATATGTGGGTGTATCTCATGGCCCCCGAAACCCAAACTGAAGCGATGTCCCAGGCCAGAGAATCCTTTCGAAGAGGCCACTGTGCGCATGGCTGTACTTAAGGTTTCTACGAGCATAAGACAAGTGTCTACGTTCAGGAGATTGTTCGTTTAAATCACAGTCTTCTAGTTGCTAACCAAGAATGTGCATCAGAATGGCGGGTTTAGCTGAGCAGCCTGCGCTAACTTGTTGTTTCTCTCTGTCTAAAACCATTAAGCGTGGTCCATTAAGAACGTGGCGTTCTCCTTCTTGGTGCTGGACCTCCTGTTCTGCAGCCCAGGGAGTTCTCTCTTTTGCTGCCACCAGCTCCTCAGCATCGGGCTGCTTGAGATAAGAGGAAGCACACCTGCATCTATCTCTAACCCATATCTGGCCATGTGTGTGTGTGTATGTGTGTGTGTGCCAAAACAGCTGGGATTGCAGCTGCTCTCCTAAAGTGCACACCGGGGGCAGTGCCATTCGCTAGACAGGAATACGCCTCGGTCTCAAGCCAGGCTTAAGGAACCCTTTAAATTCCCTTCAAGGCTTCCGTTCAGGGAACCTCAGCAACACTTACAATACCTCGCTGGGAAGGTGGTCAGGGCATGGAAGAAAAAACAGAAGAACAAATTGTACAACAACAGAAAATAGCAAAGAGAAGCCAAAAATAGCAACAGGAGCGGACGTGACGGAGCAGATGTGTGCTGAGCAAAGGGGGGGGGGGGGGGGTCAAGTCGAGGAGCGGCTGTAGTGGTCCTCAAGAAATGTGCGCCAGCATTGTCGGTGCGGTTGCCATGACAGCGGTACATGAAGCACCCTTTCCCACAGAAAAACAGAGACGGCCGGATCTGAATTGGGCAGAGGCAGGGGGCTGCGACAGCCTGGGCTGTCCCCTCTCACACTCCTCCACCCCGTCGGGCCCATGGCCCCGTTTAGTGTTTTGTTCGCAATTCATGTCAATCGTTTAGTAGTTAGGATCCTCGTGGGGCTGCGGTCCCTTGACATATAAGCAGAGATTACCCCCCTTCGGGGCTCCTGGCCAGAGTTAGTTGTTTTTGATTTTCAGTTAGTGTTCTTGTAAATCCCATAAAACTTTCAGAGCCTCCTGTGTCAGTCAAGAGGCAAGCGTGAAGAGTCCTCAGCCTGGAAGGCAAACTTTGCCTGCAAACAGCAGTCCCACTATGGTAAAGAAGATGGAGAGGACAAACAGCACGTATGAGGAGCCCACCACGGTGTTGTTGGGCAGTTTGTATGGCTGACCTCCCACCTCGTTGATATAGAAGCCTATTGGGAAGATTAGCGCCGCCATGCAGAACAGGATCACTGGAGGAAAGGAACAAGAAAGACACGTGTTAAAATGACCTGAATATCCATTCATTTCCATTAATTTGACCAGGAAAAGTCTCTTTTTTTTTTTACATAAACACAATCCGTTCACATCTAAGAAGAAATAAGCAGGGAGGGCTTGTCAAAAGCTAACACCAAACTCCTGTGAGAGGGAGAAGAAACACTCAAATATTAATAAAATATACATCACAAAATAGTGGATCAGACTGTGCATGACTTGCACCTCTTTGTAGCCACTTGGCTTCATACTTCATTGTTTATCTTCTTTTGCAGAAAGTGCTGCATTTTTCAGGTCGATTGGTCGATTTCTTTACAGTTGAGGCTGCTGAGTGTCTAATTCTGGCTATTTAGCTTCTATTTGTTTTGTGTCTGACTGTGGTCATTTTCTCAACGTGCTCCTTTGCAGACCCATTTGTGTGTTTATCCTTGTTTTCCATCAATGATTTGGGAAATTAAGCATAACCTTTTTAAAATGAGAACAAATTCGGCTAATCACTATTCCCTCTATTTCAGCTGGCTTATTACTGAGACCGAAAAGAGCCTATGCAAATCGTTCTGAAGAAACAGTTACATAGTGTATTACTTGGAGTGACCCTGTACAGTCTTTTATGAGTACAGGGAGCAGGTGGTAATGGGTGGCATTCATGTGGTTGTTGAATAAAGATGGTGTCTTATTAAGTCATCGCTCATTTTCACTGTGTGTTTATTTCAAATAAATCCAGCCAGAATATGTAAAATATGTCCGTAAGAGCAGAAGCTGGAGTTTTCTTTAAGCTTAAGCATCTTTTGGGAACACTTAAAAACCACATGATGACACATGGAGCGAGTAGCGCTGCACCACAGGCCTGTGTGACAAATGAGAGCTGCAGATGGTGGGAAGGAGTTAGGTGACTTAACAATTAGATCCAACAGTTAAAAGTTGAATACAAATCTGAAGGTTGTGAGGCACTGGTGAAGACTCAACCACTAAGATGTGTGTATGTAATGCCTCTGAATGAAGCTGAGCAGCAGCATGTGGACGATATTGTGTTGCCATGGCAACCTACACGTATAGCCAACTAAATAATACCTGCATTATATGTCTCTGTTTTATGCTTGGTCCTCATTTGCTGGTAATCGTCAATGTATTCGAGCCATAGAATAAAAATCACCTTGATTTGACAGAGTTACACATTTACCACATTTCCTACTGGTTAGTCAATCAAATAATTCGTGGACGATGCAGACATGTTGTTCACAACGTCAGCCTTCACAATTCAAGGCTGCACTGGCTCAAAAGGTTTATGTGAGTTACTTCAAAGTACAAACACAGAAAAAGCTGCGTTTTGGACTGATTTGACATGTTTTATTTGAAAAGTATGTGTACCATCAAATATATTTCTATGCATGTCAATGTGTTGTGAGAGCTCAGTTTGAATTAAAATACCTAGCCCTACCCAAAAACTGGAAAACTGCCTTTGTCTATGCATGCAAACACATAAATAGTGTACAAAGTTGTCTGTTGACTGAAGGTGTGCAGCTCAGCTCCCAACACCTGGCAAAGCACAGCTCAGATTTTCCGGAATGCAGCAGGTTCACTTGTATGAAAGAACTTTTTCCAAGGACAAACTTCCACAGCGGTCTAAATCAGACAATCCTCTGTGTGCCGACCATTCTCCATCACCCACACGTTTTCTGCTGCACATTCAAATGTCTTTGTGCATCCTTCATAATCAAATCTGATCATCAACTCCTAACCTTGAATGAAAGATAATTTAGACTATCGGTCAGATTCATGGATGGAGAGTTAGTTTAAATAAAAGTTCCTGTACAAACCATACCCGTGCTCATTCTGTCTGACTGACACGGTATATGCACGCCCTTAAAGGAGCAAAGCGGCGTCTAGCTCTCGTCAGAGAACCTTCGTTTCCGCAGACGCATGCATCGCGTCATCCACACGAGCTTTCGGGCTGTGTTGGTTTCAGCTGTGTCTGAGCAGAAAGATTCAGTTCAGTGATTTTAATGAAGGAAGGCTTTGGTGACAGTAATGATGTGGGAAGCAACACACCAGTGAACCCTGAGCAAACACTGACCGAGTCCAGCCATCGTGCCTGTTAAGACTTTAAGACGCGACAAATAACGTGTTGGAGATGTCTGCACTACAACATGAGCATCGGCTCCAGAACAACTGTCTCACTGAAGCAGAAACACTTGAAGGAAGCCTGCTTTTCATGGTGGGATTATGAGATTAGGGTAATGCCATATCCACACCGGTATTCCTCTGCTAAGTGTTTTTTAAAAGCATTGAGCAGAAAAACCAATTATGCTTTTTAATTAATTTCACACATTCTTCTGTCTTGTGAAGACATGATATATTGCATTAGCTATGATCCAACTCAAACACCATCATTTGTGTTTGAAATTTCGGTGCCATTGTGCTTCGAATTTCGGGGGTCTTGATGTCTGTTTGTTTAATTCCCCATGAGGTCAGCGGTATTACAGAAGTCAGGTCACCACAACACAAACTGATGTGCTCTCCACTTCCCCAATAATCTGCTGCCACAAGTGAAAAAAGCACATCAGGGAGCCCTGAACTAAGCATCAATCCCAGTGGGATCAATTAGCTGGGTGTGTTGATCACATGGGGAAAATCATTAATTCATAGGCTTCCTCAGTAATAAAACTGAGGATGTCGCGGCGCTCCGCTTGGCGACTGTGAGGTGAATTAGCAGCAGTGGAGAAAAGCAGGGTCAGAAATGAAGTCACTGTGGAGTTCCATTAAACTATTTATAAACTAGGTGCCTGTGACTGAATAACCAGAGTGGCTCTGATCTGAACGAGTATATTTCCCTCCTTTTCCTTTGATGACGATAGAGCTGATGCTAGAACTCCATCTGAGGCTCCCCCTGCAACACACCAACACGCCGAACAGCAAAGGGAACGAGTCATCGGTATTTACAGATCAATAGCAGGGCAGACTTTGAGGACTGGCCCTGTGCGATTAAAAATAGCACCGGCTGACAAATCAAGGGGCTTTTCATTGCTTCCACTCACACAGAGCAAGTTCTATTCCACACTCTGTGTGGCAACATCTACACATCCGTGCAGGTGGAAAATGCATCCAAACAGCTGCGGGGGGGCATTTTTCCTGTTACCTGTGTGTTTGTTCCATCCATTCTTAATAACCATGCTGTTAGGAACAGTTTGTGCTTTGAGCAAAGAAATGAAGCGACAGCTGTGTGGAGCTGAGTTTGGGGCTGCATGTGAAGCCATTTAGAGCAGTTCTTTTTAGTAATATTGTAAAGATGTTGGTCTTTTGGGTGACATTTGCCAGTTTAAAAAAATCTAAATGAGTAAGTAGCGTTCGATCAAAAGAAGTTTTATGACATAAAATGTTTCCTTGTGGGTTAAAAAGGTTGAAACTAAAAATACACACATAACGCACAACCACTTTTACATTTCACCTGAGCAGGATTAACCAAGCGAGACATTTCTTATTATATTATTATAATAAAGCTGCTTTGACATTAATCTGGTGTCACTGGATATATTGTCCGTTTTGCTCTAAAGTAAAGTCCCTGTCTGGTCTAAGGAGCATACCAGTACTTACTGAACAGATTTCTCCTTAAGTGAAAATAAATTAACAGTGACAACTACACCTGCAAGCATCTCCAGAGTTAATTCAAGAGCACTTTATGTGGTTCACTGCGCCTCAAAAAAGCCTAAAGTGATGACACATGGTAAGCAGCTCATGTGCTGAGGAAGAACACCTAGCAACTTAACCAATGCTGTCTTACCACTGGCACTACAGCTGAAATCCACTTGGCATTACCAAGAGAAACTCCATGGGTAGAAAGCAAGATCATTTTCAATCCGTGGATATAATAGAGCTTGTGTGTTATCGGAAGTGTTACTTTTCTGTTCAGTGTTGACTTTATGGCTAATAAAAATGGTTTTGAAGGTATTAATTGCTGTCTGGGGGGGGGAGTGCATTTTATCTTTACTTTATGTCTCTCTTTGTGGGTAACACAGGCTCTGTAAATCCTGTTTTTAATTGACAGAAGTTATTATGACTTCAGTCCCAATCAGCTCCTACAGGTGACCCTTACACTTTGGGAAACACAGCTGGTGTGTGTATTAAAAGCAACAGAGGTGGGTCTGTGCCAGTCCTACAAAGCTGCCCATTCAACAGCCGATGACTGGAGCTAGTTACACAGCAGACTGCCCACCTCCTCTCAGACTTCATCACCTGTGTGCCCTGCATCAAACAGCTCCCGTCTCTCTGCCACCACCCTCATGCCCCCCATGTCTCCTTTCCATCTGTGTCACTACTTTGGCATCCCTTATGTTCCGACACCCCCAACATCTGACTCCACAAACATAATTATTCACTTAGCTTACTTTTTTTTTTTACTCTACTCTTCAGAAGTCCCCTTTCATTTCTCACTCAACTATTTGGTGCTCTGACCCATATGAAGATGGTAGTCACCAGAGCAAAGATTCTGCAACATCTGAGAGGCTTGTTAGACTTTTTGTCCCTCTTCTCCTGAAAATAATTTTGGAAATTTGGCAGCATAAAACCTGTAGATATAAAAGCTGACCATTAGGTCATTACCTAACCTCGATGTTAGGTGTAAAACTTCAGATTTGCATAGAAATTCTGAGGTGTCAAATATATACTATTTACTGTTACTCGCAAACTACACAAAATGTGGTTTTGAGATTATTTTAAATTAGCTTTTGGAAAGAGATGCTTCTGAGATGTGTAAATTCACAATATAATGACCATTCAAATAAAATCTAAATCAGGTTATTTGGTAATAACAGAATGAGGGCAGATGCGTCTACATTACTTTCGTCTGTTTGAAAATAAAATTTGTTCCAACAAATCTCTAGAGATGCTGGATATCAGTTTAAATTTGTAGATACAATCAGTCCTTAAGTCTACATTTATTTCCTGGGCGGTAATCACCTTCGTCTCTTAACCTTTAGAAGAAAAAATAAATTGAACTATAAACATACATTTTAGCAGACATGTCCATTAGACGCTTAACAAAAGGGACAAGGGTGACAATTGCTCTCTGTTGTCATGGCAACCCCCTTCCCCTCCTCTGAGTGTGATCATTAAACAACAAATCAACAGCTTCTAGTTCAGCCTGTGACACAGATCTGTGCGTACCGTACAGTTTGTAAAGAGCTTTGGGTTTCTGTAAAGTGGTGATTCATCAGGTATTTTCCTGCCATTAGGAAACACCATGAAAACAGTCAATTTGATTCAGTCAAGACAAGGAAATATTTATATTTTAAATCACCCTGTGCTCGCCATGTCAGCGCTTTCAAACAATAACACAAGCCATTGTGGCTTCACATGCCACCGCTCCATCTGTACGAGGGTCCCGGGGGCTGACGCGTCCCTCAACAAACTGACCAATCCCACTCCAATGACCAGTCCCATTCAGCCTTATGAAACCAGCCCAGGCTCTCTGAGTGAGACTGGAAGAAGTTGTTATTAACAGCTAAAAATGCATCTACGATGAAATCTTGAATTGAGAAAGACAGAAAAAAAAAATTAAGCAGAGCTGGGACGTTTGAGGCAGAAAAAGGAGATAAATCACTTCAGAAATGCTGCGGCACATAAGCCGCCCACTCCAGTAGCAGACATGCTGCATTACTCAATAAATCAGCTTAGCGAGCGTCAGGAGTCAGAAAGCATAGAAGAATACATGCACAGAAATGTTCACAAATGAGCTAATGTAACAAAACACATGTACTCCTGAATTAAGACATGGATGCTATTGTAGTCACACTTTGAAATGAACAGCCTAACGGGGATAAAACCCATTTACCCCGATTTCACCAAAGCCCTATGTCGCTCTCTCCTGCAGTAGAAACGTAATACTGGGGAAGTAACGTCAGGACAGAGAGGGAGACAGAGAGAAATATGAGAAAGCTCAGAGCTAAATGTGCCGATGACAAGTCTAGTGAGCACAATTGTATCATTCAGCCTGAGTGTCACCGTCTTGTTCACTTACTGCCGGTGAAGGCGATCCAGCGTGCGTATTTGGTGGCTTCTCGGCGCCAGTGTGACGCCACCAGCAGTCCACAAGTGACTGTGAGGGATATGATGCCCATGATGATGAAGAAAAGTGTGGTCACCCACTCGGGGGGAAGCCGTGGTGGGATGCACGTCCGGTCTCGCCCGTGGATGGTCTGACACTGTCGGACTAGACCAACTGTGAGAGCACCTGGAAATAGAAGAGGAAGCTAATGAGACATCCATTCTGCTCCAATTCATCAGACACACAGCAGATAAAAGAAGAGCCGCTGAGGGGTGTCCATTGATCTATTTCAGGGTCTAACAAACTTATTTATCTTAACAAAGAGATATGGGAAGGGCAGACACTGCACCACCACTTTAAAAACACACAAATGTTCAAACCATTTGGGAAATAAAAGAACATTCTCATAACTGTGACGACACATAAGTGAAATCTCTGACTCGTGAGTGTTTGGTTCAGCACAGACTGATCAGACGAGTTACTGCGCTTTTTGCCGTCGGACGATGCGTGCCTCTAAGTGCCACCGCTGACAGCAGCCAGCCGCCGGCTCTAAAACATCTCTGGCTCCAACAGGACCTCATTTAGAAGACATCAGCCTCCTTATCGAATTGCTATGCTCAGTCTACTCAATAGATGTTTTCTCAAGACATTATGGCCTCGTTGGCTAGATTTACCCCCTCTCATCAGCGCTCTCGAAAATGATTTTGTGTACAGGCACTCATAGAGGCACGCTTTTGTCCAATCAGCTGTTGAATGCCACTCAGCACATTCACTGGGTCAGACATGGCTACTTCCTCCTCCACAAAGACCAACATGCTGACGGTCGTATGCTGCCAGTCTTGAAGAAACTGTTCACAAACACACAGGATGCATAATGGATAGGTTGTTCATGAATTACCCACAGTCAATGAAAAGAAAGGAACACAAAGCAAATACCAAGCAGCTCAAGGTGAAACTGTGAAATCCGACTAGCAGATTCTGCATCAGAATGTAGTGTAAGATAGCCCTTTGGCTCTGAAAAAGCTGAACGCAAATATTTAGGAAAAGTTACACAAATGAGGAGCCATGTAACACATTTGCACTTGGAGGAGGGAAAAAATAACTTTTTGCTGCCAAATGTTGCAGGATTGGCTGCCAAGGATTTTTCTCTTCTCCAGCTAGTGAGAACCAGATTTCTGAGCTTGGTCGGGCACCTTGGAGCTAGCATGCTGCTATGTCCAATCTTAAAAAGGTATTTCACTGGACGCATCCATCCCCACACTCTTTGGCGTGGGTTTCACAATCCAGCTGAAGAGCACTGGGATGAACGGCTTAATGCGAAAAGTGCGCCTTGTTTGCTCAGAATCTGGCTGATAATAAGTAATTATATAACTCATTATACATGAGAGGCGGGTATCGATTAGAAGTCTGCTCTGTTCTGCCAGTGACTCATAATATGCTGATGTCTAGTAGTTTACAACAAATATTATGCAAAAGGCACACTTTTTTTCTTGTTTCCTTACTAAAATGCTGAGGTATGATGGCAAATTTAAACCTCCGCTTGGACTCATTTGCATTTGTTTTATTGATCATGGAAAACATTACCTAGAATGAAATACTAGAGGTTACTCCATTACTCAGAGTCGCACAGAAAGCATATTACAAATAAATAGATAAGACATTAATGACTTGAGCAGGTGTCAGAATGGGGAAAGACAAGCAGACAACAGAGTGAGACGGAGAAAGTGTGAAGTACAACCGATGGGGAAGGGGGAATAGAAGCTCCTTCAAAGTGTCACCAGTTCAATAGTGGTTACCTGTGAGTCCAATTATGATAGTGGCCATCATATATTTCCCTCACTTTCATTTTCACACTTGTGAGGATAAAATCAATCCTGCTAGTTGCTGAATGCATCCCACGCAGACGTGACACCATGACATTGAAAAGAGCTGCTGCTGCTTCTTTAAAAGCCTCAATATTTCTGCAAATGTACAAGCTGTCCGTACTAGCCCAAACTATAATAATCCACCTTCTGTGTCCTCTATTCTAAGTGCTCTGTTGCTGTTCTCTGGAGATCAAGGAGAGCCCAAGTGCACGTCCGCCACAAGTGGAAACAAGACTTGCTGTTTAAGTGTACATATCCGGCATTAATCAAGCTGGGAGACAAATGAATTTGTGTATTAAACTGAATCACGGGCGAAGCTCTGCCAGAGTGTGAAGGTCGGTGCTTGGAGCTGGGCTGTGGCCCTGCAGCACAGCCTCTCTGGAAACATGCCATTCAATCAGACTGTATCCTCCAGGGATTTTCTACCTGAGTAAGCAGAATGGAGTTAAATTGCTCAGTGCTCTGCTGATCATGGGTCTCTGTAAATTAAAAGAGGACTCACTGGAGGATACTGCAGCAACAGAAAGTGCTCATTCGAAACACAAATCGCCGGAGTAAGACTGAGGCCCAGACGTGGATGTGAGGGGTTTGTCTGGGAGATTAACTAGATGATTACAATATGGACACGGCTGGGCACGGCCGTATGACGACAGCCACATCAGATACAACTTCACTTGGATATAAAAATGGATTTTCTTTTTCCTTGGTGAATAACACAGAAACACACAGCATGTATCAACAGCTCACTATTAGTTTGTGCACCAAAATGACTCAGAGCTACTTCACGTGTTTATTTTTTCCTAAGCCTTTACCAGATTTATAAAACAACATGTCTACGATGGAAAACATTTCTGCAGTTTCTTCTCTAGGAACAAATATCACTAAAAGAATCCAAATAGGTCACCTAATGTTAGCCATAACACACCCCCACAGCTGAAAGAAAATATTTCTTTCTCTCAAATCTTTTGATAAGAAATTGGTTCGAAAGCAAATGTTACATAAAATAAAAACATAACAAAAAAAAAATCACATTCATTCAAGATTCTGTGCAGTTTAATGATCCTATTCCACCGCAGACATCTGGGGTGAACATCTTAACTTTCTCTGCACGGCTGAATCGTGCCACATAGATCACTAAAGTGTGACTACAATTAACCATTTAATGAGCAGTAAAGATCAAAACAACACAAAGAGTCTTTGTGCATTACATCGCAAAAGTTAAATGGCAGCTCTGAAAGCTCTGAAAGTGGGTGGAGGTGAAGGGGGGACGGAATTTTATAGGGTCAAGAGGGTGATGAGGCCTGCCTGGCATCCAGATCTAGCCACGTTATAACTCCCTAGTTGCAACCTTTGTGTCCACTGAGTGGGATGTGGAAGCACTTGAACCTTTTGTGACACAAGGGTTCGTTTTGGGCCTTTGGGCGTGGAGGCTTGTTCAGGCCTTCCAGAGGAAATCCTGTCCCCTTATTGTAACACCCAAGGAAAGCAGTACCTTTATTGAAGCAACCAAACACAACTCTCCCAGCTCACACAAAAGACAACAGAGGTTGTAAGAGAAATGGCTTCTAGATAAGACACGGCAGAAGCAAACTGGTGGTCTGCAGTCTCACAGAAATACCGTCGAATTTAGAACAGAGGGAAATTCATAGGGATTCTTTCTGCTTTCAATTTGATCTGTTACCACCGTGCCAATGCAGATCCAACTGTGCACAACGCATTTGCAAGAACTCTGAAAAGGGAAAAAAGTGGATGTCATGGCTCATATCAAAACTGGCTGAGGAAAAGCTCACAGCTCACTCAGCTTATTGCTGAAGTCACCCATGTATTGCAGAGTAACTTTGAACATATTAAACACTGCGAGGTGGATGAGGCAGAGCGGGCCGGGACTGCTGCTGGAAACATTTGGAAAAACAGGGCTTGATAGCTGCGGTTAATAGCACCAGTTTAAGGCCATTTCCCCAGGATCCTCAGGCCTCCTGCTGTTTTACTGGCTCTCTGAGAAATTCCTGCCATACAGCAGGCAGGCACGCTATGTTACATGGACACAGGTAAACAATTCAGTGAGTAGAAAGGGTTGGAAAAACCCTCTGTGATAATCAGCAGAAAGCAAAGGGTTTGCGATGCTTGTTCCCGTTAGCATTGTATCCTGGACTCCAGAATAACTACTGTCAACTGTACAGAATCTTGACACAATTACCAAGAGAATTTTGCAAATTTGAGGGCAGCAAAAGGAGGAAAAGGGCCACGTTTACCTCTTTGTAGCGCTAGCAATTCTTTTAATTAATTTTGGTAAAAGTCTGGGAGCTAAGGAGGAATGTCATCTCCTTCTGGCCTGATAAGACTAACTAACTACTAACTACTCTGGGTCTTCACAAATTTTGTGAACATGTCAGGACTTTGCAAACACAGAGGGATGTAGCGACACCCCACATATGGACACACGTGGTAATCGGAGCCACATTTTTGCAGCCCTGTGAATATGAAGATGTCCTCGGCCAAATCAAAGGACAAACTCAATTCTTGTTCTTGGTGTAACAGAAGGAGTTGAAACACGCCAGGTATCACTAAAAACTGCACCAGGTTTGCACAGCACAACAGCTGGGAATCCAACAGCTTGGAGTTTATGCTGCTTTGCTGGTTTTTTGGTGGGCAAAATAGGTCTTTTCATGTAACACAGCAAGTCTTAGCGTGATGCGTCAGCAAGAAAAGGGAGGGGGTATGTTTTTGCACATTGTATAAAGGCTATGGATGTCTTACAGGCAGTAAATTTAGTTTTACAATGAGCAGGCTTTTATGCACATTTACAGACTCAGAGCTGGAGTCCAGGTTGAAAACGAATGAGACACGCAAACCCTCATTTTCCAGCAGATGTACAGTCGCAAAGAGCGCTCCAGCATCATGAATAAATGATGTTTTTCGCGTGCCTCAGCTCTCTCACACATGGAATCTGTTTAGATTTAACAATCCTTCAAAACACAAATGTTAGTTTTACTTGAGCAGATCCATTTTTTGGTCATTATTTGTGGACAGAGTAGGTTGTAGAGACGACATTATCCTATCTAAAACTGATGCCCTGTAGCCAAAGTCTGCACACAGAGCAGGTGAAAAGATGTGATCACAAATTGTCATTCATGCTGCGTCTGGAGACATTTCGTCATCAATTTAATTAACAGACACTTTTATTCAAAGTGGCTTAACATCAGCATTCAAACCCTGGTGGTAAAAGACATCTTACAATTACAACTGGGACCGAGGTGTAAAGCAGACGGTGTTAACGGTGTGAGGAGAGGAGCTGTGATCTGAAGAGACGAGTCTGCAGGAGACACTTCCAGGCAGAAAGGGATGTCACAGCTCCCATTTCACTGTGACGTGTGGAACAGAGAGCACACTAGACAACAAAGGCAGCACGACCGAAAATGACAACAAAGCTGTCTCAGTATTTTAAAGTTCACTTTAGACTATGTGAAGAATCCCTGCTCGTTTAATGGCAGTGCTGCTAATTTTTGCCATCGCTGGGGAGAAATGCAGGTGATGTTCTTGTGTAAACAAACATAGGAAAGAGTAATATTCGGCTTAAAAAAATACAAATACTTTTTTTTTTTTTTTAAATACTGACAAAAGGATTTGGAAGTCACACCTAAAGTCATATCTAAAAATTCAATTCTTCGCTCCTACACAGCTGTGCAAAAAGTAAGATTGTAAACGAAAAATAAACAACTTCTGTTTTTAAAAATGTACACTATATTGTAATAACACAAGATGTTTGGTTTTGGGGCGAGCATGTGCTTCAGGTGAGGAGCGGGACGAGTTCACGCTGCCATGGCTGTACAGCCAAAAGCAACACACCCGATCAGAAGGGTACGAACACTATCACTGATCTCACACCACCTGAAGATATTTAGATACACACGTTTACATATAAACGTATACACACACAAACGCACACCTGTATGCATTTAAAAAGTGTGGACGTCATCCAGCCCCACTAAGTATTAAGTACATCCACCGGAGAAAACTTGAAGAATTTTAATCTTAGAAAAAATAATCAGAGTGTAAACGTGTTGAAAACAGGGACAGCTAAAATACATTGTGTCTCGTTAACAGATAAACTCAAGCACGGTTCCCCCGTCGCTCGCTTTAGAGAAAATAATGGGCCAATTCTCCATTTGGAGGCCCAGCTCTTTTTCACGCCCTCATCGACCCCTGGTACCCTGCAGCCAGCTCTGCACTCGCCATGATCAAAACACTCCTCTCACCATGTGTCGGTCCAAATGAGGGGAAATGAGCGCCATGTCTGCTCAGCTGCGGCCCGATTATGCCGTCATTAGCGAGGCGCAGGGGGTGCTGATGTTTGGAGGCTCAGGAGGGATGAGTCAAAATGGCCTCTGAACTGTGGTGGGCGTCAGCGGCTTCTTCTGCAGCTGGAGGCTTTTAGAGCGCTCACTTTTACTACGGGGGCAGTTTGCAAGGCCAAAACCTGCATAGAAAACAAAGCTGGCAAATCCATTTAGGACGGGCTACCAGCAGAAGTATGTATGTAAACAAAAATTCATTAAGCTAAGACCCCCGAGACTAAAAAGCTAATCGAGATTTCTCCTAAATGTCAATTTAGTCCGATTATTAGCCACTATAAACCCACAGAATGTCTGACAAAAATCTGAGATTAAAAGTAAAACTTAGTTAACAGACTTTCAATGAGTGTAAATGAGATTTAAACGAGTTATTTAGGTGAAGAACAAATTATTCTGTATACAGAGAGCTGGGATGGTCATACTGCATGCCAGGAACTTACATACACTGGCTGCCACATCAAATGCTGCAGTTTGGATTTTTTTTTTTAAAGAAAAGAAAAAGAGAGTTTTATTCTCTACACATTACACATGTTTACATATGTAATAAGCTTCACAATATCATATGAGCAGGATTTTAGATTAAGCTAAATGGAGCTGTACATTTAACCATTCTGCATGTCGACCTTGTGTGTGTGTGTCTGTGTGTGTGTGTGTGTGAGACGGTGGTAAAAGGTGCCATATCTCCTTTTTTGAGTTTTGAGCAAGCTGCAGGTTAGACCAGCAGCCCTGTAACTGAATGATAAGGCTGGCCTGGTTTCAGTTGCTCTGTGTTTAATGACACTGTGTGCCCTTGTGCTTTTGAAAAGGGATACTCAAAATAACACAATTTAATAGTGTCCCATTTCATCTATTTTAGGTAATGTCTGTTTCAGAACATGCTGACAGAACCAGTTACTGGGCACTTACTTCCCCTCAGATGTCTGTTTAGTATGTTTGTTAGTCATTTCATCACTTGTGGATTTAGTCATGCTCCATAGAGTTCTATTTTCAAGATAACTGGCTTTACACAATCTTTCCGGATATACAGATATTTTGAAGACGAATGAATGAATCAATCAAAACTCAGAGGTTTTTGAGGTTGACGAAGGTCCTACAATGCGCAGGAGGAAGACAAAACTCTGATATAATTAAGGGAATAGCAAACACTTTTAGGTAATGAGCATCTTTCTTGTGAACATTTCTTGTGCAGAAGTGATGAACAGTCAGTAATGTTGGCGTATGAAGATAGAGATGATATAACTGCATAGCTGAAAGAGCCCTCTTAAGTCACAGCCATTTCCTTGTGATCTTCATCAATGGTAGCCTTTATCCAATATATTTAGCTCCCATTCAGTATCCAAAGAGAAAAAAAGAAAAGAAAAACACTCATTTCAGAATAGCCCTGCTGTCATTGAAAGCATTGACAAGCTCTACAGACGGAAAACTTTTCAAATTTGACAACATTAAGTCTTTTCATTGCTGAAGTCACAGAGTAATGTTGTTATACAATCAGTCAACACAGGCCTTGAATGCAGCCATCTTCTGAAATCCAGCCTCAATTTCATTCATTCATTTAATTTTGATCTTTCTGAGCCTACGTAGTATTTCAAAGGTCATTTGGGCCCAAGATAATGGCTTTCACTGGGAGGACACAATCGTGGCGGGTGGCAGTTGTTGACAGTTTGTGTCCTGACGCTGCTACAACAACAGCTCTGCCTCCAAGCTCTGCACAGCCAGTCAAAGTCTACATTCTGTAGTCTTGCGTGACAGCCCTACATAGATTTTTCAGAGCACTGTTTTATGTGAATGGAACACAACAATGGTAGGAACCACTACAAGAAAAATCAATCTGTGGTTCAGAGTGCTCCTGTTGGCAAACGTACTCGTCATTAGTCAGAGGAGAACACAGATCAAAACAAGGAGGGATATAAAAGCCTTGCACTCTTCACGCAAAGTCAGCTTTAATCGAAGGTAACTCGATGCTCTGAGTACAAAGACGTCATGCTAATGTCCTACAACAAGCAACGAGGCCAAAGACAGCGACAAAGCTGGGGACCAGAGGTCAGCAGATCGGGGTTATCTTCCTTTGAAATGTCACAAATACACAACAAAGTCCAGAATTCCTGAAATCGGTACATTCCTGAAAAAAATGCTATTAAATAATTTTTTGTGTCAATGGAGACGTCAAACAAAAAAAAAAAATTCCCTCTATGTTTTCTCGGATCGGGCTTTAAAGGGTTAAAGACGAAACAGACAATAGTCAACCAAAAGCCTGTGAGGCAAAGTGTTGCTACACAACTTCCCCTCTATGAAAAAGGCCCACTCAAACCACAACAAAGCAGTTAAAAAACAACAACAAAGGTGCAACTTTTGGTACAGGATCAGAAGAGCTAGCCACAAAATGTGTTTTGCGGCACAACCAATCATCTGCAGCACTGTAAAGAATGTCCCCAACATATCTACAACTTATCATTGCTTTTTCAGGGATTACTCATGCTGTTGAGCTAATACAGTCTGGTGGATGATGAACCCTCACTGACCCACTTACTAAGCTGTCATTGTGTAAAGGGAACAAAGAGTAGCAGCTGTCTATCAATAGCCGGAAAGTATATTCGGAGCTGAGTCAAATGACAGAAGACCAGGAGCACGTGCTTCAACTTCAGCACAAATAAACACCTGCTTTGATTTCTCATGTGCTCACTGACTGACTAGACCCATCACAATGAGGCTTAATCAAATGTCAACTCATCTAAATGAAGAGAACCTATTACCCGTCAGTGCCTGAGCGACTCTCTGGATCAATTATTCACTGAACAGGTAACAGAGTGCAAATGAAGATCTATTGACAACAGATCAGCCCGTTGTTGCTCCTTTAATCGTCTGTTTGTCTGGAAATATCTCACCCATCTGACAACAACCTCCCAAAATAATATTGGTAATGTTCAAACATTACTCAAAGCACCATTAAGCCATTTAGTTTGCAGTTACAAGATGGCAAATTAACTTTATTTGGATATTCATGCCTTCCCTTATCATAATCGTGCTAGAGTTGATAGGCTAGCTGGTTTCACTAAAAATTAGAGAGAAAACACTTCCAAGGCTACAGATCTAGTGCGCCTGGAAACTGAGTAACAGTTTTTGTTTCATGGGGGCTGCAATTACAGTAACAATCCCTATTTTCAGACAGTTTCTGACTTATAATCTGACTGTAAACGGTGATAATAATGGTGAGTAACAGGCCTGTGCAGTACATATATGAAGCAGCTCTTTGGGTCGTGGAGCTGGAAACGCTTATTTCCAGCATTTATGGTTTCCACAAAAACCCCAAATGCCGCTGTGGGGGGGGACAAAAGACGCCGCTGCGGACCTCACCCTGCCCACAGTGGGACCCTTCCCTGTGTCCAGCACACTGTCCGAACACTGAGAGCGGGTCAACTTCTGGGGGACCTGTTCCGTTTACCTGCTGATTCCCCGGTGTTGATCCAGTCCGGGTTGGCGATGCTGGCTATTGCAAAGATATCTGCAGCCAGAAACAGGCACCCCGAGATGATCGTGAGTTTATCCATCTGGGCAGCTGATGAAGCGGTGGAGGACTTGGTGGGGGGGCTGGGGAGGGTTAGAGGGGGGGGGGGGGGGTGTTGGAAATGCGGTGGATCGTTGTTCCAAAATCGGACCCCGGGTGCTGGGGAGGGAGAGGGCTGTTATCAGTCTAACCTCGCCCCCTTCAGCAGGAGCCTGTCGTGGTGATCCCGCGGAGCATTTTGCAGCAACGTTAGCCCCTTCACGTCAAGCGAGCGTGAGCGTCCAGCTCCGAAAAGCTCAACCGTGACGCACAAAAGCATCACATCTCTAGCGCCTGCCTGTAGCCCGGGGCGGTCAAACAATAGCAACGGTCAGTGGAGAGAGCCGTGGACTGGTGGCGTTGCCTCTCGGAGCCGGTTAGCGGCAGCAGCAGCAGCAGCATCCGCCGCGGTTGGCGGCAGCATCGGACGCGGCTGCAGCTAGCAGGCGGCTAGCTAGCTAGCTACTCCCCGGACTGGGGACCGGGGCGCCGGGCTGCGGCCCAGAGGCTGCTCGACGGCCGACACCGCGGCAGCGTTAGCATTTCACACACAAAGTCCCACCGACGGAGGTCCAGAGCCACTTCCGCCCGCCTTACAGTGTCCCTTTTTTCTTGGTGTTCCTTTTTTTAGTGAGAGGCTTTAAACGTTACCCGTCGGGAAAGCGAGAACCCATCACCCTCTTTTGCTTATACGAGCCCGTTCTCCTTCTCCGCTGGAATAGCATCTGGTCCTCCCAGTCCACCCGCAGCCAGCCAGCTCCGCTCTCCTTTTTTTCTCCAGCTCCGGACCACCGTGACGCTGTTTGGGAAAAAAAGCAGCGTATTTCAGCCCAAACAGATTAAAAAAAAAAACCCACGGAGTGTCCCAGCCCGGACTGCAAAATGGTAACGGTATTGTTGTGCTTCCCACCCGTGTGTGTGCCCGCCGCTAGCTCAGCCTCCCCGTCAGCCAAATGACATCAGACGGACACCCCCACGCAGCCTCAAACACACACACACTCACACACACACACACACACTGAACACACGGAGCGCAGTACGTTCACGCTAAATAACGGGGGAGGAGGGGGACTTTCTCCTCGCGATACTCTGCAACAACGAGGGTCGTCCCGTCCTGCGGGTCCGGAGTCGACTGGAAACTTTTAACAACACAGGCTTTGCCCAACTCGACATTTTAGAAAAATAAAATGAAACAACTAAGAGCTCAGCTCCGCAGCAACAGTGTGATTTAGAGAAAAGAATCACCTCACAAGACAACAGCATATCAAAAGCAAAAAAGGACACGTTCTACTAAATAAACTAAAGATACAAATGCACAACAGAGAACATTTAAAACACACAAATAAATCAGAAAGTCACTCATCTAGGGCCATAACATTTTTTTTCTTTAAACGTGTTTCCCATAAGTGTTTGATCTGGTTGAGGGTTATGTGGAGGCCAGATGCTTCCCCTGCAGCATTGTAGAGTATCAGGGTTCACTCTGTACACAGTACACCCACCACAAGGAAAATGGGACAAGTAACAATGCAAGTTTAAGTTAATTCCCTTAATACTCATGGAATCCCAAGCTAAGCAAGCAGAGAATCCACATATCCTCAAACGCTTGTTTTGTATTTTAGCCATAATCTGTTACACAGCCCAAAAGCTGTTTAGAAGAATTTTAAAAGATCCACCCATCCATTTTCTGAACCGCTTATTCCCAAATGGGAATTACTGGAGCCTATCCTTGTGTTAAATGGGCGAGAGGCAGGATACACCCTGGACGGTATTCTAATAGATTTATCACAAATTCAGTTGTATCCGAGTGTCGCCAGCAAAACAACGGATCCTGAGCCTGAGGATGGGACCGTGGGTGAGCAGTAACAAGACGCAGAATCCCTGATCAGCTTTTCCAAATAGGTGCGAGCCTGAACTGATACCCTATGAACTGGTAATATTCCACTATTATAAAAGGAAACTAATACACTGAAACTTGACTTTTTATTCTGATTCTTTATGTACATGGTGCAGATTACAGCTACTTCTGAAATAATACATCTTGATTGGGCCTCACAAAAACTGGACTGAAAAAAAAAATGGATTTAACACTATTCCCAGTCTTAAAACATTTACATGTAAGTGAATACATTTGCCTAAGGGTCCTTCTGCTGGTTAACGGATGCAACGGTACCGCTTTGTGCTAAAAATGTCAGAGAAAAAAATAAATGTTTGCAGAGTGTTCTTGTCAAACAAGCCAGTGCTCCTTGAGTTGGTGTGCAGGCAGCTGGTAAATGCAGCACGTGTTTATTAGCCATCAGATCACATTCACACTGGAATATAATAGTTCAGTCTGAGAACTGCATTTACTTTAATTTACATAGATATACAGTTAACTGACATTGAACCTCAAGAGACAAACAGCATTCCACTTCTGCAGCTTCCTGTATGTTCTCACACAAACTGCAGGACATGAACATGACTGTCACATCAAATGATTTGCTGAGCGAGAATGTGAATTTAGAGTTTCTTTCTTTCCTTTTTAACTCAGTCCGGAACAGAGAGTCAGAGTTAAAATCAGCTGTCTTGTTCTTTATTTTCATACTTCATCCACAAAAGGAGTATTAACAAGGTGTCCAATGGCTGCCATGGTCTTCTTGCTGTCCCCAAATTTTTTGGCAGCCTAGAGAGAAGAAGAGAACTCTTTAAATCACTGCCCAGTGCTTTTACTTATTCCAGCAACATTAGTTAAAAAATAAAGCATTTTAAACCCAGAAAGAGGAACATTTCTATGGCCGTCATAACGTTTTGAAAATGAGTGAACCAATAATGTGTCATAACCTGAGAAAATCACTACAGCCGTCAGGTTTAATCAAATATTTAAAATGCAATTCAAACATTGCACAAGAACATGACTCATCTGTAGTAAGTCAACCCTTTTTTAAGGCACAAAGCGCATTCTTAGCATAAAAGGCTGCTATGCTTCTTACTAAACTGAGCTGTTTTTCTCCCCATTTTAGACCTAAGGATTAAGACATGAACCAAAAAAAGGCAAAGTCTGTGTAACCTGCTGAAGAGGCAGAGCACCCACTGGAGCTGGAAAAAAATAGGCTTAATGTGGACCCTGACAATCCGTAATCAGCTAAATGCTGCGTTCATCCTGGAAGAGGATGCTCTTTCCACACTCATTTCAAGATGTTCCAAGTTAATAGAAAATTAAAGGGATATATGGGGAGAATGTAGTCGTCCAATCATTTTTTGTACTAAATGAAGAGAAATTGAAAATACACACAAAAAAGCTGTGGATAGTGGTAAAGTAGCCTTTTTAGAAGGCGACTGCATTACAGTAACATTGCCATGACAACAAATCTGAGGTCAAATGAGGCAGCGGAGGCGTAACAAATAAACAAAACAGTAGCTCTGCAATGTTAGATTTCAATGTCAATTCTCTCAGGCTTGAACTTCTCTCCCTTTTCTCCTGTCGGCCCACCCACACCAAACCACTGCTCGCACTTTCTAAAAATTCATTTAAAAGCACACACAAAGTGAGAGTTTGACAGCTCAAACCACTTAAGTGTTACATCTGACACCGTGTTCAACAGTTTGAGTACAATACAAAGTGTGGATCTGAATGATTTAAACTTAAATGACAGCTTTGAAAATCTCACAGAGCCACAATGAGAATTCATCTTTAAGCTCTGACCTTGACCACATCATCCTTTGTGACAGCGTCTATAACCTGCAGGACAGCGTCAGGAGACTGGTAGGCTGCAGTGTTCAGAACCTGAGCCCCAATCTCCTCGATCAGGCCCTCAGAGCTCTCTACCAACATCAGGTACTCTGCTTTCACCTGGTTCCTGTACGGGCACACGAAACACAGACAGTCAGGGGCAGCAGACCAGTGAAAGGTCAGAGCTGCAGCTTCAGCACAGCTGCCTTTCAGCTCACTTTGCTCTGGTGATGTCCGCTTCCGACACGTTGCCCTCTGCCACACCGTTCACTTGAGCAATGGCGGCTTTGATAACCTGAACAGTGAAACACACAGAGGATTAGCCGAGTGTCGAGATTCTGGGCTTTCTGCGCATTTTAGATAAGTGACAGCCAGGAAACATTCACCTCTCCTGCAGCATCAGCTTGTGCAATGGTGTAGACGCCAAACAGGCCAGAGTCCGAGTACGAGGCATTGAAGGCCGTAGCCTGAAGACAGCCAGAGGGTAGAGAGGAGGAAGGAAACGTAACTCAGCATTTTATTAGACTGAGCTTAGATAAAACCCAAGTTTGTTTGGAGAGAGGCCCAACTGCAGCTGGCTTACATCAAATGGCTGGGTGGTTGCTTTGGCGATCCCATGGTTCAGTTTGCTGCCGATGCTGGAGCCCCTCTTCACGTGTGGCCCAGCTCCCAGGATCCTTTGCAGCACACTGAAGGCATTAGCCTCAGCACTACCGGTCACACCACCCTCGCTGACAATCAACGAGTGGACCAGCTCGTCGTTGTTCTGCACTCGTAGCTCACCTACATGCACAAACACACACACACACACACACACAAATGTGGTGACAATGCATTTGAGGGGACCTTGATGAGTGCACTGTTTCATGAAGGCCATACCTCCGCGGTACACAGCTTTAGCCACAGGCGCTCCGGCCCCGCTGCGCACACTCAGGAGCCCCTCACCCACTTGCCTCAGGACAGAGTGCTTAACACCTGGATCCAAAAACGAGTAATGACCACACAACAGAGCGGGAGCAACGTTTCACTTAGGACATATAAAACTATTTAGAAAATGGATACATTAAACATTCAGATAAGAAGGAGGGCAGCTTTACCAGACAAAAACCGTCGAGACTCACCTAGTCCTACCAGAGCCATTTTGCTAGTGGTGAAATTGTCCTCAACAAACGACTGCAACTGCAGGGGAGAAGAAGTGTGTAAGAGTCACACACTGACTAACAAATAATGATCTGGAAAGGCTGCGTTTTTTATACACACATTCGTATTCTAATCACTGATCTCAGATTGAGCAAACATTGGCTCAGTTCATTCCAAAAACACACAGTTTAGAGGAAAACACACGCGCATACCTACCTGTTCAGATGAGACCCGACCGAGCATGAAGTCAGGGCAGTATAGAGAGTTGGACAGAGCGTTCTTGTATGCTGCTTCATGCAACTTCTCAATAACACCTTGGTAAGAAAGAGAATAAAAAAACACAAGAATGAAAAGCAACCTGAATTTCTGTGGAGGACACTTAAACTAGATTACTTTAAAAACAGATAATCACTGATTTATTGTAGCAACTTTCTGTTGTCAAAAACCACAAAACTACTAATAATATCTCCCCTCATAGCCACTTAAAAGAAACACAAATAAACACTACTACTCACCTATCTGCGGACACTGGTGAGCCAGAGCTTTGTCAATCTTCACCCTGGGTGTTAGGTCATCTACCTCCCAAGGCCGGAACTCCTGAGCCGTTGTCACATTGACCAAAAACTCCAACAATGAATCACTACCAAAAACAAACAAAAATTAAACATCTGGAGCATAAAGCACAACAAACAATAGCAGTAAATGAGAAAAAAAAAAGGGAAAAAAGAAGAGATGCCACATCTTACATGTCGTCTCTCATACAGTCTGCGGTGTAGGCCATGGTCTCTCTTGATGCCGTCACACTGCATGTAAACAGATGAGAGCGCGCTTGGTTCACTGTGCATGCTTTTGTTGCTTTAAATCAATAATAAAAGTAAAATTTTTGTGCATGTCCAAAAGCCACAGTCTCTGACCTCAGGCTTCCTCCCATAGCCTCCACGCTGCGACAGAGCTTGAAGGAAGATGACCCTTTTGTTGTCTGTTAAAAAGAAAGAGAGAGAAATTAGTAAATATCAATGTTCATTTTTAATTTAATTCAATTTCATGTTCCAGTTTGTCAGAGGAAGAGTCTACACAGAGCCAAATTTTACTGGAAATTATTTATTTCGTGAAGGAGTCACACATATACTAACTAATTCATAAATTACCAGATTTGATGCCAGTCGTAACACATGAGAGACACCCTGGTTTTCCACCGTCTCATAGCGACTTCCAGCTTTCACAAACACACCAATACTTGACAAGGGTGAAAAGGTTTCCAGTGACGCGATCACAAGACCGTTCGGGAGTTTTGACACCTGGAGCAGCAAAGAAAAAATGTTGTTACTATCCTGAAATCAGACATATACCCAACACCGGTACTTGTTGGCAAGAGCAAAACAGCTATTACATTCAGGGGCCTTGCTCTTACTTGGACATTTTGTGGAGGGAGAGATGCAGCTTTGGAGGGTTTCAGGTCTGTGAGGGGTTCAATCAGAGTTTGACTTCTCCTGGCAGCAGCATAGCAGCGTTTCTGTGGGCAGCAGGAACAGGACTTTAGCTGGGACTGAACACTGAAAGTAGAGCACTTCCACAGTTTTGAACTCAATCAAACAAGCAGACTTTGTGAAGGTGGCACACTTTAGAATAATTCACACAATAATACTTGGTGATTTGGCTTAAGTTAGTACTGATATTAGATTTGAAAAAATTTCAAACCCACGAAGCTTACTGTGACCTCTAGTGTTACATAACAGCTGGTGGTATCTTCTCAGCTATGTTGTGACTACATGGCACGTAGATCAGTTATTCCCAGCCCTCTTCCACTGATCACAAGACTAACGTCACCAGACAATCATCAAAATACCTACATTTGTTTGAGTTGCTACACAGGGCCTGGCCCGGGAAAATGTTTGAAAGACCTTTGAAGTGATAGACCAGAATGATGGCTTTTAAGATACCATTACAAGACCCACCATCAGTTTTTAAACACCTGTTATTTAAAAAGTCATTTGGGCACTTTCCATAATATAAAGATCTTAAAACAGTTCAGTTTTGTAATGTTAATTAACTTAAACAGTCATGACTCTGCCTCTGACAGAGTTTCTATGAGAGTAATTTAAAGTATAAAAAATGACATCCTGGGATCCTGAGATAACTGATCTCACAGTCTTTAGCCAAAGCCACTCCATTTATATTTTAAGACAGCATTTCAAATCATAAAGAAGTCAATCAAAAGTCTCTAAGGAGGCATGAAGAAATCAACCGACTGTCCCCAATAACATGCTGCATGTATCCTGTAAACAAGCCTGATGATTAAGTGTCAGAAAGTTATCCTGATGTCACCCCATTGTACTTTAGTAGGGGTGTCATTTGCTCTGATAGAGCAAGAAATCAGAGAAATGAGATACAGGAGTTCAGGGATGACCTTCAGGTTTCATCCAACTGAAAGAGGACAGCATATGCGACCAAAAGTAAACCAGGGGTTATTTCCACACATCATAAACTCGTTTTGTCAGGGTAATCAGTCTGAAGGGTTTGAACTCGACAGCCAAACCATTTAATGTTGCATTAGAGTCAGAAACCAGCATTAGCTTCTCACAGAAGCTAACTAGCCAATATGCTAGGCGTGATAGCTAAACTGTGATTCGGTTTAAAAGCGGGGTCTAAATTGGATGAACTGGGTTCAGTCCCGAGGAGGTACCGTGTCCACATCCCGGAAATCAAAGAACTCACAGAGAAATGGTTGAGGGACCGGATTCCTTTCATGACTCCCGAATCTCTCCTTCAGCCGGCACGGAGAGATAGATGGCGGCGGACTGACGTTTTACCCACAATGCACTGCGCTGGCAGCTGACGAGCATTGAAAGCAACGTTAGAAAAAAAAAAAACTGCATGCTCAAGTCAATAGACTTTGTCTGACTGAATCATAAAACCGAATAAAAGCGATAACCTCTCATACATGAGCTTTGAGAAATAAACTAAAACCAATACATGCAGAGGATAGAGAAAAAACTGGGACAGGGAAAATAGTGACAGTAGAGAGAGCATTAAAATAGAAAAAGTAGATGTGCAACAAATAAGAAAAACAACAAAAGCAGGAAATGTTTTGTTTTTTAGTAATAGCCTCCAACAACTGAAGTTATTTATTGCATTACCATTAACAAACAAAAAAAACTCTCAAGTTCCACTTTGAAAAGATAGAAAAAAATAAAACGGGTCTATGAATTTAACATCTTTATTACATATTAACTATTGAAAATCATTTAAATGAAATACTTGTATCACTTTACAAAAATATATTCAACATACCACAGGTTTAAAAGACAATCAGAGCCAACATGACTTCTTTAAAAAAAAAGAAATTTTCATATGTGTACATCTTCTTCCACAGGTATACTCACAAAATGATGATGTGGCCTTGAGAACTTTACAAGGCTCAAAAGTCAGACATTTAGTCACATGCCAAATAAATACATCACATAACAATACAAAAATACACTATGTTGGCATCCTTGAATGAGGATCTCAGACATCCAAACCATACCTTAGAATTGTTCACATCATATAGAGTGAGTTCAGACTGCTGACTTGGTTATGGGTCACAGGAACTTGAGAACATTTAGACAATATTGGCATCTCAACCATGTGCTAAAAGCATTAAGTAAGTGAGCAAGAGCTGCACTTTTAGTCTCCTCTGCCTAAAACAAATCACTTTGTCACCAGTAACAGCTCACACAGCTCTGAACCAATTCCGGGCCTCTCCTAACTGGTCTTCACGGCTCTGAGCTTGGTAGCGCACTGACGCAAAGGTGAGTGCAAAAAATAAAAACTTTTTCCTCGACATTGCCCTTCAGTTGTCGTTCAGTGCGCCAGGACTGCCGCTTAGGTGGATGTCCTTCCTCAGCTGAAGAGACACACAGCTGAGCCAGCTGCGACTGGTGGGCATCTCCCCGACAATCTCCCACATATCGGTTTCATCACAGTACCTCTCAATAGTGTCATGATATCTGCAAATAAACAGAGATCAGCATTCACCAACCCTGTATTCACCCTCTAGGAAAAAAGCGCTTAAAACAAGAGAGAAGTAAGACTATTTTTACACCAAAGGACGCAGAAAAAGTCACTCACCTGTCCCAGCCCTCTTCTCCTCCCAGGACATAGATTTCACCGTCCACAACAGCAGCACCTGGCCGGTAGCGTCGTTCCTTCATGGGGGCGCACATAGTCCACTGGTTTGTCTTGGGATTGTAACATTCCACTTTATCTGTGTTCTCTGTTGAAGCATGCCAACCACCTGAAAAACATTGAATATGTAAAAAGTAATCAATCAAACTGTTTGTGAGCAACCAACGCGGGCGGCAGCTCAGTGGTACTGAAATAGTTACCTATAACATAGATCTTTCCTTTTAGCGTACAAGCAGCTGAACCAGAGCGAGCAATCTGCATGGGTGCGACCTCTGTCCACACTGCGGTTTTAGGGTTGTAAACTTGCGCAAGGTTTGTGCCGTCGCCGTCCTCCAAAACTGCACCGCCTGCGAGGACACAAAGGCACACGACTGAAGAAAAATGTACTACGACTGTAAACCAGTAGATGTGGAAGCACAGGAACTATGTTTCTTACCGGTAACATAGAGCAGACCGTCAAGTGCCACCACTGCAGGACTTGTAACAGCCATCTTTACAGACTCTGTAGACTGCCAGGAGTTGGTGTGGGGGTTGTAGCACTCCACCGAATCCAGGCGAAAGCGGCCCTCCCACCCTCCAACAGCATACACAAAGCCGTCCAACATCACTAGGCCTGAAAAAGGAATATAGACAGACAACATGGTCATCTCTGCCAGAGACTATTTTCTAAATACTACATTAGTTGTATTAAGGCAAGCACGTGTATGTATCATGTACCACTTTCACCAGTTTTTTTATGCACAAGCGCTGACTTTTTATCTTGGAAAAAGAATGTACGACATACCTTCCAGGGTATACATCGTCATTCCCTCAGAGTTCTTGAAGTGCAATGTAAAAATGTTGTCCTTGTTTTTTTAAGTTCTCCTTAATGTATTAAAAAATGCAAATGCATTTTGCCACATTTATATCATAGAACTGTTGCTACTGTCTATCACATAAAAAGTGCTGCCAAAACAGAATGTACAAAGCATGAGGAAGCACGTAAAGTGTTCTGACTATTTCAGGAAATGGAAAGGCCAGAGCAGGACTTTGTAAAGGTCTTTCAGTGGGCAAAAGGAAACAGCTGTAACCACACATTAAACAAAAATAACCCTTTCAAATCTCTGCACAGTTAAAAAACGATAACAACTTTGAGAAAAGACAGTTCACAGACTTTCACATGAAGGTTTAATATTTATGGTGACAGGAAGGTTCACCTTGTTTGAAGCATGCTGCTTCAAACAGCATTAGGAGTTCAGCACATGCACCTTTACATGTAATAGCTTGTTGATATCACTTGGGGGCAGTGTCATGAGGACTGGTGTGTGTTTGTATTTTCTCGTCACTTTGTTTTTCAAAATACAGAAGTCAAAGCTGACAAAGATTTGCTTTGTGGAAGAGCAAAAACTAGGATCTTTTAGACATGTACGCTGTCCAGCACAGCCGGGATTTGAACCAGTGTCTGCGATTACATCTGTGAGTGTTGGCCTTCCATGCTGCAACTCACTTAAAAATATGCATTTGAACTACACAGTGTCTCCTAAAGCTGAGCTCTTACGTTTTTCCACACGTTGATCTCAGTGTAGGCCCTTACCCAACTCAGAGCGAGCTACATTCATGGGAGCCATCTCCATCCAGGAGTCAAAGCAGGAGTCATAGCGCCACATCTCTCTGCTGGCAGAGCCGTCTGGAAACTCGCCTCCTGCCAGATATAGAGTCGAGTCTGTCGAGACACAAGGAGAGGTGGATGGAAACAAACCCGTTTAAGGCATCTGGGCTCACCTGCTCATTTCAGATGGAGCTCAATCTGGAGCATCATGTTATCCAGTAAATTATGAGAAAGTTTAGACCCTTAAAAAAGGACCTCACCTGAAACAACCAGTCCGTGTTTGCTCACAGCAAAGGGCAGGCACGCCAGATTCTTCCACTGGTTCGTTACAGGGTCGAAGCTCTCCACGCTGCGCAGCACCACCTTGTCATCCTCCCCACCAACCGTCACTATCACTTCAGCTGTCCCTGTTGCCGTGGCAACAGGAATAAAGGATTAGCAAAGTAATGAGCCTGCTAATCAATAACCAAAGGCATCCTACCAGAATAGGAAAAGTAGGTGTGCATCATCTTCCCTACAGAATAATGTAATGATTAGTTTCACTGTTAACAGAATGGATAATTTGCACTTGAACATTCAAAATAAAAAAAACACAACAACCTTTTATTCATAATTGCCCCTACCTGTGGACCTGCGGGGCCTTGCTCTGGGGCAGTAGAGCTCTCCACGGCGGTCCTTCAGCAGCAGATAGTCCTTGGCCTTAGAGATGAGCATCTGGCAGCACTGACTCTCCCTCACAACATCCAAAGACTCTATCACATCATGGAGGTAGTAAGGGCTGATAAGTGGCAGACGGATATGCTCGAGCACCTTTGAGAAAAGACATATCTTTTTAAAAAATCAGCAGCTTTACTTTGTAGATTAGACTCAGCCTTCCAGTTAAGTCAGAAAGGTCACCTTTTAATTATCTGAGCCCAGGATTGAGCTCTTCCACAAAGCGTAATGTGCATTAGATTAAATGTCTTCTCCTCAAGATCAAACATATATTCACAGCAGAAACAAATGAAACGGAGGAACAGGTATACACGCCTACTTCTTCATCAACTTGGGTAAACTCATTTGAGTCTGACCTTTTCAAAGCTCTGCTTGCGTGAAGGACATTTATTCAACCACATCATGACAGCCTCAAACACCATCTCCTCTTTATGCACATTGAGTAAGTCACTGGTAATGATTTCTGTCAGTTTGTCCACACATAGGGAAAGGAACTCCTCCTGGAGGAAGAAAATAGAGGAAGTGTGAAAGCAATAACTGGATAACAGCAGTTTGCACACATTATTCACAAAAGTTAATCTTTAAAAGTTAGACCCAGTATGACTGTGGATAAATGCTAAGTTCAGCTCTATCACAGATTCATACAGTCTTCAGTGACTCTAAAGTTAAAAAAACAAAAAAAAAAATTTTTTTAATCCTTACATGGGGTCCATCAAAGCAAACAGAGCGTTTCCATCAGCTCTCACCTGCTGGCAGACACTGCTGAAGTGCTCCAGAATGTAGTCCATGCTACGCTTCTCCAGCACCTTGCAAGAGTGGGCCTCTGCAAAGCAGTGAATCCCCACACAGTTCATCTCATCCATCTGACGCTCCATAAAGCGACAACAAGCCTCTCGAACAGCCATCACGTCCAGCAGATTGGCTGCTGCCAGCAGCGCCTACAGCAAACAAAAACAGCCGTGAATACGCATGTGTGTGTGTGTATGTGTGTGTGTGTGTGTGAGGGGGGAGGATGGAAGCAGCGCGAGCAGACCCCTTACCTGAACGTTCGCTTTGGAGATGTAGACTTCTGATGTGTAGGCGTAGCTCACCAGCATGCCAATCATCTGAGGTTCGACCCCGTTGATGGCGACGCGCTCCTGCTTGGACTCAATCAGATCGGCTGAAAACATCGCCTGAGGAAGCGGAGGGAAGGAAGCACCACAAAGTGGAGATTTGGGAGCATTAGAAATGCAGTCCCCCCTGATTGTCCCTGCATGAGACATGAAGTCGTGTCCTTGAGCCCAGCGGAAGTGAGTTTACCTGGAAGTAGGAGCTAAAAGAGGCCAGCACAATGCGATGACAGGGGAACTCCTGCCCTCCACAGCACAGAGTCACGTCACAGAAGGCGTTGTTGAGCCGCAGGCTGTTAAGCCCCTGCAGGACTGTGTTTGGGTGCCTGGTCTCCACAAACAGATAGTCCTCGCTGCTCTGAGAGACAGGAGGAGTGGCGGGAGGAGCAACAGTTGGGCTGCACTCCTCCTGGACCTGAAAGATGGCGTTCATAGTGGACGGCAAGTGCAGGCTGACGGCAATTACTTCAGCCATATCTGACTGTGTTAGAGAATCCTGGAGAGCAGGCAGACAGGACAGTTGGGTTACGATATGTCGGTCTCAACGCCAGAAATAAATTTGTGCACTAGCAGACCAAGACCTCTCTGGAAGGCAACAAGTTCTGTAACGCAAAGACTCGGGCGGCAACAAGGCGGAGGAGCTCTCAGCCTGTCTCACTAATGAGGCTTAGCTCTCAAGCAGCGGCGCAAACAGGCGACTTTCTACCGAGTTAAACTACTCGGTAAGCTTAGGAAAACAAAACCCATGTACAAAAAGCTGCAAATAAACGCTCATTAATTACAAAAAACATGCTCAGTACCTGTAAAACATAGTCGTGACTGCTACAGAGCAACAACACTCTCCCAGATACAGTACAAACCAGTTTCAGTCAGCAATCTTTAACGCCTCCTGCCGAAGGCTCCGCCCATCTCTGATTTACAATTAGTAGCACCCGTAGTCAGTAGTAGCTAAGACCCGCCTTCCATCACTGTATTAACCAATCACAAAGGCATCAGGAAACTAATGACCAGTCACAGCCTTGTATATGTCGCAGTCTTCAATCCAATCAAATGGTCCTGTCAAAAGGCTTCACTATATACCTGCTTCGTATTGGTCGCGTTTTAATTGAATTTATTGAAGTCACTACAAGAAAACACACTAAAACACACTGATTTGTTTGGAAGTATCTTGATTGTTCTTTTAATTTGGAAAATTTCATAATAAAAGATTATATACACATTTATCTCAGCTTTCCTATTTATTCCTTCAAGATCTAGATTCTGAGTGTTTTTTGTGGAACACCATAATCAATGGAATCCAATCTGGAATTTTAAATAACATAATTTAGACATAGGGTCTTTTTTCAAGCTCAACCTGCTTCAAATCTATAAATACAATTATAGATATATAAATACACAATTAAATGTGTAATTTATACACAGTACAGTTCCAGGGAGGCTATTTCTCTTTTCCTACAAAGTTATATTGCTTCCTGAGATCAAACTTCACAGCTGCATATGCTGTTGTAAAATATACAAAGACAAAGGGTTGACAAAGGAAACCCTACTTATTAAGAGCTGCAGGAACATCAAACACAAACAGAAACAATGCAACAGGAGCAAAGAATATACTGTAACTGCTGTTTGTGTGACCTATAGGATACATTTTTAAAAATGTCAAAAGAACAAATGATTCTTTTAAAGTAGTCTGTATCTGCATATAAGAATGTCAAGTTGATCATTAAGTACAAAGTTCAGTGTCGAAGGAGGGGTTTACAGCCTGTTATGAACGTCACTGCTCTACGATAACGTGTTCATTTGCTTAGAGCTGACCGAGGCATTCGTATGGGATAATGCCATTATGATAAACAAGAGAGTAAAAAGACAACAACCTGTTTCTGGTGTTGAAAGACAAATAAGCGTTATCAAAATTATTAAAAACTCTTTTAATTTTCAGATATTCAATAAAAGAATAGGAAATACTTTTTACAGTCATGTTGTTGATGGAAACAGATGGAGTACATTGTCACCAATATTCTGATCACATGCAGACACCCAAATATGGAATTAAAGTAAAAACCCCAAAAAGAAAAGAAAAAAGATCGAGAGTATTTGAGTCACAGCATGGCATGATCCAAAAAGATGAAAACTCCTTTAAGTGGTCACAATAATTTTCTTCATCAAATTTAAAGTGTAATTCATGAAAGATGGATGGACATTGATATCTTGGATATGTTTTTATTCCTAATGGTCAAAAGACTGCGAGAAAACCCAACAGCCAAACCAACTCAGCATTTAGTAGTGATGGATTATCCAAAGCTCTCAAACATCTTATCTTTGTATGTACAGTTTTTTCATTTTTAATCTAAATTTATGAACACTACACTTCGCTGAATTTCATTAACTTTCAAACAGATTTATCAAAGATAATCATGAATATCAAATCTATATCCAATCATTTAATCCCTTTTTCGGTATAATTTTGGTTGAATACAGAAGATATAACTATCATCTAGGCTACAACCAATTATAAATAACTGTTTCATACTCTCCTGCTCGTTCTAGATTACAAGCAGCTTTCTTTCATCATGCCAGGAGTCTCTACTGCCTTCTTCCTTCGAGCTGCAGCTTCCAAGATCTTCTTCCTGGGTCCAAGTTGGATGCGAATGCCTTTAAGGTCATCATCAGAGCAAAGCATGAGTGCCTCCAAGTCCAGGTGCTCTCTCTTGAAAGCGAGGGAAAACTCTGGCAAAGAGATGGCGGATAGGAACACATCCAAAGGAGAATTCTCTTCGTTTTCATCGTCATCCAATCCCAGATCTTCCTGATCCCATGGAAGGTCAGCCTCAGCAGGCTGATCAAAGCCTGCAGCATCTTCCTCAGACTCAAATAGCTTATTCTCAACAAGGTAACCAAGACTTTCATTGTTCCCAGTGGGAATGTCCTCTGACTCCACATTCATCTTCTTCATGAAAATCAGACCTCCCAGTCCAGGCCGGTTGAATATGGATTGTTTGACTTCAC
Organism: Menidia menidia; assembly: GCA_907169785.1. Taxonomy (NCBI): domain Eukaryota; kingdom Metazoa; phylum Chordata; class Actinopteri; order Atheriniformes; family Atherinopsidae; genus Menidia; species Menidia menidia. The sequence goes on along the minus strand of CAJRST010008890.1, from coordinate 9,097,159 downwards.
CTGGTTCTTCGCTGTCTGCGTCATCTTGAAATCTTCCTTGTTCATCTAACGCGCCCTCATCCTGCTCATTGAAGACACCCATAAACTCTGGCTTATCAGACTGTCCGGTCTCCTGTTTGAGGAAGATGACATTCCCATCCCCTCCTGGCCTCTGCAGAGTGCCTTTGTCTTTCTTCCCAAGCCTTTTCTGGAGTGTGCCTTTAACCCTGGCTGTAAGAGAGCCTGATTTATCTTGTGCAATAAGCTTGGAGAACTGCTCACTGACATTGCTCATGGTCCCACCATTTGAGACTCCTGATGCCATGCTGGCCTCTGAGACTGAGCCAGTGTTCCCTGCCCCACGGTACATTTTATCAATTTTGCTCTGCTGTTTTTTCTTCATGTTATCATAGACTTTGACACGTTTTTCTGCCTCTTTCTGAGCTTCCTTTTTTAGGTTTGCAACCTTTCTAGCATTTTTATTTGTCTGCTGTGACGCAGCATCATCAAGAAAGTACACACAGTCCATGTGGCCACGGGAAGCCGCAACATCCATAGCTGTGTGGAATTCATTATCCAGGGAGAAGATATTGGCTCCAAAGTTGACTAGAAATTTGAGGATGTGCATGTGGCCATTGGCTGCTGCGTGGTGCAGGGGCGTGTTTCCCCAGATGTCACACCTGTTGGGATCACCTCTGCATGGAACAAAGAAAAATAAACTATCAAAGGAATGATCTAAAACAGCTTTAACCACACGTTGAGATGGTTCCTGTGACTTTTAAAGGAACTGTACTCTATGTCTAGTGAGGCTTTGCTAATTGCTGACTATAAAACTTGAGATCACTGTATTACTGCAATACCTTGTCATAAATCTCAACTCAGACTGGCTATGACTAAGGCAGGTATCCTTTGAGTCATTTTGGCCACATAGTTTATATGTGTTATGTGCAGATGAATATTGTAGTTATTTTCCCACATGTGAATTCAGACTTTAGGTCCTTTGTTGAGGCAAATGAAGTCTGGAGGAGGGGATGGTGGGGACAGATAAAGGACTCTTTTGTTTTTCAGCATGGATTTGGCTGATTAAACATTTGGCTCCCTTTATGGGAGAGAGTGGTCTAAAAAGAAAGGGGACGTTTTTTTGTGTGGTCATAATAGGGTTTTGAACAATAGCTGTTTCAAATCTAATTCTATAAACAACCACAAAAAATCTGTCCATTTAGGACTTATTGTGTAAATCACAATATAGTTTCTTTTTTGGTGTTCATGAAAATTCATTTGAATATAGTTGTCTAAGAAACTTGCTTTCCTTGGTAAATAATATACAGATAACTGTACTACAAAAACAATAGATGAACAATAAGGCTGTATCGAACATTTAAACAGCATGAGATTAAGGAGGAGTTGATCATACTTACTCTCTGCTGCATATGATCTGAAGAGCATTGACGTGTCCATGAAAAGCAGCCAGCAAAGTGGGAGTCATGCCATCTTCATCCGCTGTGTTTAGGTCCTTCCTTGTGGCCTCCTTTAAGAGGTCTTCATAGCCATCGATCGCTGCTTTGTGGTACCTGGACATGTTTAAAAACTTCCCAAAAACCTGTTACTTGTCTCTTCTTTTGTCGTCCTACTTCCCGCTTGGTGTTAGTTGAGCCACAAAATCGCAGATCTGAGCAAACAAAGTGAGCACTGGGCGTAAGAGCTGCTCAAAGCCATAAAACAAAAGCAAAGTCCAGCTCCCTGCTGTCAGCTGCACCATTTCCTGCTACAGCTCATTGTCATCACCAAATAAATGTTCAAGCTGTGAAGGCGAAATCTCTAAAATAAAACTATCATTCTTTTTATTTCTGCCACTTTTGGTGTTTCTAGTTTAATAAATCCAAGTAAGAAAAAACATCTAAATTATGAGTCTTCAGAAATTAGGGGAAATTAGTCTGTTGGAACAGCTCCATCAGACACAAAAACTGAACAAACTGCTAAAGAGAACTGGCTCCATTCCAGGGACTCCTCTGAAACCCCATAGAGCGGATTGGACAAAGAATGCTGGACATAACAAGCAACAAGTCATGCTTTTTATATTGAATTGTGTTAAACCAACAGATTGGGACCAGTATTAGACTTTTTCTGTGACTGTGTAAAAGAGTGTTCAGAAAAGAAAGATCACAAAAAAAAATAGTGACCGCATTTGGAGATGAATTTAAATAGAAAAATCAAATCTGTTGAAGGCTAATCAGCGGATGAACCGTAATACAGAGATTAAGAGTATTTATGGAGAGGGACAAAAGTTAAACAAATCAATATAAATGAATGGGAAACCTCAAATATAAATTGTCACTGTGGATTTCTAAAGAGCAGAAATGTGACAGTGCAAGCCACCAAACAACCGTGCTGCCCAAAATCCAAAACTAAGAAATATCATATATTCTTGGAAAAATATGGTTATGTATTTTTTTTTACAGTGGCTGGCCACTTTTTTTATTTTTATGTTTCTGTTAGTTTGTAAATGTTAAATGTTAGTTTCTTCTGATTTTTCTCAGTTTTGAATGTCTTTGTTTAATCTATCTTTTACTTTAAGTCTTAAGTCTTCATTCATTGAAAGATTTATTTTCCAGTTGATTTTTTTTTGTTTATGAATCTTTTCTCTGTTTCAGATTTGTTTTTGTTTAAAATGTTCTGTTAAAAATCGGTTTGAGGATGTTGAAAAAAATAAACTTTAAAAAGCGTACCTGGTGGATGAAAAATGGTGGATGAGGGCTATGAAGCCGCCAACACTTTCGCTTCCAGTAGGGGGCAAACGTGTTTTATTGCAGTGGAAATAAAAGCAGCAGAAGAAGAAGCTGTCAACTCTGCTCCACCAATCACCGGAAGCTACCCAGAGAAACGTTTGTCCACTGTTTTCTGCGGTTTGCTTACTCTTCCTCGCCGCCTTCCTCTTAAATCCGTCATGGACTTTTAGCGGTGAGGATTTTGTTGAATTCCGCTGCTATAGACAAACCGGAACGACCACCAGCTCTCCTCCCCCGTATCGCTCCGCGGTCACTTCCCGGCTTCCTGTGTTGCGGTTAGACCGGGAGATCCTGCAGAGATGCCCGTCAACGGTGGCTCGACCGTCGGCCTTCTGTCTTACGAGACGCTGGTCCACGCCGTGGCAGGTGCAATGGTCAGTAAAGTTTCGGTGCTACACAGAGACAGCTTTATTAAAACCTATCTGCGTTGGTTAAATTGACCAATGTAACTTTTAACGCTGATTTATCGCCCGGGTGGAAACACATGAGGGGTGACACAGCATGTCTGCGTCTTTGCCCGTTTGTAGGTGTCATTGAACATTTTGGCGTTGATGTGTTTCTTTTAGGGGAGTGCTACTGCCATGACCGTCTTCTTTCCTCTGGACACGGCCAAAAGCAGACTGCAGGGTGAGTTGGAGCTGATATAATGCAGGGCAGAGGTTATGCAACTGCATCGAAGTTGGAGCCAAGTTATTTGAATGTGAATCGTTCCTTCACTCAATAGCAGCTTTGACTCAGTCCCACACTTTGAAAGTCAATCACCTCTTAAATATAACTTTCTACTACAATTGCGGGGAGCTGATGAGAGGTGTTCGAGTATAGAATATGTTTTTGTAATCATTTATGTAGTTTGTCTTATTCTAAATGTCTGTACGCTTTTTATTTTGGCATTTTGTCAAAAATGATGTCTGTGTGCACTATATGGGATGTATAAAGGGGCTTGCTCTTAGCAGAGTAAAAAGCTTTGTGTTAAGCCTTTGACAGCTTTACTATGTAGGGCCACGGTGGCAAATTTCAAGGGCCAAGTACAAGTGGAGATAACCTTGACTGTTTCTTTGGGAAAGTGCTGCAGCCAGTGTTCGGTCGGCTTATTCTCTCATTTGTGAAGTTGTTACTCTGTAACAACCTAAATTCCTGGGTTTGATGTGACTTTTGCCACTTTTGCGCTTGTCTTACAGTCGATGAGAAGCGAAAGTCTACCTCTACCCCTGTCATTCTGGCTGAGATTGCAAAGGAAGAAGGCTTGTATGTTTTAGCACATTGGCTGATTGTTTTTTTTCCCCGAAGTGTTCTGTCCACTTTACCTTTTTTTTATAGGGGAGTGTTTTTTTTTGGTTAAACAATTTAAGACTGTTCTATGAATTATTCTAGCAGGGATGAGCCCTGGGACGAAACGGTGTTGAACACTCACCAACCATGTTATTGTCCATCGTTGCTCCCAGCCTGTCTCTATACAGAGGCTGGTTCCCTGTCATCTCCAGCCTCTGCTGCTCCAACTTTGTCTACTTCTACACATTCAATGCACTTAAGAAGGCAGCGGCGGAGGGGGCAGGCAAACCCAGACCTGGAAAAGACCTGCTGATGGGGATTATAGCAGGTAAAGGCACAAGAAGTCAACAATAAATCAAGTACAACAGAGGCTGAGTCAAAAACATTGTAGTACATGTTTCTTCTTTGTCTCCTCCACCAACAATTGAATGTGTTTTTTATGAGGCCAGAGATCTGACATTAGATGCTGACTTATATTCTATTGGCAAACAGTCAGGTTTCTCCCATAAGACATGCTGAAATCATAAGAGCTTTACTCATAAGACAACGGCCCTGCCCTGTCTTGCTGTCTTTAGGAATCCCTTTAAAAAGAACTGACCGTCTGCTGTCCATGCAGGTGTAACAAACGTGATCCTGACCACACCCATGTGGGTGGTCAACACCCGCCTGAAGCTCCAGGGCGTGAAGTTCAGAAACGAAGACCTCCACCAGACCCAGTACAGAGGCATTTTTGGTGTGTGGTGCACGTCCGCATGGCGGCTCAGCGTGTCAGTGGTTTTTTTTTTTCTGTTCTTATTGAATCCTTGCTGTATTTGGCCTTTTGTTTTCCAGACGCTTTCTCACAGATCATTGCCAACGAGGGCGTTGGAACTCTGTGGAGCAGCACTCTGCCGTCTCTCATCCTCGTCCTCAACCCAGCTGTGCAGTTCATGTTCTATGAAGCTATGAAAAGGAAGGCAGGCAAGGGAGGGAAGAAGGTGTGTGGTGTAACATCTCTAATGCTGGAGGGATTTCCGTTTGATCTTTGGAAAGCTACTGAGCAGAGAACAAAGAAGTGTGGATGTGATTTCATACTCGGTCATACGTTTCACTCTGCAAACGGCAACCTTTTTTTTTCTATTTCCGAAAACAGATCTCCTCAGCTGAGATCTTTCTCATTGGAGCTGTTGCCAAGGCCATCGCTACCACGGCAACATACCCTCTCCAAATAATTCAGGCCATCCTGAGGGTAAATATTAAATTCCCTATTCCTCCTGACACTGGACTGAATGAAAGATTCCTGATAATGGCATCAAAAGTAAAGAAATTATCTTACCTTTCAACTGTGTAACCCTGGGCTTCTCCATCAGTTTGGCCAGTACAAAGGTGACGGTAAGGGTGGAGTGATGGGCAGCCTTTCAAATATTTTCACCCTCTTCATGGACAGAATCAAGTGAGTGAAAACGTTACCGAGTCCACGCCTTCGGTCACCTTCAGCGGGGTGTTGTGATGGCCGTTATACTGCACCTGCTTCTGTTTCTTTCAGGAAGCACGGTTTTCTGGGTTTGTACAAAGGCCTGGAGGCCAAGCTGCTGCAGACGGTGCTGACCGCCGCCCTCATGTTTGTCGTTTATGAGAAGATCACCGCGGCCACCTTCAAAGTCATGGGCATGAATCAGAAACTGAAGCACTGAGACGAAACCCCCATGCAGTACAGCAGTAATGCACTGGTCCCCTGATGGTTGATTAATTCCTGCTAATTCTGTATGCAAGTGTTAGGGCTTATATGTGTCCTACACGCATTCTAATAACAAATGGAGTTTGTGCCTTTAAGGCCACAGTTTTACATGCTCACTCTGAACATTTATGACCAAGGGTGGCTTTGATACTTTGAACTTTTGTCACTTCCACCCACCCATGCAGGCAGAAATTTCCAAACCTGTGTATATTTTCTTTTTCCGTGCTGCATTCCTAAGTAGAGCACAGCAAACCGAGCCGATAATGGAACAAAGAGCCAACATGGCTCCAGCTGGGGAAAAATATTCGACAAGACGGCTTAGATTTGCACACGTTAAAAGAAACGCAGACTTTGTGAGGTGCTTCAGCTGCCTGCATGTGGATTCACAGGGGAGTTTAAAAAAATTATGTTAAAAAAGACTGAATATGAACAGCTTGGATAGTTTCCGTCATGGACGTAAATAGAAGTACCTCCAGTGAGCAGCAAAACATCCAGACAGGGAAAAGCAGGAAATCTAAACTTTAAACAAATGCACGGATTCTCATGATGGAATTTTAAAATTTGACCAAAAAACAGCTTTTGTTTCTTTTGGAAAGGAGTTTTAATGGGAAAACCTGCAGCTGAGTGTGGAAATGCATGTATCAACCACTCCATATCGTTTTAGTTTTGATGAGGAGCAGTGGATGTTTGTTCTTGATTTTGCGACACTCTTGCCGACATTTGCGTGAGTGAAAAAACCTGCTTACAGATAACTGACATCAAAGTCTCACCCTGATTTTATGTACTACACCTCAGGACTCGAAGATGAACTCTGATGCCTGGAGTTTTATTGGAGTTGAGACCAATAATTCAGTGTTGCCTTAAAGCGCGGGGCCACTGCAGGTTCAGAGCCACGTCAGAACTGTGACCCGTAAGACCTTTACCTCATGAAATAGTCAAGAGTAAAACTTTATTTTAAATGTGTTGCTATTCTCCATAAATGAACGCCTGTGATGGATTTACTCTTCCAGCTCAGACATTTCTAATTTGAGCAAATATCGAAAACTAAAATGAACTTAACAAAAAGAAAAATGGAAATCAGAATGTCTCTTTGTGTTGAATTTGACAGTAACTGCTGCATGTGTTCATGTCCTGTTGAAGATGCTAAGTGCCTCCTAAGTTACCGCATGAATAGTGTGGAGCTGTTGAGGTCTGATAGCTCTGACTGTCTTAACCATAGGGCCCATCTGCTCTCTCTCACAGGTGTCTTCCCTCTGCGGTTTCTTGGTGCTGCAGTAACATACAGTGTTGTCTTTGTTTTCTTTTTAATCTCTGGGCAAACGTTTATGTCTTTTAATACTTTTTGGGTCAGTTCCTTCCTTTTGTTGAGCTGGTTGCTTGTTCTGGTGGATTTGTGGTTTTTAAAGGTATTTCTGTCGGTACTGCTAATGCAGAATTTAACTTAGGAGCTCGTAGCCTGCTCTGTGTCTAAGGTGAGCTCACTGTTAAGCTGCCAAACTGATGGGCATTTTCAGAGACCAGCTCATTAACATCTTCATGTTGGCTACACATCTGCGATCTAGTTCGTTGCTTCTGTTCACGCCCCATCCAGGTTTCATGATGTTTCAGGCCTGCTGGCAAAAAAGAAAGTCCTCCACCCAGACAGGGATCCCTTTGCATTTAGGGTGGTGTCATTTGTGAAAACCTATGAAAGGGTGTGTTCATTTGAAGACGATAACAAAGATAGTGGCACATTTGGATAAAAACTCCAACAACACAGATGTCAGTTACTGTCCTATTTATTTTATTACAAATTGAATTAACATGTTTACATAAAAAGTCTTTGTAACTGTTCAACTTGTCTTTGATCTTTTTATTTTTCCTTTTGAATTGTATATTTTAAAAATAATAAAGAGTGAACAGTTAAATTTTAGGAAGAAAGTACTTTTTCTTCTCCCCAAACAGTCACTGAACAAGTTCTCATCAAATCTATCAGTCAATATTTCAGCATTGGGAGCCCCCAAACTGAGGATGATGTCTTCACTTAGTGCTGATGGAGAGATTCTGGACTGCTGGTCATCTCCTGGATGTACCAGCGAGGCAGGAAGGTGTACTGGGAGTCCCTGTGGACAGAGTAGGTCACCTCTCTGCGGGGCTCCCAGGAGAACAGGTACACCACACTGAAAAAGACACGGTAATTAACAACGGACCTCAAAGTGAGGGGAGTGACCTTGTTTGTCATATCTCACCTGGGACTGTCTTCGGTAGCTATTCTCTTCACATAAGACAGGAAATCACAGCAGAAGTTCATACAAACTGTTGGCTTCCAGCAATTGTCTTCATTCTGTAACAAAGACACCCGACTGAGGGAGGGAACACATTTCCAGGTGTATTCATCTTCTAATGCCAGTTATCCCCTGTCAAATGCTACCCAGGAAACAAAAAAGCCTCCAGTGCCTTAGATGCTGCTTCATTTTTCTATTTATTGCTAGAAACGAGTACCTTTATGAGCTGTGATATCTTTGATATGAGGAAAGTCTCCGTGGAAACGACCACTCCGTCATGATCCTTAAAACCGGCCACGACACGAGGGACTCCAGGCAGGAAAGACTGGGCCCACCACTTGAGCAGTTTGAACCTGGTGAAACGGGCGACGCCTTCCGTTATCCATGCAGGCCAACGGGAGGGGGACAGAAATGTGACACCCACCTGTGGAAGTTGCTGCGCTGTTTGGGTGTACAGATCTCTGCGGAGGTCTTCAGCTCCACGTAACAGGCAGGAGGAGGCGGCGCGCCGGGGTCTCTGTCCCGACAGTCCACCTCGCCGGAGAACAGGAGTTGGTGATCCGTGAGCCGGGTCTGAACCACGGTGCAGAAGGCCTCATTGGTGTTGACCACACCTCTGGGGTCAGGCGAGCTGCTGGCAGTGTCTGCATACCAGGACAAAGGTGCCAGATTATCACATGTCCGTTTATTACTTTATGTGGCTGATGCTGAGAAACGGCCACATAACGGGCAGCTATTATGATGGAAGGCAGTTGTCAACTGTAAAAATGCAGCAAAGGGAGGATATCATTACACGAGTGAGCCGACCTGCACATGTGTACTGCTCAAACTTGTATCCCCAGTACATCATCTCTTTGTTCCTCTCGGCGCGGTTCTCCCGCTCCTGGCGAGCGGCTTCCGTTTCCACCTCGCTGATGTAAAGGGTCCCGTTGAACCTGGTGACGGCCAACAGCCAGCCCTCCCTTGTCTCGTACGGAGTGGTCAGCAACTTGGTCAGGTGACCCCGCCACGTCACAAAGTCCACATCTAAAGCACTGAGAGGAGCAGAGGGTAATCAAAGAGTCCTGCGGTCTCAGGGGCTGTGCGAGGGAGAGGAAAGCAGGCCGGAAAAAAGCAGCAGTAGGCTAACAGGAGCACTCACCACGATGAGTTTGCGCTCGCCCTCGACTTCAGCTTCGATCGGTTGGCTACGATCCACCTGAGAATGTGGTCCAGCCGCTCCTTCACATTTTCGTCCCTCCTGACGTAGCGGTCTTTGTACCCATCCCTCAGGTCGAAATTAGGACATCTGTCGGGTTCCACATAGTATCTCAGCTGCCTGCTGTCATTGAAAAATCTTCGCTGGGAGTCCAGGGAGAAGCAGCCCACCTCCACCGGCTGTTTGTAGAGAGGAAAGTCTCGCTCATACAGCTCCCTTCTGGTGCTCAACACCTGAGAGCTCAGAGGTGCTGACCCAAGCTGATGCCGGTGGTGGTTTGTGGGTCTGAAGAATTTTCCATCACCTCTGCCCTCATCCCTCTTTGGCCTGTCGGACGACTGCTGGTGGTAGCTGGACATGGGACTGCGGGATCTGTTTCGGTGCATTTCAAATGCCGAGTGGAGAGAAGAGCTGGTGACGCCGTGGATTCAGAGGTTCTTGACGGCCGTGATTTCCAACAGGGTGGTCTTCAAATGATTTGTTTGCCTGTCTGAACTTGCAGTCATGCTGGTATTCCCAACTCTCATTTTGTGGAGGCAAAGCACTAAAAACAAAAACAAAACAAAGTGAAACACTTAATTTAAACAGAGCACTCATGCAATTTAAGCTCCAATATTTTCAAGGAAATGAAAAATTCCACAGTTACAGGAAGATTAAACATGCATGTTTTATTATTATTATTATTAATAGTAGTATTTGTAGAGAACTGAGATCAAAACACCTGATGACCACTTTAAGAGGTAAAGCCTCTTGTGTGTATATACTTGGATTCCTTCTCAGTGTATGTTATTGGTAGTATGTTGCATACCCTTTGTATCTGTCTTTTTAACAGGTGTCGTTTCCCAAATCTTTTTGGGCGTTCCTTTTAAATCTGTATATACTTTGTATGCATCTGAAAATTAGGTTTTAGACGCAATAAGTGCATACACATCAAAAGAGTAGAGATGTGGCGTTAGACGTTTATTTTCTTTAGCCATTTAGTTTTACTTGTTATAGTGATTATTTCACTTTATAATACATGTTAAACAAATTAAATAGGCACAAGAATTTGATAAATAAAACTTACCTCTTGTTGGATATAAGAAAGCACTCTTTCCTTCTGTTTTAGAGAAGAATGGACATGCGATACTGAAAGAACATCTGCGCGTTTTGTCTCACCAATGGGGCCGCTAACTAGCATGACATGCTAACAACAAACTGGACACTACTTCCGCATGTAGGCCCTCCAATGCGCTAGGGGGCAGCCGCGGGATTAGCCTTTACCCGTCTGTAAGTGATGTGTGAAAACACATTAAAGTTTCTTGTAAGAGGAAATAAGAAGCACTGGATCTTAGGGTGGTATAAAACTATGTATAGGTTAATTATTACCGCCCGGAAACATCAGGTAATATTTATTGGAGAAAAAGGCTTGCCAAACATTTGAACAGGAACTTGTTATTAGCTAGCAGTGTTAGCATGTCTAACAATAAACCTCAAGTGGGTTGAGTCCGAATTAAGGACTATTCATGAAAATATACTGTTTAAAAATATTTTCAGATGATGTTATTATGAGTTAGAAAGATATTCTATAATCCACAAAGATGGAATTGAAATCTTTCAAGTGGGTCTGTTCTGTCGCTGTTTCTGAGCCTGCTAACAGATGAGTTGAACTGAATCATTGTTAAAGTCCAGATCCATCTGCCATCATTTCTGCTACAGGTATGAACAGGAAGAGGGCTCTTATATCAGACACTTTCAAGGTGAAGAGAAGCAGAAATGGCACAGACAGGTTTGGAGTTCTGGACAACAGAGATGGTACGTGTTGAATGAGTAGCTATACTTTTGTGGAATCAAAATAAGTGTTGAATTGACACATTCCTTTCTTTTCTAAATCTAAAAGGACCAGCTGACATTAGATCCACTCTGGAGTATCTTATGACACTGTTTCCCAGAAAGCTCTTCAATGATGCCTTGCCTCAAATTGTCCTGAAACACCAGCTGTACAGCATACACAGTGACAAGACACTGGTGGACAAAGAAGTGGTAAGGTTGGTCCTTGGTGTCGTGAAGTATTTTTTCTTTCCATCCTTTGGAATTAAATGTGGTGTCAATTTGGCAAACAGAATAAACTGCGTGAGCATGGAGAGCTGCTGATGTTCCAGCTCGGGTTTGACGCAGAAGCCTTCGCGCTGGTTTTCGCCGAAAACTACAAGGCCAAGGTACTGGCGGGAGTGGAGGGAAAAGAGACACGAGTGACCGTGGAAAAGTTCCTGGACAAAGTGGTGTCCTCGTGCACAGACCTGAGCTTCAGCAAGGACAAGATGCTGAGGGAGTTTCTCTTCACTGACTCTGAGATAACGTAAGGAATGACTGAATGTAATCCGTGTTTGGAAGGATTTGGGGGATTTTGATCCAAAACTGAATCTTTAGTTGAACGTTTGGTGATTGTTGATTTTAATACTTGCATGGTGAGTTTTCGTGCACCATTTTCCCATTTACACACATGCTGTGATTTCTCACTCATTAGGCTGCTGGTGAAGTCCGGCGTCCTGACTGTGAGGGATGCCGGCAGCTGGTGGCTTTCTATTCCCAACTCTGGAAAATTCACTAAGTACTTCATAAAAGGTTGGTGCTTGTATGGCTCTTTCCGTTTATGGTTTCCCTTCAGTGTCTAACTGGGATAACTTTCCCGGTCAGGTCGTAAAGCGGTGCTTGGAATGGTGAAGAAGTCTAAATATAGTGAAGTCTTAAAGGCAGACATAGAGGAGCGGCGGACTACTTCCCAAGTGAAATTCCACATGAAATACCACATCCATGACATTGTTGGTGCAGAGCTGGTAGAAAGGTACTATTAATTTGACTCATTTTGTTCAATCTAATTCTCAACCTGAAAAGGTCTTGTGCTCCCCAGTTTAGAAACTGAGGGCTCGTTTCCCACTTTGTCTTAACATTGGATGTTAACCTGATCTTTAACTGATGAGAATACATGAAGCTGTCTGGCTTTATACGTTCCTCTATAATTCCAACTGTACTAAATACATTTTTTTCTTCTCTTTTTAGCGTACCAACAACCTCTGGGACATTGTTGCGATTTGTTGACTCCTGACCTCCGCTCCAATCAGCCTCTGAGCAAGTAGAGATGAGAACAGTCCAAAACGAACAAACATGAAATGGTGTTTGGATCAGAATGTGAGAATTATTTATGATTTAAGATGTGCCACAAGTGTTCAACCCATGTGGGTTCACGAGTTATGTCTTATTGTAAACAAAAAAATATCATTTGTACTCTTCCCTCAAATGATTTTCTTTTTTCCCAAAAAAACGCTCCTTAAAGTGAGAAACTGTACTGGCATAAAATATGTTAGAGCATCTCTATGAATATATTTTACTTCATTAGCTTTTTTATGGGGCTGTTAACCAGAAGAAAAGACTGGAAGAAACCAGAGAAGTTTGATGTAAGAAATACAAGAATGAAAATGATTTGTTGTTCTTGGAAAAAAATTAAACATTCAGCAGATCCTACCTCTGAATTTTTGTCGTAGTCCACTTTAATAATTAGGTAGTTCTGTTTTGAATTAGAGCGTCTTCAGGTGAGACACTGATGGTGTTAGAAGCCCCAATGGTGCGAGCTTCAGTGATTGAGGTTTCTGTTATCAAGACTAAAAAAGGAAAACGATCCAGCTCTTAAAATCCAAGATTGTAACAGCTGAAACAAATGCCTCACTGAAGAATGATCCAGAATCTCCAGAATCTTTAGTTCCAGAAAAGCCATCAGGATGCACGTTGTGTGGGACGAGGTCAGTTTCAAGCAAAGCAAAAATGTTTTTACATGAATTTATTGGCTTTCTCAAAAAGTGACAATAGCTTTTATCCATAAAACTAAAGAGTCACAATGTTGGCTTGAACAAAAGCACAGCTTGATGTCTGTATACAATACCGATGAGCAACATGTACTTAACCCCTGATCTAGTAGTTCAAATACATCTTGTAAATAGGCAAAAAAAATATAAATGTAGCGAATCTAATCTTAGTTTTTCAGTATATGATGCACAGACATGCTATCAGCATTAATTACAAAAAGCTAGGCTTGTAAGGAGATTAAGGTAGCGTTAACTGAGGAGGTAATAGATATTCATAGTGTTAGTTAAACAATACAGTAAAATTAACTTCTGTGAAGAGATACAAAATAATCAAATCACGATTATGACAAAAAGATGAGTACACTGTATACTACACCATAACCCACAGTAGCTTTGTTACTGTTGTTAGCAGGCATAGATGCTCCTCTTAGGCCGCTTTCACACACACACTGGAGGCCTGAAATGAGATGTTCTGGCGCAGTGCCGCATGGCCTTTTGCTCACATTGTCACCACAACGTCAGCCAAATGCTCTGGAGCTGCTGCGGCCGCCGTGCAGGGGAGAGTCTCCTCTGCTGACCAGTGCTCTGCCCGCGCCTCACTGCTGCGGACGCTTACAGATACCAGCCCCCTCCCCTCAGTGTCTACGTGTGGAAACGGCTTTAGTGATATTGCAAAGTAGCCAGTAGTGATGCGAAAAAAATGGGTTTAAGAAAGTTAAGTGTGCTGCACAAAATAAAAAGTATTTGACAAATGCCCACAGAGCTTTAAAGGTGCTTCCCCATCACCAAAACATGAACATTTCTGTTCCAATATGTAGTCAAGTTTTCAGCTTTGTACTTGCGGGCGGCTGTACAGTGGAGACACATTAAGGGAAATAATAAAAAACCAAAACTTACATCTGACCTGTCCAATTGGATCAGATGCAGAAAATACTGGATCTGTTTACTCTCTCAGGGATTAAAAGCACTGTTGGTGTCAGCAGATCTTTTCCCAGACTGAAGTTTCAGTGTGTTTTAGGCATCATGAATCATTCTACGACAGACATCAAACTACTGGCAAAGAGGTTATAGTACACAATTATTTGAGGCAACAACGATTTCACAGATGGTTATTCTATGTTTCTTGCTGACAGCTGGGAGACATGCCTGCCTTCATACAAAGAAAAGTGAAAATGCCATCGATTGAGGAGCTGGACTAATAGCGAGCTGTCAGATCTGATTTGGAGGATCCGAGAGGACAGAACAAAGCTCTTCTCAGCTACTGGATGTGTGCAGAATATATTTGGCAATATTTGTTCTGCTCAAAACAGCAAAAACCGTAAACAGACAAACGAAAACAAAACAAAAAAGGGGGTGGACAACAGGTGTAGGGGGAAATTGAAGACATTCCACAGCCCATTTTTACAAAACATCCAATCCATTTTAGAAGGCCTCAAGAAATTCATAGTTTTGTCTTTACAGTATACATAGAATCAGGGTCTTCCACAGTCCAAACCCTTCTCTTAAATGTGACACGATGTTTGATTTTCATGAAAACAGCTGTAGCTACACATATGGAAGGACAGACTGAAGTACAATGTTTCTGTGTGAATATTGGTGTGTTTCTCTTGTAACTTTAGCCACCCTCACCACCAGCGGTCACAGAGTCTTAGAGCAGACTGCACTTCTTGCCCTTCTTCTTGACGGGTGGTGGGCACAGGACGGCCCGGATGGCCTCGTCGAACACCGTTTTAAGGCCACGCTGAGTCAGGGCAGAGCACTCCAGATACTTGACAGAACCTGCGCAAAGCAAACGCATTCAACCACAGGCTTCTTTCGGGAATACATTTCTTTAGTCAGAGGCAACTAGGTAAAATTGTTACCTATCTCTTTGGCCATGGCCAGGCCTTGGGGATATGTTATGGGAGAAAGCTTCTTCTCCTTCAGCTTTTCCATTGTGTCCTTGTCATCTCTCAGATCCAGCTTTGTGCCCACCAGGATAATGGGAGTGTTGGGACAGTGGTGTCTCACCTCTGGGTACCACTGCACAGGGAAAACATGGAAAAGCTCACATCTACCGGTGATCACAATAGAAAAGCTAAAACCAAATAATTCCTGTTACAAATCAATAAAAACTGTTGCTTTTATTACTTTCTGTAATGTGTGAAAAACAGTAGCAGCACAGTCATGAGCTCTTAAGAACCAGCCTGTCGAGCTGACGGAACTGCAGGGTCAGATAATAATTTCCTGTGGCTTTATCACCAAGAGAAATTCCCCTTGCATACAAGCCATCATGTGACCCATTTGTGGAAGCATGTGTCTCTAAAAAGAACTGCTTGTTAAGAGACTCCAAGCTATGTCTCTAACATTTGGGATAAATAAAGATTAAAATATAGATTTATCTGAATTCCTCCTCACAGCTACTTTTTCTGACGGTGATTGAAATGGGCTACATCATTTTAAAGGGCTGCCTGAACATCAGAACTTAAACACCAAAACTTTGGATCGGCTGAGCTCTTTATGTGCTCTACAGCTAATTGTTACGGGCGCTCTTTCAGGCTTCAGCGTTTCCTGCACAGGCTCTACTCACCTTGGCACGGACGTTTTCAAAGGAGGCAGGACTCACAAGCGAAAAGCAGATGAGGAACACATCCTGGTAAGACAAAGAAAACATAGCAATCAGAACCAGTGACAGCCACTTCCTGTTAAGAGCAATAGAAAAAATGTGTGCTCACAAAGGTGTGTTGTTTTTCTTTCTTACTTCCTTATTCATTCTCCTAACCCAGATGTTGCATGTGGATAATTCACAGGCCTTGGTAAATGATAAAAAATACATAACTATGTACATATATGGATTTTTGTACCGTCTGCGGGTAGGAAAGTGGGCGGAGTCTGTCATAATCTTCTTGTCCTGCTGTATCCCACAGACCCAGGTTCACCGGTTTCCCATCCACCATAACATTTGCAGAGTAGTTGTCGAACCTGACAGAGGCATTGACAAATGAAGCGTATCAACCAAATTCACCAACTCCAAATTGTGTGAAACAGATACACAATTCAGGTATTGAAGAGGAAGTCACATTCAGTTATGTCTGACTTCATTTTAGCAATGAAAATAAAAACAAATCACTGCCTTTGAGTTTGGCAGAACCAGGGGCTTTGTTATTAGTCAGTCTACATCACAGAAATACTGACAAGGATCAGAACAGCTGATCTAGAATCAGATGAGAGGCAGAATTACATCCCTTCCAGTAAAGGACATTTCCCTGAATCTTAATTACAGTCTACAGCAGCCATTGTGACCTTTAACCCACAAGCAGGCAAACTTTCTGCTGTAAAAATGACCGAACCCCAAGACATCATTTCGATCATGTGCTGGCTGTGTAAAAGCTGACGATGGAGGCGAATGACAGACAGCAAGGCTGTCATAAATAAATAAGTACGCTCTGCACTGCAGTCTGGTATACTCACACTGTGGGAATGTACTCTCCAGGAAAGGCGTTGGTGGTGTAGCTGATGAGCAGACATGTCTTACCCACAGCACTGGAAGGGAGGAGACAGGCTCAGTTTAATGAAAAAAAACAAAGCTAATACAGTGCATTTAGGAACATGATGATCAGACAAAACACCCCGTTTTTGCGTAAATCACTAATGGATCAAATAAATAATTAAGCTGGATGCATAAAGACTACTTAAAAATTAAGTAGCTTTCAAAATGAAGACGACACAAACATGTTGTACCATCATCCAAACCTCACATCTTCTTCAATGGTTTCATCTTTCCAATTGTTTAACTCCCCATATTAATTCCTATATTCGATCAGATTCCATGTCAGTGAGGATCCCAAGATGAAATATAAACTAAGTCACAGCTCAAAACCCAAAATTGCAGGAAGATTTGGGTTTTCAGCTGAATAAAAAAAGGAAAAAGGCAAAGAATTTGAGCTGAAGGGTGGCGGTCAAAGGCATGAAAACCAATACTGTAGCTGTGACTACAGAGGAAGAAAGCAATGCAGTCAACTCATTCACCACATTTTTCTGTTCAATCTTAAAAATGTCATTCTGCAACCTGAATGAGGAAACAGTCTCTTTAGTTGTTCTGACATTCCTCATGCTTAAGCCAATACTGTGCTGGCATCTTGGTGTAAAGTGTGCACAATTCAGTAGAGAATACATATTTGCCAGTTACAATGACCCCTGTCCACTACAAGGTTCCTCTTAGCCTAAATCGCAATAAAAAACTAGTAAAAACCCAACTCAAAGAGCCATGAGTGACTGCTGCTGCGGTATCCACCACGCCCTGCATAAGAAGTTACAAGTGTGCTAACCTCCCACCTATTATTACTCATCTGACCGAGTGTTGGCACATTGCTTAATCCTCCGTTTTAAACCACCGAAAACAAAACCTTCAGATTTTATTTGTACAAGTGGGAAACACGCCCCGCGTTCGCATAACAATCCAATACAGAGCAACAAACACCTATGACATAAACAAACAGGAGTCTCAGCCATTGCAGATTAGCATTTCATCAGCCTTTTAGAGTCCAGCTCCAAGTTATTACAGAGTGGTCAGAACAGATATTTAATTTACTCGTAATAACTGATTACATGGAAAACCTATGTGAAAGAAAGCCACCCTATCGCTTACTAGCTACTGTGTAACAAAACATGTTTGTGTCAGGGGGAAAATAACTATCAGAGTCAGACATAATTGCACAGGGGTTAACTTGTTCACATTATCCAGGTCGCATTGATTAACAGGTAGTTAGAGCTTGGGAGCTAACTTTCCCCGTCAGAAAAAAAAACGAAAAGCTAAATGTTTACTCGTTAGCTAGTATGAGGTCAGCATTTCAGCTAACTTCACGCTTTGTAGTTAAACAACTATTTGGAGGCGCTAATCTATAGTCAGCTCAGTTATGTTGACTTACCCGTCTCCGACAACGACACACTTTATGGCCTGCATTGCGCCGCGGCTAGAGGAATGCTAAGTTAGCCCCAGAGCCAGCTAACGTTAGCTCAAGTCTCTTTTCCTTTGTCCGGAACTGCTCGCTAGGGAAACGTCCCAACAGGCGTCTGTTAACGACCTTTACTAACACAGCAGAGCTCCTCGGATATGGAACTTCTTGTTGGAAACTTACAGTAACTTCAACCGCACTTTAGATAAACTTTACTCAGAATTGCTCTGGCAACATTCCCATGCTTTCGTGGGCTGTTCTGGGAGCTATGGAGCAAAACAGCGGCCACCACCCCTGAGGAAAAAAAGGAGTCACTCTCCAGTAGATGGAGCATCCGGTGGGCCGGGCCGATACGCCCACTGAGGCAGAAAACAAGCTGCTCAAATTCCGTCTGTTGCGTTTAAATACGCAATAAGAAATTTTGTGAGATTTCACGTGAAAAGGAAAATGTTTAACAGCCGTGTTTTACAATTAACAAAATTATTATAATTAAAAATAAAGGAGGCGGTGGATTTAGGTGTGACACTGATTGAGGAAGTGACGTTCGCTTTACGGTCCACTGATTACTTTGGAATTTAAAGTACAAAGATTGTTTCCGGAGATTTGCTTTGCAGGCTAAGTTTTCACAGGGTGAAGGAGTTTGTGTGAAATTTATGAGTGTCCCTATAAATCATAGAGCGTGAAAGGCTGCAATTATGTGTATTGTGTTATATTAGATATGGTTGATATCCTTGCATGCTTAGAAGGACTCCTGTAGCACTGTAGCCATGTTGCATCCTTACAAGGAGTAGGACTAAGAAGATAATAAAAACATATACAGTTACTGCTGTAAACATTGAATTTATATGCTGATTAACTGTGTAGGTGGTTTATTATACGAATTTGCCATACCAGTCATCCTAAAGTCATGTTTGAATTGTATTTTACTTCTTCTTCTTTTGATGTTGGAGAGTATTTCAATACAGAGAAAAACATTTTTTACCTGACATTTAGAGTTTTTTAGTTCAAATTCTATTTATCACTTTGGCCAGATGTAATATGACTACTGTACACATATAATCTGCTCATCATATGCCAACCCCCTTTAAAATGTTGTGTTATCAAACGTAAATTAAATTACAATTACATTGAAATATTATTTATTTGTTTGGTGTTGTCGACATTTGTTGTTCGGAAAAGGTGGAATTCCTCCATCACGACAGTGAAGAAACAAACTTGACATAAGTATTGTCATCATTTGATCAAATATTTTAAAATGTATAATAGTTTATCTGCTTGATTTCTATTAATATCTACAACAAATTATTTTGGTCATAAGGATAGGAGACGAGAAAGGAAGTCGGTACTACGTTAAAACGAATGGAACTCTCAGGTTCCTGACAGTCTAAACTCAGGGATTAGTGGACCCAGTGTACAGTTCTACATCCGCGTGTCTCATCCTTATCAGTCCTCTTTGGAGAAGCTTTCGGGGTGGAGTAGCGCTGACAACACAACCGATGTGTAAGATGGAGCTCGGTGTCAGACAGGGATAAAAATATGAGCACTCACAGGCCAGTCGGCTCCTTTCTCGTCTCCTGTCACCAGTGGACTTAATAAGCCATCAAACCTCCGGGCAGATTTGGCCTTTGATGGCGGGTCTGTCGTACCTAGTGCTCCGGTTTTCGGGCTCCGCTGGTCGGACGTACGGAGTGTTTTGCAAAGGCTTGACGAGGACGTTGTTGATATTTTTCGATCTCGCATGGCGCCTGAGAATCAGATTCCCTTACATCTACCTTGTCGCCTCAATGATGTTTAATGTCAGATTACAGGTTAGTAGCCGCATTGTTGCCATTTCTTTGTTAAACTTCCCGTTCAGCAAGCTGCGTGTCGTCATGCCAACAGCTGACCGGGAAGGCCTTCATGTTTGGGTCAGCCCCAGGCAGATCAGAGAAACATGGGTCAGTTTCTCTGGTCCAGCTTAATCTAAAGCAGTCTAATATCGCTCCAAATATCCAGGAAGTCGTTTTAAAACCCTACATTTAGGGTAATTAAACTATAGTAACATTTTAGTGTGTGTTGTTTTAAATGTGTTGCTGAACTCATTCCTGTGAATTAGGTTCTGATGGATAGGTGATTAGATTACAACTCTGGAACATCTCCCTTTGATTTATTTAACGTGCTTTTTCCTGGAAATTGACGTGCTGAAAATCAGATTATGATTCAAATTGGTGGAAAATTTAATTTCCTTTTGTAAGAATGATCTGGTACATGGCTGACAAACTGAGTTGCCCAAAGAAGGCGGCAGATTCTTCATGACAATTGCGTTTGCAACTCATGACTCATCACTAAAGAAGTTGACTTGTAGGTGTAGCTGTAAATTTTACCTAATTAAGTAGAAATGAAAGCTTTCAAAATGAGACCAGTACCTGTGAACCTGCGTATGTGTTTTTAATTTAAAAAGTAATTAAAAAAAATGTGTTTTTGTCTCATTCATCTCTTTACAGGTCCACATTGAAATCCACTGAGTCCGTCATGCCTGCTTTTGAATTTTTTAAGCAATGAATAGTAAGCACTGCCAGGCTTCAGCCACAGAGACACTGGCTGCCCCCGTGCAGCGAAGTGGAGGAAGAGGACTCCTCATCCTGCAAGCTGATGTGACAATGCAATAAAGTGACACGGCTCCTCCTTTTCTGTGGGCCAACGTCACTTGAGCCCGGTGCCTTTGAGGTGAAGGGCAGGAGAAATGTCTGTGAATACGAGACGGGTGGAGGCGTGATGAGAGGGGCTGTAGGAGGAGGCCGTGCAGTTCCCCATCCCGCAGCTCTCCCTGAGATCAGATTGTGAAGATTTTTTTTCTTAGCATTTTTTCTCACGATGATGAGGATATCAGCACAGAATTAAATGTGAAGTCACATGATTGTTGCTGTGAAACTGTTTAGCCACTCTTTGTCTGACATGGATGTTTTCTAGTCGTTCAGTGTGACATCTCACAGCCAAAGCCAGGGCTCATTTCACTTTAATTAAAGCAGGATATTTCTTAACAGCTCGACATCAACCAGCATGGTTTTGTCTCCTGTGGCTCAGACACTTTATTTAAATCTGTATTTTGCAGTACAAGCGGTACATGTTCTTTTTAACAGAGTTCTAAGGATGGACAACAGCACAGCGGCTTAAACTGGAAATCTTACAAGTGCAGTGTAAATAAGAGTCACTGCATGCCTGTGTTCACGCACATATGTCGTCACAATCACTGTTGTGTTTCTACACATCAGTGGTACTGGAGAACTGGTTCTGGTCAAAAATGTTACCTTAGAAAACTATATTTTTAGCTGCACTGTCTGGAGATGTGAATCTGGGCTCATGAGTTTGGGGTTTGTGAAAGTCACAGAGCAGATTGTGAGAAAGATTGGAATAAAAAAAACTGAATGAAAGAAAACATGTTTATCTACCTTTTTCAGAGCAGTTTCAGTATAACCTTTGAAATATCCAGATATTTAAAAAAGTGTATTGTCATGGATTTGCGTGTAATTTAGCTGATATATGTCATCATAATCACTAGTGCAATGCACCTATTCGGCCACACGGGGGCAGCAACACAACACAGGCATGCCACAAGGAAAACGCTTCATTAACCCTGACATTTCAACTGAATTGACATATTTTTTCACAGCCTGCCTTAATGGATGCATGTGTTGTTTGTGTTTTCTACATGATTAAAAACACTGTGATTAATCCCTTTGTATACCAAAGCAGACAGCACATGTTCTGATCTTTTTTGTCAGGTCTCTTGATCAGACTCTTCTTTTAAAAGCATTTTCAGAGTACTGACACCGTTGTTCCAAAATGTCCCCAACAAACTTATTCTATGCAGTTATTCTGATTCAAGGCTGCAACATAAAACCATCACTGGTTTCCAAGGCAACTGGAAACCACTGATGGTTGTGGCAGGCAAACCTTTCTGCCCACCCCCCTTCAGTGGGAAAAAAGAGGATTTATTCACATGGATTTGTTGGGAGAAATATTCTAATAGGGTTATCACAGAGGACCGAGAGATCTATAGATTTAGGATAAGTCAAGCTATCTTTACCCTGTTTTTGCCATCCACCATTTGAACCCCCAGAAAGGAGGGGGGTTGGAGTAGAATAAAGATAGAGTTTTAGCCTTTGGCTTCTGCAAAAGCTCACACATTTCATTTGACTGGCTGTGAAGGAATGATAATACTGCAATTAGAAACGACATGCATGTGATCACGACTGCAGTGCAGTGCTTGTCAGCTCTTCTACACATATTTTACACATATTTATTAGCTTTAAGTATGAATTCATGTAGGAATGTGTGTCTTAACATTCAGACTGTCAGCACGAAAGTTCATGCTAAACCAGTTTATTGATTTTGTTCTTTGTACCAATAACTTTTTCAGTCAAAGGTACCTTCCAACCAGACTTCTATGTCTCATACGGTAAACATTACGTTTCCAAACCTTTCCTCTCACACTGTGTTTAGCCAATATTTGAATATGTTGGATGAATTACCCAGTTGTTTGAGCAGCGAGGGGACACTCAGTACCGTCAACTGCTGTTCGGTTTGTTCTTTCAACTGCATCATGCACTCTGAAAATTATTCACACAATTTCTTGCTAACAGATGACTAAGTAGAGTGATACCTCTTTAACATCTGTTGAATTGAATTGTCTCTCTTGGCATGTGTTTAAAAGATAGAAACCTGGCAGCTCCACCAAAAGTCAGATATTCTAAATAAGCATAAAATTGCGTTTCTAACCCTAACCCTGCCCCAAGGTTTGACAACCAACCAGGAAACGGCACCAACCACTTAGCAGGTGTTAACCCATGAGTGTTAAGTCAGCATTATTTAAACATAGAGTCGATAAAAGTGAAGCAGAGGAAAGAGTTGTATACAAGATTTGGGACAAACGGCACGATAGACAGTCATATTTATGAGCTGGATACGTCTTATTGTAATGCAAATATATGCACAGAGAATAGATTAATAAATTAATCCAGAGGATTTTATGGTAAATGCATTGGTCTCTAATCTATGCTAAGCAAGTCACCCACATTTTCAGGTTGTGTTGTAATGTTGCTTTGGTGCTGGACAGATAAACCGTGTCTTCGTCCGCTTTGCGAATACACAGAAGCTTATAGTGCTGTTTACTGGAGCATTGGAGTATTAAGTCAAAAGCACATCATTAAAAAGGTTGATATCAGGTGTTGTGATAAGATCAAAGCTGACAGGAAAACTGAGAATAAAGAGAGGGAGAGAAAGTTGATGGAGTGGTTCTATTTGCAGTCATCTAAAAAGGGGCTGGTGAACATTCGACTGTTTTAGAAGGTGTTATTCACACAGTCACTGTTATGACTGTTAAAAGAACAAGTCTCTGATTGGATTAAAAAAATGTTCTTAGACTGCACCAGTAGTGCAGTGTTTCATTCAAAAAGCCGTGTTTGGCTCCAAAGCTCAGACACGTCGTTCAAAAGTCAAAGCCGTGAGGCTTTTTCTCTCTCATATCTCATGAAAGTCTGTTCCTCATTGTTTATCCTCATATTCATGTTGTTAAATGTGTGAATCTGAAGTGGGTGTGACTGCGTAAACTTAATCAGTTCATGAATTAGGATGCAACCCGTCCTACCACTCAACAGTTGTGTAGCAGAAATATTCTTGGAAGGCATAAACATTATATTTTCAAATGTAAATGCGTCAGGTCTGTGCTTTAGATGTGGGAACTCACTCAGCTTTATGTTCGTGGTCTCCAGGATACACTGCTGCCTTTGTTTGTTAAAATAAAGACTCCTCTCATATCTGTCCGTGGATCCAGAAAATCTACTCAACTTTGCCCTTCAATGAGAGGGTGGCAGGAAAGACGTGATTGAGATGTGAAAGCTCGATTTCAAGCTGAAGAGAATGAAGGGGGAAATCCTGCCATACTCCGCTTCCTGTGACCTTTGTCACATGCACACCATCATCTATAAATGAACCCCACCACCCCCCATCCCAGGAAGGATGTGTGAAACCCTGTCACATGCCTGGGTTTGGGTCCAAGGCCATGATCATGTAGGAACTACCGACATCCTTCTCAATGAGGACTTATTGTTTATTTAAGTTTATGTTTTGATATTTTTTTATCTATGATTCTCAATTTGAATAACGTAGAGTAAAAACACACTAAAAGCTGCATTGCTGATAATATCAACTTTGAAGGCACATTTTAGCAAACTCAGAGTGAAAACATGATTTAAATGATCTGACCGTAGTGGTTTCTTCCAAATTGTGCACCACAGCCTCTGGAAATTTTGAAATATTTCATGAGGAGTTTCTGCTATGACTCTCTGATGAACTTGTAATAATGAAATTGTGCGAGTTGAACTTCTTATGGGTGGCGAAGGTCAATGAAATCTAAACGAATTCCAACCTGTAGTGGCTAAACTGCTTTTAGAGTGGGCCGGGGATGGTCTCACCTATCACTTTTAGTGGATTTGCAAAAAGCGGATTGATCAAAATTGCAGAGAAATGTAAGTTATAGAATTGAGGGTTTTTTTTCATCTGTTTAATTACATGTGGAGAATTAGGGAGTCATAAATGGAGGAGGTGATCACCCTCAGGGCACTGCCGTGGTGATTAGAGCATATGAAGTGGTTTGAGTGCTCAATCAGGTCACATGAAGTCGGTCAGGAGTACCCCAGACGTTTCCCATGATGTTTGGCCTAATCTGCTTGACGTGTATTTCCCTGGGGGCGTGGACCCTTTGCAGTTGAGGAGACTCCCCCATACATGTTCACTTCAAGTCACTGATGTTTTTTTAGGGGTCACTTCATTTAGTAGTTTCAAATAACCCAGTTTAGATTTACACGTTCCAGCCAGTAAAACTGTTCATCTAAACATATTACCATGCTATCAGCAACATTATGCATCTGACCTATTTACCAGCTGTACTGTATCAGAGAGAATATTCAAATTATGGTTTGCTGAATGTGCCAACCAATTTGCGACGATGCAGGTTATGTGAAGTCTGAAAACCAATGGAAGTACAGGGGGACTTTTCTGAATCCCTAACTTAAAGGACTTCTGTCAGGTTTTCCCCTCTTTTCCCTATATTTCCTTGTTTTTCTATGCTTGCCAGTTACTATCTAATTAAAAAGTATCAACAAAAAAATTGTTCACAAATATATTTTTCCTTTTTTCCACTTTACAGAGTGGCACACATTGACAGGATTTAGGTTTCCTTTAAAAGCTGTGATGTTTTTCTCTGTACAAGAGAAGCTTTATATCAGGGCACAAACAAAGGGAACATAAGTTTTATATGTTTAAATATGTACATCAACTACCATTGCCCCCAAACTTAATCTATTTGTAATGTTTGGGAAATTTTAACTGGTCTCATTTTTTTCTCTAGTCATTCAGCACCAAACTGAACCAGACTGGATAGTACTGGATTGAAGGGGTTTCAGTAAGTTGTGCAATCCGTAGGCCCTGTTGTTAATGTAAAAGTGCAGAGAAGGAGTCAGTGTCTATTTGTGATATTTTTCCAGAGTGGTGCAACTAAAGGTGAGAAAAACCGAGAGTATTGTCAATTCCCCTCACCCATCAATGTGCAATTTGAATCCAACTAACCCTGGTGATGTTTAAAAAATGAGACGGATCATTTTTCTTCTCTCCTAAAGCAAATAAATCTCCTGACACAAGAAATAGCATCAGGAGAAGAGATTGTGTTATGGCTGGATAGTGCTATTTTGTTTAGACTGAGAATTAAACATTCCTCTCAAAGTGACACCTACGAATAAACGAATGAATACATTAAAACATCTGTTCGTGCTTCACCGCTGGAGTAATGCACACAGGAAGTGAGACCCCCTCCTTCACTCTGGAAGCAGGAATGCTATAATTGAAACCACGTGTGCAGCCCAAAAAGCCTCTGAAACAGCATATCTGCGTGTGTGTGTCATCCAAAAAGTACCCATAATTCAGGCCAAAATTAGGCTTTCACATTGCGAATCATAAACTACTGGGTGTTCTACACACTACAGATACAAAACATGCTGGACCACAGTATTTTCTGCAGCTGCACAGCTAACTTAGATTAATTGAATAAATCAATTTTAGAGACATTTTTAGAGACTTCTTAGGCCCACAACAATATCAGAAACCTCTTGATGTGCAGTCAGATGTGTTGCATGTGTAACATGTTTAGATTGTCATCCAGTTAACTCCATAAGTAAGAGATTTAAAACAGTATGAAAACAAATCCTGGCACTGGGTTCAAGTATATATTTTGCTGAGCTGTGTCATTTAGCTGCCTTATAGTTTTGAGCTATATTACAGATAAAGAGTTCATTTAAAGCAGATAATCTTATTTTTTAAATACTGCATGTTATTACACATTTGTCCACTGAAGCATCACACATCTAATGGGTGTACCAGTTCCCACTTTTAGACAGTACCTAAATCCCTAATAAGTTAAACTGCTTTAGATTATTCAGAGGACTTTAAATAAGCTCCATCAAAAACATTACTATATTCCCTACAGGGGACTAATAATAGTAAAGATAATTCATAAAAAAACCTTGAGAATTAAAAATAAATCCATGTTTAATGGGACCATGTTGTTGAATTAGTAATTTTATATCTGATAATTATTATTTTTTGTTCGTAACTATTAACAACAAAATATGCTACTTTTGAAACTATATTTTAC
>CAJRST010008890.1:9013641-9070477 GCA_907169785.1 Menidia menidia | reverse complement strand
TATCTATCTATCTATCTATCTATCTATCTATCTATCTATCTATCTATTTACATACACATAAAATATTACACTATCAATTATAATAATTGAAAGGAGGTGATCAATAACCATGGACGTTATATAGACTCGCCTCTCTAATAATCTGGCTGCTGCCTGGAGTCACGTGAGGGTTCATCAGTGATGAGTGCTGACGCGCAGCACAGGCTCTGGCAAAACTGGGATGGGATTAACACCTAGCCTCTCTGACTACGACAACAATACTACGACCACTTCCTGTTTCTATAAATAATAAAGACCTCAGCGAGGTGGGCATCACGCCGCACTTTTATTTTGACAGAACAAACAGCTGTACTTCCGGTGCTGTTCTTCTTGCGGAACGGGGAGCTTGACTGAGCTGTTAAAACTGTTGTCCTGATACAAGTGGAGTGAAGGCGCAATTGAAGGGATAACGATATTACGTTCGGCCGCTGTGGGCTAAAGGACAATCCGCCACGGGTAGACTGTGCTGGCTCCGGGGCTGACAGGAGGACTCTCACCGCGGACTCTCACCGCGGACTCTCACCGCCGGGCGTAGATGGCCACAACATTTCCCAAAAGGAGACGCTGCTGCCCGTGATACTACCTGTGTACCAAATGAGACCTGGGAATTGAGACACGCATTTGCAGCAAATCAGACGCATCGGAAGTTTCTGTGAACGTTTTCTGGGTGATTTAGATTAACTGGCTGCAGTCATGGACGAAGACAACCAAGGTATTTTACATTATTCATTCTGTCTTAATTGAAACAGGCGATTTGTATCTATTTGCAACTGCCAGAAAACATTTTCTTCTATGCCAGCTCAAAGATGATACTGATGATAACTGTAATGATAATAGTAATAATAATAATAATGATAATAACAATACTTAATAATAGTGATGACAATAATGATAATAATGATATAATAATAATAATCCAGAAAAAACTGCTTCCTCCACTAAGAGTTGAAACCTTATCACTACTGTTCTGTGTTTGTGTTTCAAATGAAGTTTCAGGCCACCTCATTTGCAGAATTTAATCATGCTGAAATAGATTGACCCAGATTAAGGGTGATGACTGGGAGTCAAACAGGTTATCAGGCGTGAGTGGAGAAGCGTGGATGACTGACAAAGCATCACTGTCTTTATTGGAGACTGTGTTAGTGGACTTGTGTTTATTCAGGGCTTCGTCAGCTGGGGGCTGGTGTCACCCTGGCCCAACAGGTCTTGCCACAGTCGTCCAAGCATAGCCGTGCAAGACGGACTCATTTATTGACTCTGGACAAAAGCTGTGTTTGTTTTCAGAATGGGCTGGCGGGGATGTATCACTGGGACTGGAGCCCTAGACTACATTCACTCCTTCTACAACACTGAGGGCGGTTTGGAAAGTTTGACCTAGTTGGTTTAGGAGGGACAGCAAATTTGTGAAGTTGCTTCAAACTGAACAGTATAAACTGAACTTGCGTTCATAAATATTTGTGCTGTAACGTTTGGTGGCCTATGGACAGCTATGTAAGGATTTGGTTGAGGGGGCCACTGGTCTGTACCTGGTTTACAGCTATTTACTCATGAAACAAACAAGTTACTTCCCTGTCAACATCTGACTCAGTTTAAATGAGCCCATCAGATTCCTGGGGTGACCTCTGCCACTCCTACGGCCTGAATTTATTATCAGAGAACTTAGATGGGCCGAGCCTGTATATCAAAACCTGTGTCAATCGATTCAGATAATTATTAAGACTAAGACTAAGACTAAGCCCAGCAGACTCATCTCACCTCTGTTAGTAACTGGTTGTAGTTTTTTTGTCTCTATATGAGCTCCTTTTGGAACTACAGGATATGGCTAATTGCTGGAGTCCTGCAGGCATGTCACCTGAGCATAAAGCTGACATTGTGCCGTGTCCGGTCTGCCGACCTCCGCCTGTGGCACGCCAGCACAGCCCCGCCGGCATATGTTACAGCAGTGCTGAGTAGGAAAAGCCGACAACGGCCAGGAGCGAACAAACACTTACTCACATGCACTCACAACTGCGGGATAAAACACTAACAAAAAATGAACATTTCTCCTTTTGCCCTCATGGCACTATTTACTGGAGATGGATGGATCATAACCATCAGCGCTAATAGTGTTTAAGCAGTTGGAATGCATAACGTGCTGGATGGTGCTGCAAAGGGAGGCTGCATTGCTCCTATCTTTTTTTCACTCTTTTTCCTTTTTAATCTGTTTATTTCTTTGGAACTGCATCCACAATTTTCTTCCTATTATTTTAACACATTAGCACCTACACATGCCCAGACATGGGCTCCCAGCAGAGGAGAGAGCTGTGGGAGGGAATGTGCAGAATGGGGAGTCTTACTGGCTGGGATTACAGGAACAAATCTGCTCAGGGGGACGCAGGGGGTAGGTGGCAGGTCGGTGGACGAGGTTCCGAACATGACTGTCAGTCCTCGCAGTGCGATGGAAACCCACTTTGCCATGCAATGAGTGGGATGGGAGGGAAGACTGAAATGTGACAGACATAATGAGGTATTGAGAGTCAGAAGCTAAGTGTGATATGGAAGAAGTGACAAGTCCTCTGTGGCCACAGAGAGTGGGGTGTAGTTGTAGCAGCAGTAACAGTAAGACGTCTGAAAGCCAATGAGACGGTGGGACTGGAGATGGCTGTTTGTGTGTGTGTGCCAGAGCAAAGATGAAAAATTGCCAATGATGTATGGAGCTCTGCCAATGAAAGACGGCGAGGGAGAGTGACAATGAACTAGATACTCTTACCGAATCAATTCTGCAGCCTATTACAAGGGTTCCTGCATGTAAAGGTCCTCCATCTCTCTTATAAATAACTCACGGAACAAAAGCATCCGGCAATGGTCACATATCGAACCGGTTCATACTCTTGATGGGGATTATATTCTTTTTCTATGACACATGGTCAATTCTTCTTAACTTGTTCTCTCTGTTAGAAGAATAGTCATAAATCCAAAATCTTCCCAATATTGCTGTCTTAGGGTAAAGTTGCAAAAATGTAAGATGATTGTTTAACGTTGCTCGCAATGCCGCGGGATAAACAGACCTTGAGGGCTCTTTGAGGCTGATCCCTAATGAACCTGTTGCTCCTTGAATTTGCTTGTCGCCTACCAGTCAGGGTGCTTCAACAATGGCTGCAGAGTGGTGCGTGCCACTGAAGTTTTCCTTGTGCATTACTATCCTATTGTGCTGCCTTTTTTCCTGGTAGAGGCAGTGCATCTGTTGTGTTTTTCTGTTTTCTGTCTTCCTCCTGTTTTAGTTGACCCATGTAGGGACCTTCTATGCCGTACTCTACCAGGCTTAGGCCGAACAGGTCTGCGGTAATCTGGGTGACACGTGTGACATTCAGTAGTGGAATGCCTTCTGCCACAATACTCCCTCAGTGAACAATGGGGCACAGGAGCCCACAACGCTTTGTTCCGGTGAAGCCTGTGTGGCTTACTGTAACACATTCTTCTTTTGCATGGCTGACTTTGACAAGTGTCACCCCGCTCTGCTTCCACTGCCTCATTGTACACTTTGCATTAGTTGGCGAGCTGTGTAAGGTGGAGCCTACGTGAATGATGGCCACATGGTATGAATCATGGCATTTATTCTCAACACTGGCTTCGCAGCGGGCCTTGAGATGGTTTATGATTCTGGCCTCAGACGGCTCTATTTACACACTTGTGAAAACCAGCCATTTAAAGTTGGCAGGTCAGCGTGTGAATGTGTGGTTCAGTGTGTGGTCTGTGGGGTTACGGCACAGTGAGGACCAACTCAAGCTAAAAGAGACACAAACGACGTGCTGGATGCAGAGACCTCTGTGCTCTTCGTCTGCCGGCAGCAGGATCGAGCCGGCAGCTTCCTGCTCTGAGCAGGATTTGGGATCTTGGGAGTTGATTCTGCAGCTGCTGTATTCCCTTCACAACAAGTATCCTGCAAAGTGGCTCAAAGAGGAACATCCTAAAGCCATAATGAGAAAGAAAAATGCATTTCATTGTGACTGATTCTTTCCTTTTTATATTTAACCTGTTTTAAGTGGAGTCACTGTTTTACCTACACTGCAGGGATCAAGAGAATTGTTTTATTTTCTTTTGGGGAAGCTAATAGGCTGTGGATGTTTACTTCAAGGCTGAGGACACAGTAAGGGTCTGTGTGCTGCTTGCCCGACTTTAAAAATCTGAGGGCCCTGTAGGATGTCAGGGCGTGGCAGCGGGGCGTGTTGTCAACGTTTAGTGCTCTTCAGAGTTCAGAGAGTTGTGCACAAAGCTAGTGGGGCCCAGACACACTCATGGTTTCATTCTTTTCCAGTGAGTGTGTGCAATTCCAGCTATTTTTCCTTATTTTCATCTCAGCCAGCAGTTTTTGGTCTGAAGTATCTCATGCGTAAAAGTTTTCTAACTTTTTGTTTATTTGACAAATAAACACATTTTCAAATCTACACTTTTGCAGTATATTCTGAATTTTAGATTGAATCCTAACTGACTTTTCTTACTGATCTTTTACATTGAAATGCATCTAGTTGCTGTCTATTCTGCACACATCGTATTTAAGGCATTTCAGAAAAAAAATAATGCTGAAAAATTCAGGGATTTATGGAATTTAACTAACCATTTTTAGACCATATTGAGAATCTATGTTTATAGATACAACTTGATGGCAAAAAGTGGCGAGGAAATGGATTGAAAATCACACTAACCTAAATAAGTGTGGCTTATTCAGTAAGCTTGCTGTATAGAACAGACAACATATTTAAGAGCAGAGCAAAAGCTTAGGTTTGTGTTGACATTTAAATTTATGCATTTAGCAGATGCCTTTATCAGCTTTTTCTGCACAGTATGACTGAAATAGCTCTAAGTGTTCTAAGGGGAAGCTGAAGTTGTTTGATTTATATTGACTCTTGCAGGTTTAGTAGGAGCAACATTTTTTCCCCATGTGTCAGGGACCTGCTTGAATGAGTTTTAATTTTTAAACTAACACAAGAGTTTTTCTTTCGCTCTTACTAGTGTGACTCACCTCCGTTAAAGAGTCTGTGTCTTCCTCTATTTTGGCGGCTGCACTCTTGCTGCTTTCTCAGACTGGTAGCCAAGCATAAAAGGCTCATCATGCCTCAGTAACTACCTCGACAGTCGACCGTGGGGCTAGAAAAGACGCCCGGCCTCCGTTCAAGGCTCAACATTATTGTAACAACTTAAGTATGTGTGTTTCAACTTGGTGGTGAAGGTTGGTGAACACAGAAAGGCCTTGTTGAGTTTACCCTTTCAAGGGTATCAAATACCGCATGCTATTTACCCATGACATCCCCTCTGTGGCTAAAGTGAGGTTCAAGAGTCTTTAAGACCGACTGGCCCATATGGATATCAAATGAATGGATTTAGTCTCCTTCTGTACTTGAGCTACTGCTAACTTTCAAGTGAGCACAAGTCATGTGTAAGTCTGTTTGGACTTCCACTGAACCTTCAAAAAGAGTTTTAAAGAGCTTTTCATAGGTAATTAATTGCAGGATTTAAGTTATGTGTGAACCACAGGAGAAAGGGAACGGCTTAAGGGTTTTCATGGAAATATCCAGTTTCCTCTTCATCTGCCTCTCAGAACTATGCAGCTCAACACAATCTCATATTGGGATCTGTCTTTACAGCATTAAGACACTCAAGGGGCTCATAAAGGGTAGATGTGCAGCAAATCGTGCTATTTTTCTCCTCTCTGGAAAGAGAAGTCCAAGTGTGCTGAATGTCCCAGAAGGCTGAAATCATGTGTTGGAGTAAATTTCAGAAAAAGAACACAGTGCTCCACTTGGACCATTGTGAGAGTCTGGGTTCACGGCGTCCATGGAGGAGAATGTGTGTTCGTGTGCCTGGTTCTGATCTGTCGGAAAGGGAAGAGAAAGCTGACCAGAGTGGACAGGAAAAGGCAGTTGGAACAATTATGTAAGCGCACAAAATTGTTTGACCTGCAGGAAAAAGGTGTATCCCCCAAAGTCTGCAAGTGGCTCCAGAGGTTTATGCTCTGGAGCCACAAATCTGTAACCTGTAACCTATATAAGACTTTTGCGGCCAGCATGACCTGCACCACTCATCATTTCTTTTAATTCTCACTTTATTGGAGCTATTCTATTCCACATTTTTAAAGAATGACTGACTAATCCAGCTTTCTAACATCATATGTTGCTCATTTACTGCTGAAAAAAATGAAGCCACCCTCCAAACCTCAGTCTAATCCATCCAATGCATTAGTTTTGAGTTTCTGAACTTGCTAAAAACTGGCAGTTTATTCACCATCTACTTTCCACTACACCTTTGTATTCAGCTGTGATGCCCAGTCTGCTCCTGGGTTGACATGTTTGTGGCGCCTGAGGCTGGCCTCCAGTCTCTCGCAACTGTCTTGTCTTCCCCTTTTGCTCGTGATACTACTCTGGAGTGAGCTGCCCCATCTTTTAAGAGGGGGGTCTGTGACAGTCAGTGACGGAGTTGTGCAGTGTGTAAGTGAACCACAACATAACATTCTAAGTAACCGCTACAACTCATTTTTCTGAAAGAAGCTGCTGTGTCACGCAAAATTCATTCATGAATTTGACTCCATGGTCGGTGCTGTGCAGAGGGTTGCGGTCGTTGCGCTGGTGTAGCCTTTTGCCTCATGAGCGGCGCAGCGTGATTGAGACTGGCAGCAGTCTGGGCCGTAACAGAGAGAGGCTTCAAAGAACGCAGCAGGGTGACCGCGCGACACAGACTCTGGAGCAACCTGTCAGCGTGTATTCACGTGTGCGCCTGTGACGGTGTGTTTGCACAAGAAGTCGGTTTGTAAGGTCTATGGGAAGAAGATGAGACACAGATTCAAAGAGACTGATCGCTCAAAGGAGGTTAGTGGTACAAAGCTTATCCCAGCTGTGTATGCTTCATTCTTTATATGAGGGCTTATATGTACAAACAAACAAGTATGCAGGAATTTCAGCAGATCCTCTTATATTGTATGTATAGATTCTGTCACAGAGGATTAGTTGTGAGTCCTCGTGAAAAAAAAATGGAAGAAACCAAGTGGAGACTGGTATAGATGAGTGGTGGATTATAGGTCAGGGGCTCAGGTGCCGTCGCTTCCCCACTAAATTCCTGAAAAAGACACATACAAAAACAAATGTGAACTGGTGAACTGGAAAATGTAATGACAAAAAGACTGCACTGGAGAAAAGAAGTGCCCTCCACGTGTTTCCACTTTGTTGTGTGATTTATAGTGTGCTATATCACCAGGATTTTCTGCTCCCCACTCCTCACTTAAAGGCTCTTTTCCGTTGCCCTGACCCTCAAATTCTTATTCCTTACATTGTTTTAAAGATAGGGTGGTCTTTGTTGCTGTTGTGAAGACGGTAAAACGCAAGATAAATGGCTCTGACAGAACAGGTCAGGGTGAGGGGCTCCAGAATCCAGAGGTGCTCTCATAGCCCCCTTCTTTACCAGAAGAGCGGCAGCTGAACTCGAAGCCCCACCGGAGGCACTTTCACCCACCCTCTGCTGCTGTGACACACACTTTCTGTGGTTTGCCCTATTCCCACACTCACCGCACATAACTCGTGATATGTCAATGTCAGAGCTTCCACAGATGATGATTGGGAATGATTGATAATCTGGTATAGCTTTCAGTGGGTCATGGCCTCTTAAATACACACACACATGAATGAAATGGCCCTGAGGGTTTTTTTCAGTGTGCGAGTGATTTACAGTGGCTTCTGGGAACAGGTTCCTTCACACACGTATTTCATCTTTACGCTGATTTTGTCGCGCTGTGGTTCCATCATCATCCTCAACCACTGCACATATCTTTAAATAAGCTTTTTGTTATTTTAGTGTTGCTCTCTTGATAATGTCGTGTTTCCAGAGAGAGATGATGCAACCCTTCCATCAGTACTCTCCTGATAAATGGTCTAAGGTGATACTTAAAGTGAGGCACTATTTGTTGTTTTTCCCCTGTGAGAGATACTGAAAGCATCACCCTTTTTTCCGTGTCCCAAAGTCCCAGGAGGTGTGTTGTTGTCACACCGGTGAGCCGTCATTACGCCATACATGTGTCTAGTTTCACAATGACACTATGGATCTGCAGCACTTGCCAGCCTTGAAGGAAGTGGGTGTATCAAGCTTTGGTTAGATTAGAACATTTGATATTCAAAAATATGTTAACACCTTTACGGGACTACATTGGAAGAGGAAGTACAGTGCTCGGAACATGTACTCTGGCCAGCCCCGTCCAGTCAGTACAGTCACAATTTACATATGTTTTGAACATCAGGGCTTCATCCTGTATTCTCTTTGTATGGCTCTTAATAATGTTGGGGATTAGAGAAAGAATTCCATGCTTGTGTTTTTGATGAAATACTGAGCCGCCCAGTATCCCACCTGAAAGTAATTTAAATGTTGGCTAATTTTCAGAATACTCTCATGTATTTCTTTCAGGGGCTGCATTTCTTTGGAGTTTGATGATGTTATTTTAAAGGGTAATAATTAGCACTGATACCATTTACTTTTAATCACTAATCAGGGCTCAGCTAGGAAGATTAAGGTAAAGAGGTTGCATGAAGGAGCCCCTGTGTGCAGAGGCTTAAAATGTGGAAAGCCCCTTTATCCAGAGTCTGGAACACACTGATCCTCTGACTTGAACCACCCACAGATTTCGTGCAAAAGCGCAATCCTGGTTCAGGTTTTAACTTGGTTCTGAACTTTTTTCCTGACTTTCCTCCTCCTCATCCACCTCCTCTTCTTCCTGCTGTTTGGTAACAGTAACAGTGGACACGGAGTCCTAACTGGCAGCTGGTCTGTTTCCCTGACTTTCTCATTTACCTTATTAAACTTTTTCTATGGTATATACTTACATTCTGTGTTCTGTTCATCGTATTGGGTGCTTCTACTGGACTCCATGGATGGGCGATACTTTCTTTTACTACATTTGCATGGAGGCATTTACTTGTGTAGATATCAGCTTCTCCAAAAACCTTACAATAACAGAGACATCATGCATTAGTAAAATGCTGACTGGAAACCAGAAGCAGAGAGACTCTTTAACTTGCTGTTGCTTGCTTGGCGATTGTTGAAAAAGCAGGATCAACTTGTCAGATCAAATGTTTGCTTTCTGTTTCGTTGCTACGAAAGAGACACTATGACTGAGATGTAGACTGTTCAGTCAGTAATGACGATATTCAAAACCAATGAGAGGGTGACTTTCACATTCAAGGGGAAGAAGAAGCTTTATAGTAAAATTTGACAAAGTACTTGCTCATGAATAAGTGACTGTAGCAAGTGGGTTCTGGGAGGACTCTGTCTTCAAGGGATCGTGTGATGAAGTCTTAAAGCCTTTGAAGAATCAAATGGCCATGTTACGTTTGATGTAACCCCAGATATTTTTTTGGAATAGGATTTTTATGAAATACATTTTGTGAATGTCTGCTTGGAGTTGCGAGCTGTAAGGGGAAATGTTCAGCCATTTCTTTAAGACAAGCTAAGAATTAAAAGGAGCCTTTTCAATCACATTTTGGAATATTTTGCTATTCTAAAAGGGCAATGTTTCTTTAAGGGTTCTTTAAGAATAGGATGGCAAGTGCAAAATCAAAGGAAAGCAGCTTTTACCATCAGAGGAAAATAATTTCAGTCACTTGTTCATGATCTAATTGTTTTGATTACTACAAAGAGCTTGTGACAGTAATTGAGGGCTGGAACAGTTGGAGGTAAAGCAAAAAGCTCCCGCTTAGTTTTAGCTGCTGCTGCACCAGTTCTCTCCTTCTGTCTAATAAATAAAATGGAGTAGTTAAAAATTCTTCCACTGATTACAGAGCAATGCCTTGAAGTAGAAATGTTTGAACTGTTTGAACTGTATACCCAAGACTGTCCTGTTTGAGTACTGAAATATGCAAAATGTATCTGTTTTACAGACCAAATATAGTGGATTTTATTAATGAATAACTGTAATATTGGCATCCTTATTCTTGTAAGGCTTTAGTTACTATTACTAAATCATTTTTGAAGGTGTACTCAGTTTCAAGTACATAATGGACACCAGAGTGAACAGCCTTTATCTGTCATGCCTTTGTGAGTAATGACAGATTCGCCTTTGTTGCACATCGTGTCGTGTGTGAATGCACAGAGGCGGAACACGCCGCTGGTGCTCAGAGCCGGGAAGAGAGCCGCAAACAGCGGTGAAACGATTCCGCCTTATGTGCCATCAGGGAACACGCCACTGTGAAGAAGTATCACTCAGCAGATTTCACGAATTTGGAAAACTTCAAGTTGTATTTATCAACTTAAACAAGAGGTTACACTTGTGCTGTAGCAGTTCTTAAAACCACTGTTGCTTAAATGTTTCCTTATGGGCCGAAGATAATTGCCCTATATTGAAATGAGCCGAGATGCCGGAGGAAGCAGACAGAAAGCAGAACGGGAAATGCAAAAACATGGAATAAAAAGACAGTGTTAGTTGTTGAACTTGCTGGACTAGACTGGGTGGTTGGAGTAGGAGGAATGTGGGCTATTTTCATACCGCTGCTGTCATCTGTCAAGAGGCAGGAGTTTGGAAAGAGTTTGCCGTCAGCATGTGCCTGTGTTAATGCCTTCTATGAGAGTGTTTTGGTGCATACTTTAGGGCTGTGTGTAGGTGTAACACAGAGGGGAAAACAATTACTGCTCACCTACCAGCCTGTATTTCAGCGTCCATGAGCGGGAAACAAGTTGATAAAACCGGTTAGGAGACGCTTTGGACTTTTACAAAACAAACGATTGTAAGGACACAAACATAGCAGTGATCATGCAGAGTGGGCAAAAGTAAAGATGATTTGATTGGTAGTCCAACCCTGAACTCACAAACAACTGAAGGAACTATATTGAGTCTAATGTTTTATTGCCACCTTCAGCATGATTAAAACATTAATATGATGTAAATATATCAGTAAACTCTGACAGGCAAGCCCAACAGTGGTAAGGCATTCTCAGCTCAGCTGGTTTGCATGTATTGGCTGCAGCACGCCACAAGCCAGCTCTGGTTGGATCAGCCTGGTGTGGGGAAAGCCCGCCCTGTCCATGTTGACACAGTCGATATTGTTACAAAAAGACCTGATTGTAGCAGACGCCCCTTCCATTGTCCAGTTGAAAGCCTGGGGAAAATCAGGAAGTGACTTTGTTTGTTGTCACCTTCCGTCATCGTTATTGATTTTTACTCAGATAGATTTCGTACGCAGAAGATTTAAGACAGGAACCAACCCCCATGCTAACCCTAACCCTAACCCCCTTGGTATGAAGGATATAGGAAAAACATGAATGTCTTTGATGTTTTGCTTGTAAAATGTGCCAATAAAATTCTATAAATAACATGAATCCCGTCCTGTGGTCCTACTGCCATTATGTCCATTCTCACAGGACAGCAAAATGACTTCTGATTCAAATCAGCAAGTAGTTTTTAGGGTGAATGAGTAAATACAGCCTGGTTAACAGCTGATGATATCCCCCTTTATTTGTTGTACTTTTGTTTTATAACTGAGACAGATCATTGACTTTAACAAAGCCTCTCTTATCTGCTGTATGAACAATTTGTATGTGATCTCGGCCTTCCCTTTTAAGATCTCTAAGGAAATCTAGAGCAGCACAAATCATAATGGGTTCCACTTAAACCGGAGTCACAAGACCTCTTTCGTCACTAATTGTGGCCTCTGCCGAGAACGGCAATATCATAAGGGTCGATTCTGAACATCCATTTTAACGTTTTAATTTTTACATTATATATTGTGTTTTGCTAAAACTACTGAAACTGGTGCGGTAAGTGTGTAAAACAGAAAACCATGTGTTTGTTAGCAGTGTGGCCAATAATGATAATTTCTTTCATCAGTGCTAATGTGTGTGCACAATCTTTGGTTCATCAGTGGGATTAATGGATAAAAAACTATAGGAATTATTACATTTGATCCACTGTAACAGGCATAGTTCTGACAACATGCAAATGATTCAGTTACATCCATCCATCCATTTTCTGAACCGCTTATTCCCAAAATGGGTTTCGGGGGGACTGGAGCCTATCCCAATAGTCAATGGGCGAGAGGCAGGGTACACCTTGGACGGTCCCCCAGTCCATCGCAGGGCCACACAGAGACACACAAGGACAAAAAAAACCCACACACTCACTCAGTTAACTGAACATGTAGGTTTTTGGTCGGTGGGAGGAGGACGGAGAACCCGGAGAGAACCCACGATGACAAGCAGAAAATGCAAACTCCACACAGAAAAGTCCTGACCTGGTCCCTCCCGGGGGACTTGAACCCAGAACCCTCCTGCTGTGAGGCGATGCTAACCACTTCACCACCGTCACTGGCCGGCAACCCGTGCCGTGATAACAGCAAATTGATTTTTGCTGGATTCCCCTTCTGACCTTACTGTTTCCCTGACCCATGCAGATGCTGGTGACCCATGTTGTTACAGGTCCTCAGGGGTAAAGAGCTAATACAGATTTTTAGATTGAAATAAGGACACTTAGAAAAGTCGATAAGCTTTTTCTTGCAAATAGATTGTACCACGTGTCATTTAATGAAAAACTTCGGCTCTCTGGGAGCTACTCAGGGTCACCAAAGGGGTAAGAAAACGTAAAACTTGCAACTTTGAGCTATTAACATAATGCACTGATTATAACTGGAAAAACAGATTCCTATGTCATAATATCAGGGTGTGGAGTGGTAATATATGTTCCTGTGCCCTGGGTTAAGCCGGAATGTTTTTATAAAATCTAATATGGATTTCTTATCAGAGGGTCTGCTCCCTATGAAAATGCACACACATCAGCACTTAGACACACTCACAGATTCCTAGATCTTCATGAATAATGCATCTGATGTCAGTGCAACCTAGATATTAGAAGCTGTCCTTATATCAGGTTACTTCTGCTCTTGCTTCAAAACACACACAGCAGGGGCCTGTTAACCGAGACAAACTTTGCTCCTTCAGACAATTTGTCCCATTCTCCGGTCCAGCTGAGCTCTTCCAGCCAGAGTGGGAGGAATAAAGGAGTGCTTTGTGCACTGCAGACGTAAACTGCCCTGCAGGGTCTCTTCAGTCCATAGTTACGGCATTATGGGGCAACTTGACTAAAGACAAAAAAGCTAGAGCACCAGGCAGAAAGTGTGAAGATGTCCTGAGGGCTGGCTTCTATTCCTACATCAATCTTGAATCTATCCTTTTCTTTACCATTTTTTAACACCCTTTTTGTGTCTTTCAAAGGCAGACACATCTTTTTCAGGACTTTTCTTTCTTTTCTCAGATCTTCTGTACTCTCTCTGACCTTTGCCAGGAGTTGACAAAAAAGCTCTTCTTTGGTGGCTGTTGTAGTTT
The DNA here is from genome assembly GCA_907169785.1 of Menidia menidia. Lineage (NCBI taxonomy): Eukaryota > Metazoa > Chordata > Actinopteri > Atheriniformes > Atherinopsidae > Menidia > Menidia menidia. The sequence goes on along the minus strand of CAJRST010008890.1, from coordinate 9,057,115 downwards.
TTGATAGTTGGATTCTTTAACTTGTCTATAAACTGAAGTCCACTGGGAGAAAGCCTAAGTGAATCGGAGCCAACAGGACCTTTCTTTTATTCTCCTAGATATTAACCTCACATCAACAAAGTTTAAACAGTTTTACTCACTAGTCTAAAGAACAGTAGAGTATAAGGTGAACATCTCCAATTAGATACATTACCAACATGATATGTAAAACTTCCCTCAACACAAAGAAAAAAACTGCAGTTGCCTTCTTTTAATCACATCATATGTCATTGACCCGGATAAGCGAGAATCCACTCCCCCAACCACAGTAATGAAGTTATTTCAAAGCCAGATGGAAGATGAGAGAAAATGCAGTTGAGAAAAGTGTTATTCTGTTGCCTTCTTAAAATGGAACATACTATCCAGTTTAGGTAAAACGGATGCTTTCGTCATCTGCGCTAATATCTGAAGGAGCCACTGCTATTGACCTCCATCATTCCTCACAGCTCATAGCTCCAAGTAAAATCTAGTCAATCCTAATTACACTGCCTTGTTCACAAACTTGAAAGAGATGGATTCTTTCATGTTATGGAGCTCACAAATCCAGTGAGTATACTGCTGCTTCACAAGGTAGAGGATCCTCCCCCACAGATGGATCTCACCCAGATTTCATGGACATGAAAATTTAGTGTTAATTTTTCAGAGCACTTCACATGCGAGATGGCTTCAAAATAGTTTTATTGCTTTTTTTAAAATCTAGAAATACCTGTATGTAAAAAAATAAAAAAAGAGCCAATTTTCCTCTCTTTTATCTTCTTTGTTCTCCCATCAGCATTTACCAAGTTGATTTGTACATTGTTTTGTGACATCAGGTATTTGGAGCCTGGGTGTATGCAGTGCTTTATATTACCGTGGCTACGCCATCAACCAAGAAAATATCAAATGACAAGTCAGGAAAAACCTACTTAAAAGTCAATATGTAACATTATAATAGCGGCTGTATTAACAGCAGTGATTCTTTTCTCAGTAAAATGTGTAATGAAAATGGGACACCCATGAAGCCTGTCAGGATTTGCAGTTAAAACCTATAAAAAAGATCAAATAAAAAAAAACGTACTTAACAACTCGACAAATAAAAAATGAGTCATCCTTCCGTCTTGCGTTGCCTGTTAGATATGGTATTTATACAGCGTTAGCACTTGACCCACTTCATATTTCTTGGGCAGACAATGCCCATAAAAGTTTCATTTTCTTTAAAGAATGTATATATGTTTTAAAAAAAGGCTACTCTCAGTTATTCTTTACTGTTTTTCCTCGTTTGGTAAAGTCTGGTAAAAGCTGGTAGTGCTTGGAGCATCAGAGTGCGTGAGGAAGACTACTGTATCTGAAGACCCATCTGGATTTCTGCTCTCATGAGCGACTGCTTGTCTGTGATAACGAGAGCTCCATGCCCTCAGAACATAATAACCTAATAGCCCATGCTACTTCTGTCACTTTGTCTTTCAGAGCAAGACTGAGAAGGGGGATTGATTCAGACAGTGTGAAAAAAGATACAGTAGAGAGATACAGAGGAGAAGAAATAACTTCCCCCTTTTTTCCACCATTATTCGCTGTCATGGGGGGGTTGTGCCTGAATTGCAAAGCTGCTTAGTGGTATGATTCAGATGTGGGATTTGAATCTATGCTCACCCCCACTTCTAGCACCGTGGAGTGGAGGCGGACAAAGAGCGTGATGGAGGGGAAGTGTATGCATGTGCGCTAGACTGAGAGACAGTGTAGAGGAAGCACAATCTGGTACAGCTCCATGCAAAAATGACCTACTTCCTGTCTCAAACGGATTGCTGTTTCTGATGTGTGTGTTGGGGGGAGGTAGGTGGGTGATGGGTGGGGGTACTCTGAGGGGTCTGTGGGGGGAGAGGTTGACATGGCATGGTTAAATGAGAAATAAGTAGGTGGCCTTCGGGACTTTCTGCATTAAATATAGTTAGTTGGATATGTTGAATTTTCCTATGCATGACATAGCTTGTGCAGTATACACACGTGTGTGCACAGTCTGTGAGAAGATGATAAAGACATGCGTGTCGTATGACGTGCAGCTCTCTGTTTATGCACTTTTAATTTAAAACAGGGTTGACTATCAGAAAACCAATATTTGAGGGTTCATACCTCACCAGATGTTCAGTAATGGGTGTGTTTGTGTTGGTCAAACACGCTGGACGTTATTTATGGAAGTCATCTGCTTTTCAACAGGGACGTTTGTGCGCTTTTAAAGAAAGTTCTCATGAGAAACACTTCTCATGTTTAACAGCTGCTTTAGAATGTAAGGACATAGTACTTCAACAATGAAGAGGATGGAGACTTTTAACTAATCAGTAACTAAACTATATGACTAAACCAAACTGTACCCATTTTCTGATTTATGGGCAGTGTGTGGCATAATTGTCAGAGCACCAAGAAAGAAAAGTTCAGAAACCTCGTCAGATATTCAACAACATCATGTTTATTATTGGCCTTTTGTAGATTAAAAAGTTCAAGCCAAAAATGAACAATATCTTGTTTTTTGTGTGCTTTGTGTTTGTGTGGTGTGTTTCTAGGATTCGTCTGTTAGAACTCTGCAAGTGCAAAGAAAGCTGAGACACGTAATAAAAGCTATCTGCTGTAATCAGTGTAAACGGACATTATCAATTATAGCTACTCAAAAACAGGAACATTTGAAAAAAAAGAAGGTGTTTCTAAACAAATGGATGTGACGTCTCAAATGCAACTTTTACTGAATGAATGTTTGTTCTATTCTCCATCCAACATTTGGATCAAATTACATGAAATGTCATTATTTGAAGGGGGAATATGCAAAGGCTACATGATAAAGAGATGTGAGCCCAAAGCTTTACTCGTGTTGCCTTCAAGAACGCACCCACCTACTGGATTTAACACAATATGAGCAATAATAAAAGGCAGCAAAACTAACTTTAAGCTCTGAGGCATTTTGCTTCTCATACCCTTTGCTCTATTTAATTCCGGGTTTTAAAATGAAAACACACCTCTGTCTGTTAGCACATTACTTTAGGTCATATGTAGTGTCTTTAGGATGGATCCATTGAACAGGTATGCACTGTCGAGCTTAATCCCCATGAATCCAGTGACTGTTTGGACGGAGGGTGAATTAATTTAATCCATCCTCATAACCCAGCCTCTCGCTCTCCCCCATCTGCTCTTTAATTTTCTCCACTCTCTGTATCTTCCAGTGCCCGAGGACCTGTCTTTGGAGGAAAGAGATGAGCTGTCGAACATACGACGCAGGAAAAAAGAGCTTCTGGATGATATCGAAGTGAGTAAAAAAGACATTGCTTCTATTTGTTCGCAAGCGAGATCTGAGAGATGGGATGAAATTTGATCTAAATAACTGACTCTCAGCAGGTTTTAGTGGTTTGTTGGTGCCACAAGTAAATAATAAAGTAGTCATGCGGAATGATGTTACATTGCACTAAAAGTTGATGTGATCATTTTTGGATGATGGTGTAGGGTATCTAAGAAGGACTCTTAACAGGCATTTCAATTGCCTTTAATCACGGCAAAGGCACCTATTTCAATATAGATTCTGACAGTGATAATATGGATGTTTTGGATTTTTACCGTGCAAAACTGACATAGCAATATAAAATATTCTTTCACATTAAGCATTTTTCTCTCTTCAGTTATCAATCATTTAACATGTTATTTTTAAATGGATGAAGCACAATTAAGAAATAAGTCCTATGTTTGCAGCGGCTGAAGTTTGAGATTGCAGAAGTGATGACTGAGATTGAACAGCTAACCTGTGTGGGGGAGAGGTGAGTGTTGGCTGTTGATTTTTTTCCCACTTACTGATTGATTAATTAAATTGTGACTAATATGATAAATGGGTTTTTTGTTGATAGTTATTTCTGCAGAATGACAGAATTTTTACATAATGAGGAATATTCAACACATTATCTAACAAATATCATATGGCCGCATAAAAATACATTAAGCTATGCTCATGGTGAACACTTTGTATTTCATCTTAAAGCCTATAAGCACAAAGGAAATCAGTCAGTGTTTAGAGAGCAGGGACATGTTTGTCCCCTCAAACTGACCTACTTCCTGTGTATCTTTTAAACATTACAAATGAAAAAAAAACAAAACACAACATTAGATTAGATATTTTTCCAAACAACCAACGGATCAGCTTACAATTTCCCCTTTCTATTGTCTCTTCTCCACATACAGCCACCTTTACTGTGAGCCTCTCACCTATCATTTTACGCCTGTGGCTGTTTGTGTGTGCATGTGTGTGTGTGTGTGTATGGTCTATTGTTAATCATCCGTTGTTTGAAGAGTGAAGCGGGACAGCCCCTCAACTAAATATTAGCCAAACCGTCTGCGTTCAGAAGCTTTCACATGATTGGTTGATGAGGTGGGGTGAGACAAGCTGTCCAGCAGTGTATCTCAGGTGCAGCTGGTAAAGGGGCTTAAAGAGGTTATTTTGGTCACATAAGGTGCGTTGGGAGGGCTTCCTGTGATAAGTGTTCCACTTAGATGGGAAATTATATTTTCCCGACGTACCAAGGAGAAAGACACTTTTACAGGATAAAGACGTAAAATAATGACGGTACCACATGATCTTACGTATAACATGTCCGCGCTTTCTTCACTTTTAAACCCTCTCAGTCTTCATTTGATAGAAAACCCATCACACACCGACAAACTGAGAAAACACAGTAGCCTGGAGACAATGCCAAACCAAACTGACATGATGGATGTCTTAAGAGTTTTCTTTTTTTCCCTCTTATATAATTACAGCAAAACCACTCAAAGAAATAAGCAGATTGCTATGGGGAGGAAGAAATTCAACATGGATCCTAAAAAGGTCAGATCACATCTTGAACAGTGTAACAATAAATGAATAAAATTACTGCCGCTGGATTACACTTTACGTTTTGAATAACCCTCTTGTATTAAATTTAAAAATGTCCTACAGTCGTTTGTGAGTCTATAAACAGAAAGTTACAGAAAGTAACACCAGCATAATGTTTTTAACAGGGAATCCAGTTTCTTCTGGAGAACGATCTTCTCCAGAATACGCCAGAAGACATTGCACAGTTCCTCTACAAAGGAGAGGGACTCAACAAAACGGTCATTGGAGACTACTTAGGAGAGCGGTGAGCTGCAGACTTTTCTCTCTGTTTTCCTTCCATCGTACTTTTTCCTCTCCCCATCTGTCATGAATGCATTGCCCGCCCTACGACACAAGCATAAACTTCAGGAAGTCTGGAATTCTGGAGCGAGACAGCAACTGGAGACCAGGCCAGTGAAATAACTTCGAGGACACGTGGCTGTTATCGGGGACATGTCAAAATAGTGTGGAAGTCGTTGTGCTTTGCTGAGGGGAGCTCAGCAGCTCTGTGTCCAAAAGTGGAACTGTGCATTTTTGTAGATTAGTCATTATTTCTTCTGTATTTGTTTGAGTGGAAGTCTTGTAAAAATGTAAACTTGTTACTTTTCGTCCCCAGGGATGACTTCAACATCAAGGTCCTCCAAGCATTTGTTGAGCTTCATGAGTTTGCAGACCTCAACCTCGTTCAGGCCTTAAGGTGAGCTGTGCAAAGATTAACAAGCGAGGGGATGGATTTGTTTGAGTTTTTAACTTTTTTTTTAACACACATAATACTCAAATAAAGTGTATTCAAACACTTGCCTTCTTTAGAATATTCAGGTTTTAAACCCCTGACACCATGGCAGCAGTACTTGGTCTGTGCTTATACATGAAGGACCAAACAGCAGAATTACACCAGATAAGTGAATTACATTCAGATGCTTCAGAAGCATGAGCCAGATTTCCTCCTCATACTTAAAAAAAGCAACATTCAGCAGTCATGTGCTCCTTTAAGCAGCTGCTTTGCACTCTAAAAATTAAATAATTGATATCCACCAGGCAGGAGGGGGCTCTAAGAAGATAGTGGTTTTAGTTTGAACCCTTCTCTCAGTCTTAAATGTAATAAAGAAATACTAATTGACAGCAACAGGGGGGTGGATGACGAGTTGAGGTCTGAAAGATTGAGAGACTGAATGAATGTGCAGTGTTGCTTGGAAGGCTAGTGAAATCCCTTCTGGTAAATAAGAAAACATAGAAAAAAAATTTAAATCATCGACTGTGTAGCAATTTTAAACGATCAAGTTCTCCATCAAAAGAAAAACTTTCATGTGCCCTCAGTAGAAGTCAGTGTCAGAGGTTTTCAGATGGACACGTGAAAAAGCCAGATGTACTTTAGAGAGATGTCCCGGGGATAAAGTGTAAAGAAACGTTCTGGAAACGATAAGAAAAGGAGGCTGAGAGGAATAAGGGTGATTAATCACATTAAAGTGACACTTCTTTAACTGCTAAGCAGAGTGCGAAATTCAATTTAATACAAGCTAATTCCAAGGGCTACGTACATGTCATTTATTTAAAAGAAAAAGCTGACATTGAAAAGGCAATGACGCAAGCTGGGATATTTGCCATGAACTTACAGTCCAATGATCTAAAAACCACTCACAAATCTGTAGAAAAAAAAGAATTTCACAGAATTTTCAACTCTCTGTCTATTATTTTTGCTAAAAGGGGTCTTCACAAACTTTTGCTCAGAGAACTTTTCCTGCCAGCAGTCCAAATGAACTGTGAAACCAACGACAGAGGTTTTGTCTTAAACAATGTCCCTCTGTGATATGATGGCATTTTTAATTCACAGCAAACCTTCATCTATCGTAATGCATGTTTTCAGGAATGTTTACTCGACATCTCCCAATACGTCTTTTATCTGCTCTTGCAGGCAGTTTCTGTGGAGCTTCAGACTTCCTGGCGAGGCCCAGAAGATTGATCGCATGATGGAGGCGTTTGCCTCCAGGTATTGTCAGTGCAATCCCGGAGTCTTCCAGTCCACAGGTACCGCAGACACAGCCCACACACTCATGAGTCAGATTGGACAAACCGCATGTGCCAGATAGACCACTCCAGACTCTGATCAATGCTCAGACTGTCTGTCTTTTTGAGCTGGGCAGTTTGGCCCGTTTGCGCGGTATAAATCTAACTATGTGGCCATCACCTGACACTCGTCAGGTATAGCATGCACGCATCTACTTTCAGACCGGCTGTTTATTGTTGAGTCTGGACCTGATGACTTTACTCCACGAAATAACATGTTGTTGGTTGCTAACTGATCCTGGTGTAATCAGTATCCATGTTTCAGCAGCGATAATGAAATTGATCCTTGATCAATAGAGTTCATTAGTGCAGTACTGGCCTAAAGCATGTTGTCTGCTGATCCCATGTTCAGCGAAGGCACAGGTGACAGCCCAGGCCATGAATATTGATGTGATGCAGTGGGGGCACACCCAGTCTAAGTTATTGGTTATCTCTCAAGAGCAGAGCGCACGGGGCTATAAATTAGTTTGTGGATGGATGAGGTGAGTTATGATGTGGAGTCGTCTGAGCAGTGGATCACAGATATGTGTGTGTGTGTGTGTCTGAATATTGTCGTGACTGCAGAACCTCTTGGCCCTCAGAGGCAGAACAGGGCTTTTTGTTGATTACATTTTCTTCAATTGGACAAAGTCCTAAACTTGTCAATGTGAAAATGAATTGATTTACTGTTTACTAATAAATCCCATCTCAATGCCTCTGCCACGTAGCGCAGACCACTATAACACGATAACCACTACTTTATAGTAAATTAGTAAATAAATGAAAGACCAAACAATTTTGCCAAACAGGAACAACAGATGTAGCCTTTTGCTGCAGTTAGCGTGTCCCGTGACACTGTGTGCAATCACTTCCACAGATACTTGCTACGTCCTATCGTTTGCCATTATTATGCTGAACACCAGTCTCCACAATCCAAACGTCAGAGACAAGCCCCCAGTGGAGCGCTTCATCTCCATGAACAGAGGGATCAATGAGGGAGGAGACCTCCCAGAGGAGCTACTCAGGGTGAGAACTTCGACTTAATTAGTTCATCATGCTGGATTCAACCCTTCTAATGTGAACGTTAGACATTACAATAGCAAAAGTGCAAAGTAGTGGTTTTACTGATCCGCTCTTCATGCTTTCGCATACACAAAAGAAACCTTTGTAGCACAGACTTCACTGATTAAGACATTTGACCTCAGACAGTGAGATCTTCATTCATGCTTTTTGATCTTTCAATGAAAGAGACATCAAAACCTTAACTCCTACCCAAATGGCCCAGACACTTTGTTTAAAATTCTGACAGCTCCCAGAGTTGTTGAGTATGAGTCATTGTGTCTGATGAGAAGCTGTATTCAATACACCTGCAATGTAAAGGCGTGGATATGAGATTGAAGTTTTAATATGCTTTAATGCCAGCCTTTTCCCATGCTACTTGGTATTTTCAGAATCTATATGACAGCATCAAGAGCGAGCCATTTAAGATCCCAGAGGACGACGGGAATGACCTGACGCACACATTCTTCAACCCAGACAGAGAAGGCTGGCTGCTCAAATTAGGTTAGTCTGAGTTTCTCAGCTTTCAGCTGCGGAGAGAATACAATACATCCTGGAAAAATCAACTTGTTTATTTCTGATGTGACAAAAAAACTGTAAAACCATCACTGGTTACATTTTTTCCAAATTGCTCAGTCGCAGTGGAACAAATCAATCAACTTTATAGTTTTGTGTGAGGAAAATAATGATGAGTCACCTAAATCTGCCAGGGTTGCAGCAATGTTGTAGGAAACAAGCAGAAAGACAGTCAAGGCTCGGTGTACTCAGTGTTTTTCTTCAAACCTTTGCAGTGAAAGAGGAATCTTTGTATACTTGTAAAACTTTGTGCACACTGTTTTTCATCTTCTGGCAGAGTTAGAATAAGAAATAAGAGAAACCAGGAACAGTAAAAATGAACCTCTTACATAAAAATGGCTTACTGGACATATTTCACTTGTTGAATATGTGGCAAACAATGAACTCTAAGGACAAACATCTAAACAAAGTTTAGGTAAGGGGTGTGTGGTCAAAATGCCAAGAGCCAATGTTTTCAGTCACAACATACCACTGAAGCAAGATAATCTCCTTTGTAAAATAATAGTTGATTTCTTCTGTATATAAAGCCCATATTTAATAAAATCTAAATGAAACTTTAAGACTGAGCTTTCAGCACCATTTGATTAACATACAGGAAGCTGGTGCTCATGTAGCAGAACAGATTAATTTGTCCTTTGGAAACATATCATTGCCAAAGTTGTGTTATGACGCTAGAACGCTGTGTGGTACAGGTACTAAATCTTTTGGGATCTTTCCCCTTCATGGGGACCAACGGCCTTTCCTGATGAGGCAGAAATACATTTCTTGGGTCTTTGTGTTGGTTAGGGTAAAGGTGTGATTGAACTTTTTATTTACATAAATGCATTTAGCAGACACATTGTTTGGGTCAAAACCAATACTTGGACCATTTCTTACTTGAGAGATCTATAAATACATCCTGAGCATTACTTTGAGGTATATGTAGGATGATATCATTGACTTGAAATGGATCTTTTAACAATGTCTACTGTGCAAAAAGCTTTTGAAAAAAATACCTTCTCCCAAGGTTCAAGTTGAATCTGTCTCAGTTTAATGGGCTTGAATGATGACTTATACCCACACAAAATCAGTAGCTGTGTACACTTAATTCCATCTGTTAGACTCTAAATGGAACCAAGCGGGACCACTGTCCTATTTTGATACATCCAATGGTTCTGAAAACCAACTGCATAATTTAAAGGAACAGAACACATATAATCTTCAGGATTTCTCCATGCCCATCTCCATGTGTTTTCTTTTATCTTTCAGTTCTACTCTTTGTTTCTCAGCCGTTGCTCCAGTGGTCAAATTATTCATAGGCCCTTACCAACATTCATTTGCATTCACTGTTCCACACTTAAAGTTTTATGACTGAGCATAATGAATGTTTAGTAGCCTGTGTGCTGTTTGTCATGGGTTAAAGGGCAAACTCGCTGCAGGTGATTAGTTTTATTACTATGTTTACACACGCTCACACACCTGGCTTTGACCTGCACATTCTTCTAACTCTGTGTAACGTCGCTGTGGCCACATCAAGTCAGTGAGTGTGAATGCAAATAACCCCTCTGTGGCTCCCAGACCTAACATGATTACATTCACTCTGGTATGGTTCCTCCCTGGAGCCATTTACCGCACCAGTTCTCACAAAAATATTTCTAATTTAACTCTAAAAATAAACCCTGGAGAATGAGATGGAATTAATGCCTTTTTAGTGAATCTCTCTATTCAGAGCGGAAATTTGGACATGCTAGTTCAATAGCCAGAGTCTGTTGATATGTATGGGAGCCCAGAGCTTTTGTAATTATGTGGCTCATATTGGCTCTTATGAGAGACCAAGAATAGAGGAAGGAAATGCTGCAGTGAAGAATTTGGAATGTTGGGTCAATGCACACAGCTAGACACATACAAAATATTTTGATATCTGTAATAGATGCAGGTATGCATGCATACTGCAGGCACCGATGTCGGACTGTAAAGAGCTCTTTCATTTTGTTAAGACTGGTGTTTTCCTTCAATTTTCTAACTCCTAGAGGCCAAATTCTGCTTTAAACTTTCTCTGTTACATGTTTGCCCAATTGTGAGTTTTGAGTTTATTTTATTTCCTTCATTAATTCCTTTTCATTTTTTGAATTTTGGGGATTTTCATTAAAGTGAGGGTAAGGCAGTGAACTTGCTCTGGGGCTTGGTATGCGTTGTTGTTTTATGTATCAACATATGTGTGTGCTCCTTAAGGGATGCTTTTTAGAGCCATGTTGGGTTCATCTGGAGTATTAAACTTGTTCACCTCTCTTGAGAACAAATCGGGCTTTTTCCTGTGGCTCTAAAAACTTAAATGTTTAGAGTCCTTAATAATTTATCAGCTACTCGAGTCATCATTTAACTGAGCTTAAAGTTTGGAAAGAATTGTGATGGGTCTCAGATATGATCTCTGACCACATTTATTTAAAATCGTCTCAATCCCAAAATATACACTTTATTCTTAGTAACTACGTATGACTGGACACAATAAATGAGCTAGCAGAATCACAGGAAAACCCCAAATACATCTTTCAGTGGCATCTGTAATATGGCTTCACAAATCACATGACAAATTTAAGAGGTTTAGGATGCGTAGGTAAATTAAATACACCAACATTTTTTCAGGATCTATACCCACTTATTCCAGTTTAGGGTCACAGGGAGGTTGAAACCTATCCCAGCTCTAATTTGTCAAGAGATCGTTTTGTTATTGATGTCATATTGCAACAAAAATAAGAAAACATGGATTTTGCTTGGCTTCATTAAAAAGCATCCCGTATCCTGCTCTTTTTCCTGACTGGAGACAGTCAGTCTGTCACTGCGGCCATTGTGTCACTTCCTGTCTCCTTTTTCTCATCCTGTCAGGAGGTCGGGTGAAAACCTGGAAGAGACGGTGGTTCATTCTGACGGACAACTGCCTCTATTACTTCGAATACACAACTGTGAGTTTTGTAACAGGACTATGAACTTGAAAAGGCATCTTTGCAATTGTGTGTGTGTGCAATTCTGACCACTTAGAGAGAACGACAGATTGGGCTTTTGTTTTAAAGGCAGAAAGGTTTAATTTTGTTTTAATTTTGCAATTGAAAACAGGCTGGAATTCTGAAGAGCAAAGAGTTTAAATTTGCTGCAATATGTTTGCTTCTGCACAGATATACCCTGTTGAATCTGTTTAAAAGGAAATGGGCAGCTTCTATGAGTCTTTTTGTGCTTATGCCACCATTTTAGTCCCTTCCAACTGGTGAATACTTAGTTTCATTACACCTATCACCCATCTGAAAACATTTGGCACATTTGGAAACCGAAATGTGCCAGAGAGTTGAGCAAATAAAATTTTGATGAGCTTGATTTAGTAAATAATTCACTTTTGAATCATTGAATTTGAATTAAAGCTCACTGTGGAGGTGATGCATCAGTGGCACACATGCTGGTGTCCTCATTGGTTTTGACACGTGTCAAAATAAGCAATTCACTTCCTCTGCATATCATCACAGAGAGTGTTACGATTTTCCATTTTTTTTTCCAGTTTTAACCATTGCCCCATGCTTTTTTGGAAACCCACTATAACCATTAATTATGAAGCGCAGAAAACATCCCAAGAAGCCGAGTGCTCCTTAAATGTCCACTTATGGGCATGGTGGACTAAGATTGCACTTGTGATTTAATTGTCATCAGTAATCATTGCAGTTGAAATAGCCATATTGATAAATCAATTATTAATATCTGGATTTTACCCCATCCCTGTCTGTTAGTAGTGTTTAAAGATTTTTATCATTGCCTCTGTGAGCTAACTGCAGCATCAGCAATGTCCTTTGTATACCCTGGTATTATCCTTCTGGACACTATAATTATGTCCCGTCCTCTAGTCTGACTGCTGTGTGCACACATTATCTGGTCCGGTAAAGGGGACGAGGGGAGAAGGAACAAAAGGCTTGTTTTTATGCCTATAGAAGTCACAGCAGACATTTTCCTCTCTTTCCAAAAACACTCTCATTTAACCCATTTTTCTTTAGATGTTTTTGCCTGTTTCCTTGATTTTTCACCTCATCATATGAGTTTTTTTTAGCCCTACTAGTTATTTTTCTCCTTCTCCATCCCTCTGCCATCTTGTCATCCTGTTATCGTTTTTCTCTCCTATAGGACAAAGAACCTCGTGGGATCATACCTCTGGAGAATCTCAGCATCAGGGAAGTAGAGGAGCCTAGGAAACCTGTGAGTGTTACCTTGATAGACACCACAGCTTTGGCTCACATATATCATGTCCATGGTTACAGTGTTAAGAAATATTCCCATTTCAAAACTAATTACCTGCATATACTATTTGTCTGCCTTTTATAAATCCTCCAGAACTGTTTTGAGCTCTACAACCCCAATCACAAGGGTCAGGTGATAAAAGCCTGCAAAACGGAAGCAGATGGGCGCGTTGTCGAGGGCAACCACGTGGTATACAGGATATCAGCACCCACACCTGAGGAGAAAGAGGAGTGGATTAAATCAATTAAGTAAGATACCCCCTCACAGAGATGGTGCTACCCCCCTATTTGTGTTTTTTAAGCATTAGCTTCTTAATGGATGAAACAAACAGCAAATTAAGTATTTACTTTCACAGGTTGTAACTATGTATTTATATATATTTTTTTTAAATCAGCAATTAGATAAGTCAATATCAAATGTTTAAAAATGCTGGTCAAAATTTCAGTTGTATCTTAAATTTTTTTAAAGATTTGATGTGCAGTTGTTTTAGGCTTTAATCTTCTCCTTGTACGTGTTTCTGTACCACATTTTATTTACTTTAAAACTAACAATAAAAATGTGGTTGCTTTCTTTCAGAAATAATAAATAGCACTCACAACCCTGCCGTTAGTGACCTAAATGCAGGATGCTCTGTAATCACCTGCATGGAAGATGGTGCAATGTCAAATAGAGTTGGCTCAGCAGAACAGAGCTCTTGTATACCGTAATATAGTGAATGCTCTCATCCTTTCTGCCTCTCTCCATACCATCAAAGAGAATTCACAAGAGAAATGATTAAGGTTAAGTTACTGCTTTTAGCACTCCAGGGGGGAGCCAGAAAACCAATCCAGGAGAGGCAGCTCCAACTTGGGTTGATGCATTCTCAGTGGTGGTGGGTAGTGAGCTATGGATTGGGTTTCTAAGGAGATTCTGGTTCTGGGGAGGCTTTATGTGTAAATTACGATTTTTTAAGCAGAGGCATCTGGTTATCTGTAGTCACAAACACACACTCCCAGATGATGCTGGGCTAACTTTACTCCTGGCTGTTCATTTGACTGGATGCATTCTTTGTTGAAATTAAAAGTATTAAATATTATATTCCCCATTCCATTAGCTACGTCAGGTAGCTATCAATTCCATGTTGTCAGTGACAGAAATGATGTGAAATGGTAGCTGTGGCAGTCAAGCGGGATTTGATAACTCCATGGTGGAGTCATTGTTTCACGAAATTGGGTTGTTGATAACAGAGAGCTGTGTGAAAGAGGAGCATAGTCATTGTACCTAGACTATTCGTGAGTGTGTGGCATTACAAAAGGAATTAGAGATATTCACAGTGGGGGGTTGAGCCTCTTCTTGCGTTGTGCTAGTGCTAACAGGATTTAGCAACCGTGAAACTGGGCTTGGGCGGCACGGTGGTGTCGTGGTTAGCACTGTCGCCTCCCAGCAAGAGGGTTCTGGGTTCGAATCCCGGGGGAACCAGGACCCTTCTGGGTGGAGTTTGCATGTTCTCCCTGTGTCTGCGTGGGTTCTCTCCGGGTTCTCCGGCTTCCTCCCACAGTCCAAAAACCTGCATGTTAGGCTGATTGGAGATTGGGGAAATTGCCCTTAGGAGTGAATGTGAGTGTGAGTGATTGTTTGTCCTTGTATGTCTCTGTGTGGCCCTGCGATGGACTGGCGGACTGTCCAGGGTGTACCCTGCCTCTCGCCCGTTGACCACTGGGATAGGCTCCAGTTCCCCCCGCGACCCCATGAGGGAATAAGCGGCATTGATAATGGATGGATGGATGGATGGATGGATGGAAACTGGGCTTCTCTGCAGAGCCTAAATGGCTTCCTGACTCGCTCGCTCACATTATTTTGAGCACCATTGTTTGTTCTCCTTCAGGCCAGTAAACAGCAGGAGAACAAGAGGAAATGTGTGCGTTTCTATGTTTTACTACATTCTTGGGAAGGTTCAGGAAGAAAACTCATTTCAGCGAACCATAACGCTGAGTAAAAACTTGGTAGGGTTGGCAGCTCATCTTCTGAAACCATGGAAACCAAACTAGGTCACTGCAAAAACTTTTTTCTTTTTTTCCCCCCGATCTAGTTAAGGCAGGGGTCTGTATAAATGTGCTGACATTTCCATATCAAAGATGTTTGAGACCCTCCTCTCATGTGGCCCTATTTATTTTTTTCTGCTGTCCTTTGATTGGCTTCTGTAGGGCCAGCATTAGCAGAGACCCTTTCTACGACATGCTTGCTACCAGGAAGAGACGCATCGCCAACAAGAAATGAAAAGGGACCATGTTGTGAGCACCTACACCACTCCATCTTTCTCTTCTGTTCATGAAAATGTAAACAGCGGGCTGGAAAGGTGGATCAACCTCAGAAATGACTGTCCTGGCCTCAAGGCAAACTGTGCTTTCTTCCTTGGACTGCCTACAAGATAGTGGCACTTGTTGGGAAGACATCGTACACTAGTGAGGGGACAGCGGAGTTCTGTGAACTAAAAATACATCAAATTGGTTCTTACATGGAGCAGCGAAAACACCAACCAGACGAATTGTGCCCCTTTCATGTTCCATCCCAATCCCTCACACAAGGTCATAATAAGTTGATATGTATCTTCAAAGCACAACTACCATCTTTCAGGTGCACATGCATGGATGTGGCTCATCATCGACAAATGTTTTCTTGTATGTGGTGCAGCAGTGTGCATGCTATCAGTGCAGACAAGGTGCTTCTTGAAAAGCTAACCGAAATAAAAAAAAATCTAGTTGTTTGGATGGATGGTCGTCAACTTCAAGGAGGACGGTACGAGGAGACAGGTGGATACATTTGAGGAGTGGTTTAACCAGTGCAGTATAACCTCAGCTGGACCGTGTCGTCTCTCACTGTTGTGCCGCGTTCGTCTTCAAGGTTCCCTGTTCAGAGTAACCTCAGAAAAAGCCAGCTTACTTTTAGGTTTTAAATAAAGGATTACAGTCTCGAGTCAGCTGGGCTGATTTAATTTATTCACATGGAGCAGAGACTTTTAAAATGTGCATATCTTTTCATTTTAGTTGAGTAGCAATGGTGCATTTGCTGAAGCTTCAGTTTAAACTTGCTTTTTGGACTTGAAGTGGTAATCCTTAAGATTTTATAACTTTTCAATTTGGAACGATTCACACTGCTTTATAAAACTTTCACTAGCATAAAATGCAGCAAAAGAGACCCATTTTACAGTTCAACAGATTCAAAATGTTTTGAGTTTTGCATCTCGGCCTCAGATTTTAGCTTTTAAGTTTTCTACTGAGAAGCAGCCTGAAGCTCTTCATGCCATATTTCACTGTGGCTGCCAATTCTTCCACATGAAAGGAAAATGACCAATTAAGATTAAGTTTAAAGAAAGAAACTGTTTCTAAATCGCTGCTGTCAGCACTAATCTTTTGCAACATCAAAGCCTCTGTTTCACTTATGATGAAGCGTCAGGATGGCAATGTGACATCAATTTCTTCCCCCAAAAATTATTACTTTCTTATTTGAAGGCACAGTCATTTGGAGAATGACAAAGTCTGGTTTCACTTTCGCTGGAGCGCTGACCAAAGAAAATTATTAGAATAAGATCTGAACTCATGGATATTCTAAGGATTATACCTTTGACTATATTTTTTGTCCAAAGGGGGAGTTTGATTAATTGCTGTGCAGATTCACAATAGGTACCAGTCCAATTAAGCTTTTTTCCTCCCTTCTTTTCGCTTCTCTTGCCTATGTTAATTAAGTGTATTGTTGTGATCCTGTTTGCATTAAGTTTGTACTCCTAAAGATCCTTGCTTGCTTTGTGTTCCTCTTAAAGAATTTCTATAGAACAATCAGCCATCGTTTTTGTATTTATTTTCATTTGTGAAATGGTTTAATACTACTTGTAAACTTTAATCAACACAAGCTTAAGTTATGTATGTATATATAATGTATAGGTTTTCTGGTCTCTTTGTTGAAGTATGCACACTCCGTCTGACAGGTAAGCATATGCTGAAGTTTGGGGTCTTCTTTGCAAAAGCCTTAAACATAATCATCAGTGGATATATGATAGTGATAGTGATGATGATAACAATAATGGTGGTGATGAAAATCTTGGTCAATAACTGTGATAAAGCTCTTAATAAGCCATGACTGATGAGTGAGAAAGTTTGTCGTATCTATACTGCTTATGAGGATTATGATGTTTGATGTTAATGATTATGAAAAGCTAATATCACTGATTATAAAATAGAAATGATGATGTCAAAAAACACCCATAGTTTTCTATGTGATTGTAAAATAAAATAAAAGGCCTTGTGTTAGGGGCTCAATATTATCTTCTACTGCTCTGTGCGGGCGTGTAGTTGCATTAACTTTTATAATCTCTGTAAAAGATATTGGTCACGATGTACTATAAGTGTATCGACATAAAGTATGCATAAAGCTTATAGCAGAATCATGGCGTATTCATTATTGATGCTGAACTTGACCTACTTTCTAAAGAAACAAAAATAAGCCCTAATTAATTAAAAACTCATACATTTCAGTGACGAGCTTATAACACTGTAAGCCTGTTGCAATCCTGTAAAAATGGTAAAATGACACAACCAATAGAAAAAAAAGGATAGCTGAATGAATTTGTATTTCTTTGGAAAGATGTAGAGCAAAAGCAGTGAAGGGATATTGCCCCCTACTGGTTGTTCAGTTCTTTGTCTAAGAAAGTGAAAGTCTCACAGACTAAATCGTTCAGTTCTTGTAGAAACACATTTTACTCTGCAGATACAGTTCTGAAGATCAGCCATCACACACCTCACAAAGACAATAGTCAAAATACTAACAGAACAACATTAAAACAGAGGAGGTGGATGAAATTAGAACAGTTCCATACTTTGGAAAATCATATTATCTTGCATAAAATTATTTTTGCCACTCAGTCAGAATGGGGCCCTAGTAATGGCTGTAGGACAGTGACCCTCAAGGGCTGGAGTTGAACACCCCTCATGTAGAGGATTACATTATAATTTCAAGAAAAAAAAAGACTTGAGATGTTCACTCTTAAACAACACAAGCACTGCATTCTAGTGGATGCATGAAGAATTACAGCTGTTAAATTACAGTTTTAAAGTTGAAAACAGGGCACAACTTGTCTCTGTTGGATGGTAATCATTTATTGTACAGCTCATTTAATGTTAAAGCAAAAACCTCTTATGCTACAGCACAGTAGCTACACCATCAGTCACACTCAAACTTTAGCACATGTTATACATCGTCATCTCAATGGAAATAATTCATATCATGTAGAATATCTGTACATATAGAAATAGGTTGTACATGAATCAAATGCATGTGCATATGATTTGACAGTGATTTGTCTTTTGAGTAGGATGTCTTACGTCTGTTTCCACTGAAGACTTGTCATATTTAGCATCTGCTGAAATGCCGATTACCAGAATCACAGCTGAAATTGTGAGTATTTTTTCCCTTGAAAGTTATTAGTATTGACTTTATATGGGACATATCTGCTTTGTGGAAAAGGTGACATTTATGTAGTGCAAACAATTTGATCTTAATTTATTTTTACCACAGCGAAAAAAAACAAAGTGCAGATACCACACAAGGACCCTGGTTAGCAAGGCAAAATTCTCTGCATGTTTACCAAGCTTTCCTGTTCCAGCACAACTGATTTAAAAGCCAAGTGAACTCTTCAGCTCTTTAAGCCTTGCAGAAGGTTGACCCCTTTCCCTTGAATCAGGTGTGCTGTCACAGGAAACTTGTAGGACATGCAGGACAGTGTGCCTTGAGGACTAAGGTTTGGATACACAGCAATACCAACGATAACATATTAAACATAGACTTAAGTTCAGTTAGATGTATACAGAATGTTAAAGACTACAAAGTATTTTACATTTTACTTTGGCCATACTGAGCATTGTGATGGGTGACATGTGACTCCAGCTTTAAAAAGACATCTTCTTTAGCTGTGCACCCTTTTTAGAAATAAGTTTCCCCCCACAGTATTATTATTATTATCATTATCAGTCAGTAAAATATCAATATATTTCTTATTCTCACATTAATAGAAGGGATACATAAATACTGCCACAATCTAGTTCTAGAACCAAGAGATTAAGAAATGTTAAAGATATATTTTGTCCAGGAGGCACTAAAAGTTGATACAAATAAATCAAAATGCAAATCAAAGTTAAAAGGCATTTTGTATGCTGTAAAAAATATAAAAATTCAGCAAACAGACTTCAAACTTTTGAGATCTTTGCAGAACAAAATGATGGTGCAGCTTTAAAAATGCGCAGACTTTGCATCTACTAGGAAAGAAACTGTAGTTTCTACTGCAATCATTTTCCAAAAAATGCTCTTCTGACCTGATAGATGACTACAACAGCCTCTTATCCTTTGGCCAAAGTAAAAAAGGCTCAGTCTCACAGCTGAACATCTGACGTGTGTCTTAACTTGAAAAGAAAACTCGCTGGCCTTTGACCTCGTTTGCTCATCGCTGTGGTGACCCACCGCTCAGCAGGGTGAGGAGGAAACCTGGTCATAGTCGGGACACTTGAGGAGGGCAGGGTAACTGGTGCTCATCTGCAGGGAAGTTTCACTCGAGATGTCTGAAGGGCTCCGCCCGCGTGACCAGGCCTCAGGGTGGAGGAACTGACCAGAGTGGTCGGAGCAGTTGCTGAGACGAGGGCGATAGAAATTGGGGTGGCGCGGTTGGTAGATCTCCTCCGCTGTGTAGCGCTTCATGAACAGGTAGACAGACATGACCCCTGCGCTCTGTAGTGAGGAGAAATAACTGAAACAGTTACAGACAATAACAATTTCCAAACACTATCACAACCACAACATTTCATGATAGAAAATAGAAATGGCATTCTATTCGTTATACATTGATAGCCTGACAAATTATAATTACTTGTGTCTATCTATTTTGTATCTATCTATAGATATAAATCTATTATTACTATTTTGCGGATTGTGTGTTTTTGTTTTTTAAATTTATTTTGGCCTCATGTTACAGTGCAGTTTCTAGCTTTCACCACCAGAGAGCAGTAAACACTAATTAACACTCAAGTCAATATACCATTGAGTGAGAAGCTTTATAAGAGTACAGACTATAAAACATACAGAGTGATAGTGGAAAATAGTTTAAAATGGACCAATCAAACCGTGTGGAACAATCTGGAGCCTGAAGACAGAGACTCACCTCAGTGAGCAAGAAGGAGAGGGCAGCAAAGGCAAAGGACCAGCCGTACTTATAGGAAAAATAAGTTTCGCTGCTCTTGGTCCTGTTAAGCATCTCATCATTTATACTAGAGATGTACAGCACCAAGCCCACCACCAGAGCCAGTCCTGACGGACGAAGAGTTTGACTAAGATGAAAAGCAGAGAAGACAAGAATGCTACGAGAAGAAAAAGAGGAAATGGAAGATCTGTGCACCTGAGAGGATGAAGAAGATTCCGGAGACAAATGCCAGGATGGTGCGGTGAGGACGAACGTGCCCGATGTTGTTGAGAACAAACCCAATAAACATGAAGAACAGGCTGACCAGAGGGAATGGCGTAGCTGAGCGGATCATCTCTGTGGAGGACAGTTGGTGTTTAAGCTCAAAGTACATATAACACATGTATAGTACTCTCCTTATCACTTTGCGTTCTGAGCATCTTCCCAAGATAATAATCAGATTTGTATTTAATTTTGTAAGAGATATACAAACTTACAAAAAAAGGAAATCAGTCTTCATCTGAATGAATTGTTCCAGAGCATCCAAAGAGCCAGCACTATGGCCCCAATCCTACTTAGGTCTAATTTTCTGCTTAAAGTCAAAAGAATGCAACATGATAACTGCTGGAGAGACTTTTATTAAATGCCATTTTAAACACTGGACTGTTGAGCTGTAATGATAATGGAAAAGTTGAAAAATTTGGCTTTTAAAAACTATTCTCTTGCTTTTTAGTCAGCACCTGTTCTCCTCCTGTATCATTAAGCCAATTATATCACTTATGAAACCCACTTATGAATCCCGCTTATGAATTCCACTTACGAATCCCACTTATGAATCCCACTTCTGTTCCTGTGGGTTTTGCATGGTGATGTGGTGGTTAACATGTCAGCATATGCTCGAATTAGATCTCACAACCATAGCTTCTGATTTACTTTATATTTGATTTCACTATTAACTCTGAGAAATATACATTTTTGGTAAGTTTTCACACAAAAAAGTTGGTAGTCTTTAAAGCAAATCCCTATAGTGATTGCACCTTCTTCACAAACTGTGTGTGAAGAAGAAGAAGGCAAAAACTTCTCAAAAGAAAACTTGGCAAGAGCACAATATTTCAGATGACTCATGCTTATTACTCTGACTGTACACAGACAGAATATACCTGAATGAAACTGTATTCTAAACCAACAAGGTTTTTCCGGAGAAACACCCCTACTGATTCCATGAATGGCTTGTAATGGATAATTATAAGCTTCAGTTTGTGCTGTAACTCACTCAGCACATTCACAGTGGACTCTGACGTCAGCTGGATGTTCATAGGCATGATGTACTCGATGGTAAAGCAGCGGCCTGACTCATCACCTGGAAACAAAAGAGATGGAAACCGATAACGTATCAAGTAAAAAAGAGGAACATGTTGTGCTCCACAGGCTAGACAAACACAACGGTTCTGTAGAGATGGTTGAGGATCAAATATCTGCGCTTTCACTAACAAATCAGGTCACGTACAAGCAAACGTCAATCAGGATTTAGTATCATTTTAACATTTAGAACAGACAGCCACAGCTAAAAGTTAAAACATTTAATAAACCATTAAACAATGATTGTAACATTTTCATGGTACTGGTTTGAGAGTCATTTTTGTCAAATTGACCTTAATGTATTATTCATTCCTCCAATTCATTACAGAGAAACTTATACTAGTAGTGTCTTTTTTTTTTTTAAACTTCCTGTTTAATGGTGGGACATTTGTTACTTCACCATCCCATTTAGTTTTACTTTGTATCACCTGTGTTCAATCATGTGATTCTCCCTTAGCTTTGCTTGATCGCTTTCAACCAGGGCATCAATACACTTGCATTAGATTGAACAGATCTCTTCAAAAGGCTGTCAAGCTGTGCACAGGTCTTCTGATGTAGTATTGATTTGAATCAGACGTGTTGAAGCATTGAAACATGTTAAAACGGCATCACAGCAGCCCTTGAGACCCAGAGTGGCCCACCTCTGCCATGAACCGTGAAGAAGATGTTTGTTATCCTTTGTTTCTTGTTAGATTACTTGTACAGGCATGTTTTGTTTTTCTGTCTCTTGCTTTTGTTTGTTTACTTATTACTTTTTGAGAAGGAATGGTGTAAGATTATAGAAAAAAAGTCTTCTCATTCTGCGATAGACTTCTTTTTTTGTAAATGAGTGTGAGTTACATCACATCCTGTGAATAGGGCTTCGCAGTGAGTGTCACACAGACACCAGCTGGTATCATCCACTCCATGGCATGGTGACATCTGTTTCTGAAGGTTGTCGGTGTTTGTGTGTGTGTACAACTGACTGCTCAGGACTCGCTCTCAGTAATTCTGATGCTCTCACTATCACTTTGCAACTTCAGTTCCACTCTTACTCACAGTCCCCATTTGACGCACATGCACAGGGACTCGCTAATGAAGTCATCGTGAATGTCACTTTGTGTGACTGTCAGAGCCGGTGGATGCGGTGACGATATGTCAGTCTGACAGGATCAGCTCTCTCTGCAGCCGCGGCTCGAGAATGAACATCTTTGAAAGTGACACTGTAAAATCTAATTTCATTAGCATTGCCACAGTCCCGATTCGCAGATGGCCGACTGTCAGGTTGCCGCAGCTCACTGAAGTCTGCGGTTCTTACCAGCCAGAAAGCAGACTCTCCACAGGCCTGAGTGCAGGGAAGTCTTAATGTCGACGCTCTGGTTCAGGGGCAGGATGACGCCCTCCTCCAGGTACAGCCAGTAATCTGTGCTCACGGCCACTCCCAGCAACCCCAAGCCGCTGATTGCAAAGACACTGCTGAGTAAAGTCAGAGCCTTCCTGCTGCACGCACTCATGGCTCCCAGCAGCTGTTGATTTAAAATTAAGAGAATGGTGCCAGAGCAATCTGGAGGAGAAAGGAGACACGCAGGAGTGTTTGGTGATAAGTCACTGCAAGCGAGATGGGTACAAAAGCAACAAAGTAAAAAAAATATGAATATTATGTATACCAAATTGATTCCAGATGTTTCCATTTAAAAATTGTCACTAGTCCTAAAATATTTGAATAAATAAAAGATTAAATGAGGCCTTCGATACAAGTCATGTGAAAAAAGACAATTTTTACCTTTTGTCCATTTTAAACCAAAGCCAAAATGTTCCATAGTTAATATGTTCATGGATTCCTGACAAACATTCATTCCATTCCTGATTTAATTATGTGAAAAATTAAAGAAATCTTTGTTTGACCATGTTTATGTCTTATTTTTTAAATATAGAGAAAATAATTTTTGAAAAAAGAAAGAAAAATTATTGATTGATTGAATATGTTCTGTCTTTTTTATTGGTTTGGTTTGTTTATTGCTAGTGGTAGTAAATTGTAACTCAGAGAATGTCACATCAAAATGTATCCACCCCGCCTATAAGAATAATGATGTGTGAGTCACATTACAACAGCTATTTGAGGCTTTAGACTACAGGACGAGAAATGTATTGCAGTCTGCAACTGTGAATACAAATGCTCACACTACTTGAATTCCAGGACTGGGTAGAGACATTTTGCTGCCATGAATCCAGCTGCAGACGAAAAGGCAGGCCATTCAGAACAGCATTTTCTTTCATGATTTGGATTGGTTAGACTGATGACATAAAGAGACGTCATCCACAAACACAAGTTTAAGATTTGGATCCCCGTGGGGAGACGTGAAGGGCTGGTGAGTGAGGTCAGCTAGAGGTCAGCCTCTCAGACAGACGCCAGATGTTTGTGTGCGATCTGCTCCTTTTATAGGAAATAAAAACATTTTCAACAGTCGTACATTTGATTCCCATTCGTAGGAGTTTCAGTGAAGCGTTTGTGTACAGCTACAATGTAAGCTGCACAAAGGAGTCATTTGCTGTGCTTATGGAGATGTCTATCTTATAACTAAAACAGAAAAAAATCATCAACCGTTAAAACCTCTATATACAGTGATTATGAGCTGGACTGAAGCTCATGCACATTCCCCCCCTTGTCATCAGTGTTTCTCAAATAGGGACACTTGAATCGTGACAGCTGCTGAAGGACATCAGATTCCAGCCGGAAACACCAACCACCTGCTCAGACCTTAAAACATTACTATTCTATACTAACATAACATTCTATACTGCCACATTGTTCACCAATGGTACACATTTGAGTACGGATATGTTAATATACCAATGAAATACATCTTCGAAAGAGTGACTGTCAAAGGGGGTTTATGTAAAGGTAATGCGTCTTTGTTTTAAACTGTTATCAACTGCTTTACCATTGTATTATTACTATTATTATTATTGTTGTTGTTGTTGTTTTTATTATTAGAGAAATCAAGTGAGCACTATGGTTGTTTCAGGGAGCTGAAAAGACAATGTGAGCTTCTCCATGACAACACGTTTTCACTTTATTAGCCTTGAAATACTTTGTGCCCACAGTGGGAGACTTTCTCAAGTGTGTCAGTGGTGCTCCAATGGCGAAACCTTATTGGGCATGATCAGAACAGTAATTACTCTGCAAAGAACTCGCAGCTTTCACCCTAAAAACACTCAAAACGCTTTCCCCTTTACCTGGTAATGAGCTTTGACATCTTGTGATGAAACGATTCCGTGCTGTCATTTAAAGAAAACCTCAAACATAAACGAATGGAACAAAAACGCGGCCACTCAATCACAGTAATGATGTCGCTGACTCCGTTTGTTGCAGTTTGCTCCTACCTGTTCCTCCCGGTACTTGGGGCAGAGATTCGCGCTCACTGTGGGAATTGGATGTCCCCTTCCTGCTATCTGTCTTGGAGGAGAAAATCCAGCCGCAAGAGGTGCGTCGGTGGGATTCCTGTGGAGTGAAGGCGCAGAGGGGTTTCGCTGCTCCGGTCCACCGCCAAGTGAGGCACACGCTCAGTCTGCCGCAAACACTCACAGACAGTTCACTTTACAGCGAGCCCGCCGTTTTCTAAAGAGTTAATCTTTATATATTAGGGTGGGCGACTGGTTTAAGATCCACTTAACGTTATGAATGATGTTCAGTCAGTGTAATGTGAGGGAAAATGTGTTTCAGCACCCAGGACAGCTCCTCTGAGCTCAGACTGGAAGTGAGGCAGCTTCAAGCACCACTGTAAGACAAACACACACAAACCAAACACTCACGCACATCACGTGCTCTATTTGTTTGGATAGTGTACAGCAATGGAACATATAAAGACACATCATTCAAAGATCAGGTGATATTTATCAGGGAATAGGAATATTCAAAGTATGCAACTTTATTCCACGATCACATTTCCCCCGTGTGTACTTCAGGGTGACACTGCCTGAGCAAGATCGTCTTTTTTTTGTAATTTTGCATTCAATGACCTCACTAGTTGCAACCTATCTGTTGCCTCTCTCTCACCTACATATTTTTGCCATATTTTTTAATCCTGTATTATTTCACATAGCTGATTTCCCCCAGTGATTAAAAAAATGAAGATACCAAAGCAATAATTCCACTCAAAACCACACAAATTTGAGAAAAACTTCCATTCCATTTTACATTGTCTTTACACCACTGGGTACCCTTTTCTGGCTGAAAAAATACATGCATTGAAAACAAGTATGAGACGTATATGTCTCCCCCAAGAACTGAAAATATATTCTACAATATATCATAGATGTATTATATTACAATACAAACTCTTAGGTTTCTGAATAAGTTTGCTATAAAGCATACATGTGACCAGCTGTCTGAAAAAGATGCTGCCTGGTAGATCTACATTGATTGACCAGTTGCAACCCCCCCCACACACACACCAACAGCAGTTCCTTACAATAACACACATCTCAAGGAAGGCTGCATTGGGCAGCACAATACCCATGAGGGCAGGTTTAAAAAGCAGCAAAGAGTCTGATCTGCAAGCCCATTTGAAAAATAACCTACCCTGGATAAAGATGAATAAGTTTAATCGCAATAAATGAACTGTTGCAAGTAATTGTTATTTTTGGATGCAGTAATCGCACTGATATCATATAAGGCATAGGCTCTGCCCCGACATGTTGGACGTGTGAGGCGCTGTGAGACTGTGAGATGATTTGCATGTCAGCATTTCTGATGAAGTAAAAGGTTCCCACAGTAAAAATGAGAAACACAACATTTTGCATTGTATATTTCATACTTTATTTATATACAATATCCGTCATACTACAATGAACACAGGGACAAAAAAGGTTATCTAAACAGGGGCAGTGAAGGAAACACTTACAAATAATCATGAGGCTCAAACTGTAGCCTGTAGTGGTTATATACCCTGATTAAAGTAGCATTTGATTATATCGATAACAGATTTAACAGTTTTTGTTTTATTTTTCTGTTCTCTCCTTTCATATGAATTCTCAATGTGAGACATTTAAACATTCTGTTTAACCTTGGGTATTTCATCTAATCCAAGAAATATAGGACAGCTGGAAATAATTATACATCATGTTAATATATAGTTTTAAGTTAAAAATTGTGGTAGTCGTCCTAATTTTGTCTCTCTTTCTTTTTTTTTCTTAAATTGATGCCACATTATTGTAACTTGATGACCCTTAGAAGCTGAACATAAAAAGAATAAATAAATACACTGGAAACACTTGAAATAAACGTTTGGCACCAGTGAACAAAAAGCCATCATAAGCATTTTACGCACACTCGTCTGTTTATAATTGATCTTTTAGTCAAACAGATCAGGCTACATGACACCAAGTGGGCACACACATGAGCAGGAAAGCGCACAATGCTGGTTGGTTGTCTCACTCTGCGCGACACAATGAGAATATCTGCATATCATGCAGGGGATCTTTCTCATGCTAAGATCTAGCCTCGCCTCACGCATGCACACAATATATAAGAAAGGACACGTTTCGGCCAAAAAGGAATCCTTAAACCACTAAGATGGTTTCGAATCCAGTTTGTTACAGGAGGAGTTAGCCCTGAGACGACCAAGGCAAGAGGGCATTCGACCGTTTCACGCACAGTAAGTGCTGCATATTCTCTATATGACACTGAGTGGTATAAAACAATGGATAAATAGTTGATCTACATATAACAGGGTTTGCTGATAACAAAGCTACCAAAGATTCAGCCAAACTTCATACGTGTAAATATATATAAATACATATACATATATTCATATATATATATTTATATATATGTATATATATAATGTGTATATGCATGTATATATATATTAAAGCATCTTTTTAGGGCTACTCTCAACATAGAAATGTTTAAACTGTCTACGGTAGTAAAAGCACATTCAGTGTGTAGTATAAAATCTGCAATAACTTCTCTTTTTGAAACATATTTACAAAAAGAAAACAGGTTGACTTACAATAGTGGGTTGGTCATCTCTGGACATAAAAGTTGGGTTAAACAAGAACATAAAACAGGAACAAAAAACCTTTTTTTCCCAATTACAAACTCTTTTTCAAGGTAAACGTACAACAATTATATATCAACATAGTTTATATCGTAATACTAAACTTTACAATGATACTACACGTGTACTGCATCCTAGACTCTACAGTTCATACAGAGTCAGAAAATAAGCATGCAACAGAGATCTGCTTTGTGCATATGGAAATAGCATCTTAATACATAAGAACACTGTCTCGATCTTCCACAGTTCTCTGGCCCTACACTCTAACTTCACCCGCTGTAGGAGACGTCTGCTGTACTGAGAAGGCCTGGATAGCTTGCAACATGACACAGTTTGATTCAGCTTCTCCATGCTGAGTTCGATACACTGTAGTTCACGTCCTACAAAACAACAGATATAAAGAGCCCCTGTTTGTGGGCTTTTAGTGTCTTGACACTCGTGGGAAAAACCAGAGGAGAAAAAAAAAACATCAATACTTTAGGACCTTAGGAACAGCAATAGAAATCTATTCTTCCACCTAGACTTTGGCACTCATGTAACAGTTTACTACCTCTTTGTTAGTAGAAATATAATATACATGTGTAAAGTCAGGACGGAGCAGAAAATAATGTTCCGTTCTCGTCATGCATTGCACCTTGTTGCGTTGTAAGATGGGGTACATAGATGTGAGGTGAAGAAAAACATATCTTTTACATCAAAAGAGATAGTAACTGATAATGAGACACGTCCTTTCACAGGAAAAAAGGCTGTAGGTTTGGTGAAAGCTACAGCTGTAAGTTTGAATGTACAGATATAGCAAAAAGAAGTATGAGATGCTAAAGTATCAGTGCCATATACCTTTAACTTTCTCCACGATTGTACTTAATGCAACATTCTTTACATTTTACTCCTCTGACCTCTGTCGTTTCTGTGCACAGGTAATGATAACTAATAGACACAATACTAGAGGATGATATGAGTCTTTTGACAGTTGGAGGTTTGAATTGGAAGGATCTTGTATTCAATAAGAGTCATGCTTTTATATTTCCACCCTTGGCCACCTACTCATACCACGCTGTGGAGGGATGGATGGATGAACTGAGGGTTGATGAAGGAGAAGCCGGCAAACTCGCTCTGGTCGATGTTGGCAATGACCAGCTGGTCCGGAGGGGTCAGAACGGGCTGGGTGCGGGTGAAAAACTTGTCAAAGTTCTCCGCTCCTTTGCCACACTGAGGAAGAGATGAAACGGACGTTAGATGAAGGGAGTTATTTTGATCACTGGATAGTGAGAGGCGAGGAAGAGTTGTCGGCCAATGATGAAAGGCTTTTCCACTTGAGTCTTTTATTAGAAAGCCTCACAATAGACCCACGGGGAAAGTGGTCAAGGAAACTGTCGCTGTGTATTGAGGCAGCAGCTGTCATTAGATTAGAGGCAAACCCTAAGCACCAGCCGTGGAGGTCATTGGAAGCTGTGTGAGGCGCTCGACTGCCACATATATATTCAGTTGTGCATGGAATCACACTCCCAGTACTTCGGAGGTTATGAGTCCAATTCGCTCACCGCTACACAACAAAACCATATTTGAAATTCAGAGTGGATTTCAGCACCTGCTCTTCATGATTCATTTTCTCAGGAGACGCGTCAGCATGCCAGACATATTCAGCCTCTCCATAGTATTACCGAGGCTGAGCCATAAAGACTCAGATTTAGCTTTATTTCCTCATCTATGCTGAGCATTTTATGATGCAGTGTATCAGCTCAAAATTGTAATACACCACGCAGAATGGATGCATTTTCCTTCAGCGACATTTTCCTCCTCTGCGTGTGAGTGGAGATGGATACATCTGCTGTGTAACCCTGCATTTACTGTGGCCCATCTGCAGACGCAAAGGGAACTCTGTTTGTACAAAGCTATTTTTAACCCCTCAGTTGTGGCGCTTGTGTCACTTCAGGCGCTCCGGGCAGAGAGAAGAGCAAGGCTACGGAGGTCATCACAGAGGAAAGGAGCGTTTGTGGTGACAGGATATTGTTTAGATGTATGCCATGGGATGGAGAGCAGGTGTTGGCAGTATCATTCACCCTTTTAGCGCTGCCGAGTGCAACCATTAAAACAGCCCAAGATTAAAAAGAACACACACATGATGCATTCTTCCACTTGTGCATATAATTATGAGAACTGTTTGGGGAATTGTCTGAATAATTCAGCAGCAATACAGGATGACACACCATATTCTGACGAAGGTTAAACCCGAACAGGAACATGTAGGGAAGAAACAACAGCATCCCTTTGTGCAAACAGGAAATATAGTGTTCATTTCAACACTTTGGTACATGAAAAAGTAAATACCTAATCTTGGTCATTTAGTATTTATAGTATTTATTTAAACAAGTGTTTAAACTACTTGTTCAACCAACCAACATCTGAGAAGCTGCCTGGCGCTCTCAAATGTTAAATACCAGTAGGGCTTGTTTAGCAGACAATGGCAGTGAAGAATAGAATAGTATCCGTATCAGAAGAAGAGACTGACTTTTACATCAGAAAGAAAACCGACCATAGACGGCCGACAGTTCACATGTAGTCAGCACACTTTACTCACCACTTTGGGTTTGAACGGCGGCTGGATCTCCCTGTTGCCCAGGCGGTCCCAGTCGATACGTCTGAAGAAGGCCTGCTCTCTGATGTCCCGCTCCCCCTCTGGGCCACAGCCAAGACGCTTTGATGGGTGCTTAGTCATCAGCTGATGACAAACAGAAAAAAAAAGATCATTTGACACAGGCAATTCGGTACTTGAAGAAAAAATAAAGAAAGGTAAAAAAAGTTCAACTGAGGAGGAATGGAGAGAGAGAATAAAGTGGTGTAGCGCTAACAATAATAATTGGGATTCTCGTTTGCATTGATATCTCGTTCTCAGCATTTTTGGGTAAAGTTTGATATCAGCAGTGCTACATTTTTACAGCTCTATTCTAGGTTCAGCAGACACTTTTGATTTCAGCCATGAATCACTTTTTGCAAATGAAATGTGAAGCAAATAATAACATGAGTGTAATCTCTTTTGTCAGGTCCCCTGAAATGAGATATATCTCACATGGCCAAAGCAGCCACAGAATGTAATATTACAACAAATGAAGGTGGGAAAGATTATTGAAAGACTCCATCCGTCTCCGCCTGAATCTTAATATGATCCTCTCTGGTTTCTAAATTGACTCTGAAAGCTTATTTCCTTCTTGGTAAATAATCAAAATAATAAAAACCACAATGCTTCTGAGCTGTGAAGATGTCACAAAAGCAATCCTGAGACATCAGATGAAAATGTGGTAGGTAAATAAAGAACCTTTAAAAAAAAAAGTTCTGTAGAAAAAATTATGATTCCACATAATTTGCATGTGCTGTGGTGAAATAGACTGGGAAAACAATATTCCCTTCTGTGGAGCCAGATTCTGTGCTATACTGTCCTGCACAAGTAACATTTTAAGTCTGCCACCCACATTTTAAAAAAATCTTTGAAAAGCAACTCGGCAGCTCCTGAGGGAGGCCTTTGGCAGTTTCAACATTACCCCGCTCATGTATAATTAAATAAAATATGGAGACAAGATAGAATGAGCGCATGTTTGTTTTCAGCAGAATATTGTTAACCAGTGACCAGAAAATTGCACAGATAGTGATATCTCCCGATGGTTGCATAACTCCTCGTCAGCCAGTGGTTTCTAGTTTCTGTCAAAGTACAAAACCAGCCGCCACGCAGCAAGAAGCCGCTAAATCCCTGCTGCCCTCTCCTCGGTGTGTAATTCCAGTTCAAACAGTGCAATGAACACCAGCAACAGACAGTATGATGACAGCGTTTTACAGAGACAGAGAGCGATTAAACAGGAGCAGGTCTGCAGTCACAACCTGTCATCACTTCTCCAAAGTAACGAAGTGTGACACATTGAGTCAAATGGCTTTAACAACAGCTAAGTTATTTTCTCTCCTCTATTTATACCCCCAGATGTCCCACTTGACATGGGAAATTCTCATATTTTCTATATATGACTTACTCCCTTGCAGATGGACACAGCTTCTTTGGACATGGACTTTGGGTAGGACACATTGTGCTCCATAATGGACTGGAAGAGCTCGTCCTCGTCTTCTCCATCAAACGGTGGCTGAGGAGCACAAAAGCAGAATATGTCACATCTGTGATGGTCATTTGCTGCTTGTGAGGTGAAAAAAGACAACATCAGTAGGTGAAAGCTGTAGCAGATCAGTTGGAAAGCTCCAGTAGCACAGAGGGTTGTGTGGGTTGAAATAAAACTAATCATTCAATAAACTGCTCTTTGGGGGAGATACTAACTTTGTCTTCCTTTTAAAAGGTTGTTCACAATAACATGTTTTCTTTTTACCTGTGTTCTTTTTTAGGACATTAATGACTAACAATAGATATCATGTTTCTGTTCACACAGGATCTGTGATGTGAGATTTAATATCTTAACTTTGTATTTGTAACATTAACTCATGGAATAACAATACAAATTTCTCTTATTTAAAATATTTTGGAACAAAAGTAAATATTCATTGGCCTGCCAAATAAATTACTTCTTTTTATACTCCAAAGTTGTGTTAAGCAACTATATATAACAAGATGTGTCCTTCTCTTGGGCATTTTTACTGCAGAACATTTAAAAAAAACTTACAACAAATGTATGTTACTTGATGAAACAAATCTTAGAATAGTTTATTCTTTTAATAGATACATCTTTGAACTAGAGACTTTGCA
The DNA here is from genome assembly GCA_907169785.1 of Menidia menidia. Lineage (NCBI taxonomy): Eukaryota > Metazoa > Chordata > Actinopteri > Atheriniformes > Atherinopsidae > Menidia > Menidia menidia. The sequence goes on along the minus strand of CAJRST010008890.1, from coordinate 9,024,959 downwards.
AAGAAACAACACATTACCTGCCCAGCCAACATCTCATACAGGAGAACTCCGTAAGCCCACCAGTCCACTGATTTTCCATAGGGCTGGTATGCTATAATCTGACAGATAAACAGGAGAAATAGTTACAAAAAGAGGCATTGCAAATACAGCTACTTTCTTCATTAAAAGAAAATACATTATTATTTATTGGTTAAGAAAAAGTTTTGGTTTAAAAGAATATATATATTGTCTAACTGCAAACAAGAAAATATGAATGCGGGAGGGTTACACAAAGTGTAAGATGGCTAAAGTGAAGATATCCGAGAAAAAACAGAACCATTACTTCACTTTAACCAAATCAACCCCCATTGAATACAGTTAGCTATTTTGAGCTCATTAAACAAAGGCGCTTTCTCTTACCATGCAATTTGCCATCCCACACCTCCCTCCCACACAAAGTCTACACACAAACACAATAATGACTACACAGATGCGAAAGGAAAGAGCTAAATCACAGCTGTGCTTGCACACACAACTGTGACAATCACAGGGTGATTTTTTGCACAGCTTTCTTAAAAGCGCTATAAGTACCTGCAAAATATGCGAAGAAAATGTCCTTACTGTGTTTTTGACATTACATAAGTGCATTGCATTCACTAAGAAAATGTACCCGTGTTTTTGTGGAAAAGCTTTGCCGAGCTTTGACTAGATTTATAAAAAAAAGCTGTTTCTATATTTAACCTATGCTAAAAGATCACTGAAAAGTACAAGTGTCTGAAAATAAGATGTAGTTTTGCCATTTTTTTCTTATTTTAGTTTGTTTCTAAAGTAGAATTTCTGTTCCCACATCCCAGACGTCTCACCTCAGGTGCAATGTAGTCTGGGGTGCCACAGAAGGTGCGCGTGGTCATCCCTTCGTACATGCTCTCCTTGCACATGCCAAAGTCAGCTATCTTGATGTGTCCCTCTGAGTCCAGCATCACGTTGTCAAGCTTCAGATCCCTGGGGCAGATAGCTTTGTGAGCATTTGTGTTGAACAAAGCCGGACTGCTTTGAATCTATGTGTGCGATTTTGTCCACACTATGAGGACAAAATCACACAGTAAAGCTGGAGACCCTGCCAAATCTCTGAGAACTCTGTGTATAGATCATGACATTTACTGGGCCCCACATTCTTTTTCAATCAGCCTTATGTACTTTGGCTATTAGAATTCAACTACTACAATTAGGATGCCAAACACAAGGCCGTTTGGACGTGAAGAATGGATGTGAGCTGTTGGCTAAAGTCGTAAAAAGAAACAGGGTGACCTTAGTCGCTGTCAAGAACATCATTCTGTTCTATATTTATTTTTACGGTCTGGGTGATTAACATTAATTTAATAGCCACATTTGTCTGAACGGTTTTAAAACTCACTTTAAGCACACACCAGAAAGGTCAAACCTTCAAATGATTATTTTAATCAACATTTTCCTTTGCTTTGTAATTCCCTCTTTCTGTCTGTCTTACTTTTATAACCTGATATATCCTGGTAGTGTGTGCAAAATTACCAGGATATATGTCTGTGCTTGAATAGAAATTGAAATTGTGCTACAGGCCGGCAATTGCTTAAAAACACAGTATCATGCAACACTATTCCACTCACCGATAGATGATTCCCTTTCGGTGTAAGAAGAACAAGCCTACAGCTATTTCTGCTGCATAAAATCTGAAAAAAAGAGAGAAATATATATAACACTAAATCTCACAATAAGAGATGGAGCACAGGTTGAGAGCCATCCTGTCATCTCTCTGTCATTGCGCTCAATACATAAATAGGATTGAACGATTAGAAACCTTCCGAAAAACAATAGTAAACAGTTGTTTAAATTTCCACAATCAATATGAATTAAATCAAATCTGTTCTACCACTGGGATTTAATGAAAAAAGGAATAATTTTTATTTGTTTGTAAGGAAATGGACTGCTGCTATCTGACCAAAATGAGCAAAAAAAATGTTGGCAAATCAAATATCGGGATCTAAAACTGTGAAGACATAGCTCTGAATTAAAATTGTTCTGCTCTTATGGGATGTTTTTACATTGTTGACTGTGCATGAATGAGAGTGAATCCTTACACTGCCTGTGGCTCCTTAAACTTGCCCATACGCTGGATGTGATACATGAGGTCTCCTCCATTAATGTATTCCATAACAAAGTAAAGTCGATCCTAAAAAAAAGAGGTATGTTATTGTTCAGGGAGTAGTTCCTAATAGATGCATAATGTGTGCAGGCAGCAGGAAAAAGAACACACTGAAGGAGCTTTAGAAAGTTATATAATGTGGACATAAATTTCATGCATTAGCTTTTCTAACAGGTTAGACCCATGCTTGGGGTGCAAAAAGAACATCCATTGAGGTGGTTTTTATTTAAGATTTCCTGAGTCACTCTCTTTCAGTGCACTGTGGCAACATCATGATCGAGACTCTGTATTCAAGAATGGTCTCAAAGCACTTCAATTTTCTTTACAGGGGCGCCGTTGAAAGAGTGCAAAAATGTAAGATCAAATCCAAATATAACAACAGACACACTGAGCAGCAGGCTGAAAAGATTGTTATGGGAGAGCAAGGGCCTTACTTAAACCAAACTATTTTTGTGTGTCTGTATGGGCTTTCAGCGCAGGATATTTTAAAAAGCATGACCACAGCTGGGGCTGAGGTTCATACACACCACAGTCTGGAAGCAGGAGTGGAGGTGTGTGAGGAAGGGCGGTTTGTCCCGCAGGGCCAAAACCCTCTTCTCCACCATTGTACATTCAACATCATCGTCCTGGATCACAACATCTTTTTTCAGGATTTTTATGGCATACAGCGCCTCTGTTGACTTCATCTCTGCCAGCATCACCTGCAGACCAAAAAAACAAACAATTCTAACCACCTTGCATGGTGTGAGGTTTGAGGTCTTCCAGAGAGTTTGCGATGTGGCCTTGGCTCTCACCTTGCCAAAGCTGCCCTTCCCAAGCAGGGCCAGGAAGTTGAAGTCACTGAGTCGGACCCGGTCCATGTTACCCGAGGGCAGACTGAACCGCCGGTGGTCTGATGGTGTGATCACTTTCTTACCGTGGCCCAGCTTGGCTTTCTGCCATGTACAATGCAGACACACACACACAAAATGTTGTTAAATTCTATTAAGTCAACTGGATGCACCATTTGATGTGAGCGTGCTATATTTAGCTTTCATATACAGAAAACCCAATAAATGTTCTTTATTGTTAAAACATGGCAGTGATGGATGTAGGAAACATGCGTATGAGATATTCAATGGCTGGATTTGGGGATATCATAGAGCTTTTATCAAGGCTAAATTAAACTGAAACAAATGCTTTAGGAACTGTTAGTAAATATTCAAAAACTAATGCAAAAATAGGGCTTAGAATATACAAAACCAGAAAAATAAATAATTTACACAGAATATGTCATCTGTGGAGGAATGTGCTATGTTTTTAAAAAATATATATTTAATATGAAACAGATTTGACAGTTAAATTGACAGATTTTAATTATTTTTAATATTTCTATACTTTCAATACCTGTTAAGATACTATAGACAGAATTCGATAAACCTGTTAAATGCAATAACAACTGAGACATTAAACACTATGACATTACTAGTGCGTTTTGGAAAAGTTTAAAGTGAGCCTACAGGGGGTGTGGACAGAGTTTTAAGGTTCCCTATTGTTCCCTATAGTCTTCAGCCTGCCGAACATCTTTGAACAAAAAGACCAATTAAGGCATCGCCAGCTCTCATCACGGCTCTCCCAGATGGAACATAAAGACCGGGCAAATGGTGGCAGGCAGGGCAGTGACAGCTGTTGCCATGACAACCACCTCCCCGCTCTTGACTCAATGTGAAAATGCTCTTTAAATAACAATTATTGTATTTTTATTTCTTCATTCAGGTTATGTGGCCCTACGTCTACACTTGGTTGGGCCAGTTAAGAGACAAAGTGATACACACGTTAACTGGAACTATCAGCCGAGTTCTGCGGCCGAGTGCTCCACATTCTGACGTATGGCCATGCTGGGTCTGTTTCAGAGAGTTTACACAATGATCATTCAACTGAACAGAAGAAGAAACAGATGCATAGTTAATGAACATTCATGCAAATTTGAAAAAAAACTATGAGTAAAAAAACTAGTGTGCAATTTTATTCAAAGAAGTCGGCAAGCTGCTTAATTGTGTCTTTTACTGTGTATTTTGTTGTCTCACTCGATTCTCATGTTGAGCTCTTATTGAAGAAAAATTGCAGTAAAAACGAAACAAAAAAAAGTTGGAAACATTTAATTGTTTTCTCTTAAACATTTTTCCAAGTTCAGTAAAGATAAGTTTGTGCATTTCCATAATAAACACTGCACCCATGGATCTGTTGTTGTTCATACCAGTGTGCTCTAGCTTGTTCATTTATCATCATTAATCTGGAGAGGTCTTTACTGGTCATGCTCGGATAAAGTTTAAATAATCTTTCACATCAATGACATAGATGAGTTGCATAACCATACATTTATGTACAAAAATTGGACAACTTCACATCAGCTGTTCACAAAACCAACATCTGCTCGTTTCACCGCAATCAAACAAAGGCACACAAAGTTGGATCCAGTTACAGTTATATAGATGTAACACTGCCACTGTGTGGAAAGATCTGGCAAAACAAACAGCAGACACAGTAAGAAACTGTGAATTTATCCATTCCAACAGGTACTATGAGTGGGAATTTGTCCATGCTTAGTGGCCTCACAGCCTTCTATAGTCCAGACCAGACTAGACTAGTAGAGGGCAGATTGTGGGCGCCCACAGAGAAGCAGGTAAGGAGCTTTCTTGGCCAATGGCTGTTCACTAATAGAAGTAAAACGGATGACACCAACCAGTGGCCTGAGCACCCCAAATTTACTAACAACAATGCTGTCTGGTGTGTGTGTATAAAAGAAGAGGTCAATATGTCACAAGGTGCTGTGAAAAAAAGGAAGCGAAAATTACGATGGTTACCATCCTATTTTTTTCAATTTGATGTTTCTGCCGTAGCTGTTTGCTCCATTTATGTTGGAGGAACATGAGTTATTTTTCCATCTTTGCCTTAGAGAATTTTTCAATTCAAATTAGTCTCAAATTAGTCTCCCAACACTCATACTGTAAGCTCCTGGGAGCTGTAAAAGAGCTGAAAACACTCCCAAAATATATTGTTCTCCATATGTCAAAAGAGCTTGAAAATATCTACTAAAAGCAAACGTGGTGCTGCCGTCTGACTCAGACAAATCTGGACAAGGTAAATGCTTCAGATGATATTCAGTTTTCGATTAATAGAACTACATTTCTACATCCGTTTTAACACAGATTTGAACACTGTAAACTGATCCTTTTAAGGTACCCAAGTGCTGCTGCAAATATTATAATACAGTGCAGCAGCTGCGATGGATACAAAGTGTTAAATCAAATCAAAATGACTTTTCAATTCATGGCTGTGTGTGATTATGAGGCAGCGATAAGGAAAAAGGTTTGTGTTCCACTGTGTGAGAGGAGTAAGAGAGGGGCAACACAAAAAAGCTAATTGGAATGGTTCAACTGTATGCTGCAGAAAGCCTTTGTTAGTAAATCAGATTCATTTGCAGAATCCCAGCTGAGATCCACAAAGAATCCCAAAACAGTAAGTGAATTAAGTGTGAAGCAAACTGGACATGAGAGAAACAGACGGCGCAGGCAGGAGAGCTACCTTGAGATAGTGGATATTTAACTGGCAGGCCTAGAGAGAAGAAGAAACTCACTCATTAGTTTGGTCAGTTATTAGATGATTTTTGAACGTGTGTTTTGCTGACACATGAGGCCAGAGACATGACAGGTTATTACTGTAATCACTTAGAAGAATTTATCTATTAACTCCACATAGATTAACGGTATGACTGGAAGGCATTCACAGTTATTGCATCCTTTCCTAGTTTCCACGGCAACCCCACAGTTGTGTGAGAATATCAGCTTCTCTAAGGAAAGCCAAGGTTAGTGTGGTATAGTATGGAGAGGAGAAGAAAATGAAAAAAAACAAGGTTCAGTGCCTTGAGGACTGTTGGGTGACAAAGACTTCTTATATTAAACTACCTGTATAACAGACTCAGAGGTGGAGTTTCATAAAACTGCAATCACACTTTTCCATCTTCTGGGTCCTAATTGAGATCTCACATAGATTTGCTTTAGTGTCCACTGCACTGTCAAAAAAATACAGTCTCCTGTATTTGTGAGTGTTTAATACAAAGAAGAAGTGGTTGTACTTTTACTTGCATTAAACAAGGTAACCTCTAGAGAGCAAATGATAGTTTCAAAAAACGTTCCTTTGGGCATTGGATGGAACCTTGCCAGAGTTTCTGCATGCAATATTTTTTCATTTGCGAAACATAGGAAAAAAGCAGCCAAAGGTTATCACAGAGGACAATAGCTCTCAAACCAGCAAGTCCCATCGTGCCTTTGTTCTTTCAGATTGGTCTCTTTTTTTTTTTTGCTGTGAGTTTTTCTCTATTGCCACGGAGGCAGTAAAAGTCCCTAAGACTGCAGGATGGTTTATATAAATGGCCAGATCGGTAAACTGAACAAAACCTGCAGACACACAAAAGGCAAGTTCATAAAGTTTGAACTGAAAAGAAAACCAGAGATTCCCCTGAAAGAAATTCATAACATTGTTTGTTTGTTTGTCTTCTGTCAAACTTAATTTACATAATGCACCGTATGGCTTTAAGGCCTGCTGTATACTGTTATCGTGGTAATACCACAGAAATACAGTTAAAGCTGAATATCTATTTGGATAGTTCTGTCTTTGTGACATTCGCAACATGTCATCACTCTTTACACAGCTATGTGTGAAGCAGTCCTGCTAGAGAGGTCACACTCCAAGCCAGGACAGCTGAAACAGACCTTGTAGTTACAACTTTGAATGCAGACAGGTTGGCATCAATAAAGTAAACAGAAAGACCCCAGCTTTGATCGATAACTACTTCCTGCTGCTTCTCTCAGAACATTCCTCCTTTCTCATCTGTGTTTTATGTTGAATCGGCATTTCTGCCTCTTAGCACGTGACGTACACACAGCAAAACTGTCATTTAAAAACAAGAGCATTCATCTTGATCTCCCTCTCTGAAACACAGGGTGAAAACCTCAAGCAAGAACAGTATGTTACCATGGTGACAATAGAGATCCACGTTTTGTCAAAGTGTTCCAGTCTGAACAAAAGACATGTGTGCATACATGAAAAAGAAAAAAATATATACTAGATGCCTGCTTCTCACCTCAAACTTCTGACGGAGCTCCAGGTTGACATCATCCACCTCTGGAATAGGAACATTGTAATACTCTCCCTCCTCCTGGTTCAGCAACTTGTACCTGCAGTGGAAGAAAATGAGGAAAAACTGACTTTCATTCGCTAACTTCCTTCTAATTAATAAGTCTCCCGTGTATTGCCCTCTGTCTTTCCACACAGTGATCTTTGTATGTCAACACATATCAATTAGAGCGACTGGGTTTTTATTCTATAAGTGCCTGCAGGTCTGTTACCTGTCAGTCGTGCCAGCTTGACTCTATTTCTCCAAACATCCTCTGGATGCTTGTCTACAGTACAAAATGCAGCCGCACGAACAAACACACAAGGTAGTTGTTTCCGAGACGGATGCCAATATTTTCACACACAGTCATTTCCCAGTCTCAGCTCACAAAGGCATTCGATCAGGACTGCTTTAGGTGAAGTCCCAGCAGGTATGCTAACAAAGACTGACTTCAGTGTGTATGTATGTGTGTGTTTATCAGACTGAGACTAAACAGCCAAACAGTGGTAGCGAGGTGAGGAAATGACGCCAGCAAATGATATTTGTCAAGGTGAATCAAGCTGGCAGTGTTTATGTCTGTTTTATGCTCAACGTGCTGCTGTTTGAAGTCAAGCTGGTTATGAATCCACACTGAAGCAAAAATATGAGCCACAACATTTTTCAGAGAGTTATTTGCCATCAAAGCTGTCACTGCGTTCACCTGCTGGCGGCAAACCATTTCCTACTATGGTTTGATGAGGGGACAGAGGTTGGTTAATGGACGTTTTCCCCGATATTACTGAGCAATCAGCAGATGCACTCTGAACCTTTTTGCTGAAGTACTCTAAATATGCATTTAGTCCAGTAATAAGTCAAAGTGTAACATGTTCAGCATTGTATAATGACAGTGAATGAAGACACTGAGATAACTGACCATCCACAGTTTGGAGCTTTGATAAGCTCGGACACGCCGAATGACATGGAGCCCATGAAGTCATTCCGGGTGGTTCTGTCCCAATCCCACACCTCAATGGACAGACGCCGGTCCTTATCTGATGCTTTCAGCTTGCTGCATACACATACACATTGATAGAAAACATGTTGACACATGTCTTTTACATCAAGCTCAATAAACTACATAAGTAGGGAACACTACTGAGAATTCTGGACATAAGTAAATATATTCTCATACAGTTTTACACTCACAAGGTGAATGACTCATTCCAGCATGGGTTTAGACAGGAGCGAATGGTTCTGGTCTTCTGTTTGGTCTCATTCTTTGGGTCTGGGATGAGCTTGAGTTTAACATATGGGTCTGATGAACCATTTGGATCCATAGGAATGAGGTTCCTGGCTTCACCCACTAGAAGACACATGACAGTAAGTGTTTTAGTGTGGGACCATGACTTTACACTGACTCGCAGGTTAAAAGGCACCCTGATGAATGGATGCTGTCAGGGATGGAGGAGTAGGATGACTCATTTAAACTCGCTTTGGCAGGACAGTAAAAAGGAATAATCTTAACTTCATGTTAGTAATTAGTATTCTGTACTACAGAGTTTCAGTAAAAAGTTTTCATACAAAACTTTTCTTGGATATCAATGTCATCTATATAGCTCAATGGTTTCCTTGACCTAGTCTCTTTTAGAGCTAGAGATATTTCAACAACCTGGACATTCCGTAACCCTCCCACGACCCTATTTCATTAAACCTTCAGAAAATGGATGGATGGAGAAGAATGCTAGTCTTTAGGTAAATAAATTAATGTAAGGGAAAAAAGACTCAAGGATTAGTACTCTTATTTTCAATCTGCTTTACAGCCAGCGTAATTGCCAGGAAAACAGCCCGAGAGCATAATGCTGTCCGTATGCTCACATGTTGGTCTGGATACCTCGAATGCTTTACTTTGACCCACATATTGGTGTCAGAAAAATCTGTAAAAAAATAAAAGCTGTAGTAAATTTAAGTTGGAATATTTTCATATTTTCCCCCATTAGTGTTATTAGAAAACCCAAAATTGATCAAAGCCATTGCTGAATACTATATTCTGTATGACTATCTGGATGTACCAGCTCAATTTAAATGAATGTCTACACTATATAAAGCTGTAGATGAAAAGATTAAATCAAGTCAGGCACCACATATGCTACGGAAAAATAGTCTGTGAGGCAAAACATGCCATCAAAATACACTTATCTGAAGTGTGAAACAACACCATGAGAGCTATAACACTGGTGGGTGGTAGGGTCCATGCACACGTAAATAAAAAAAAGACGAAAAAAGAGAAAACCCTACATCTAAAAGTATGTTTCAAATGAGGATGAAGGACTAAATAATACAAGTAATGGCAATGTGTTTGAAAGAGAAGGTGAGTAGAGTTCTTTGTGGACTGCTTTTTCCAGTTGTGCGCAGAAGTTGAATGAACAGAAGTCATCAACTATAAGCAGTGACACACGGCAAATAGTGCACAGAAAATCAACAGTGAATTAAAGAAAAGAATGAGACAGAGACAGAAAGAAGGAAGCAAGGAAAGTTAGCGGGTAATGCTGTCAGAGGGATCACAGCTCATTACAGTCCACCTTATAATTCATTACAAATTGAGACTGGTTTTAATGCTATGCTTTACACAGAAAGAATTGATGATCGCTTTCAGAGGAAAACTTATTTGAAAAAGTCTACTGATTTTTTGGCACTGGCATGAAGTGCCGAGACGTCTTCATCGAAAACCTTATTCTCCTTAAAGCTTTTCCAGTTGCGTGCAGCAGAGGGCAGTGAAGGTCTCTTAGTATCTCTTTAATCTTTTACCATGTTGTTCTAACCTCACTGTTCACTTCTTGTCCAGGGCACATTTCCAGCATTGGTCACCCTGCCCATCCCCTGCATCTCATCCCCCCTCTCTCGCTCACCCCCTGGCCCACTCACAAGTTGATGTTGATACACAAAAAATACACACGTAATGCACGACAATGAACTGAAAGACCACCTCAGCACCCCCCGTTCCAGCCTAAAGTTCAGTGTTTACTGGCATCAGTCTCCTCCATAGTAACCCAGACACTAAACAACGCCAGAGAAAGTTGTGTTAGCCAGTGAACACACTAATGAGGCAAACGCACACAAACAGACACACACATGCGTCTCATTTTTTGTACTCTGACCAAGTCTGTGCGTACAAGTTACATTCTCGTTCTCACTCTCAGACACATAATGAAACATCATCATCAAGGACGATCCCTGTCGGTTGTTGCTTAGATACAACAGGAGCTGCACGTCGTCTGTATGCTCCCTTCTCCTTATGAGGTAGCCGCTAATAAAATTAATGTGTTTGTGTGTGTGACTTATCTTTTACATTTGTTTGGGAGTAAAGCAAGCATGAAATGGGAAGAATATGCTGCTTTTTTTAATTACGTGCCTGTGCACATGATCAGGGACTCCAATAAAACACTGAAATGAAAGTAGCTTTGAGTGCTGCATCACAGTCCCTTCAGCAAGAATCAAACACTTGCCTGGTCCTGAACTTTTAAAATTTCAATAAATCTCAGATGTTCTCTGATGTGCTTCCCGCATATATTTCTATTCCCATGGCAAAAATCAACTCGTCACCCAAAAACTGCTCCAAATCCTCTGGTAACCATTTCCTCTGTATTTAATCCCATCTCTTATTTCAGTGTCCCCCTATATCCGACCAGAATGGCTGCTTAATAAAAATGTGCCACAGCTAAAAGTCACATATCCTTTGGATGCCGGGGTAGGGGAAGGCAGGGATGCAGAGGGCCATCAGTCTAATCTCCAGGAAAAATAAATAAAAAAAAACTTTGAAATTTGAATGTGCGATTGCATAACAATGCCATGTGCAGTCAATGAATCCCAGATAATCTGAGGGGAGAGCTGGATGGCCAAATGGGAGTGTGACTAATCCAAAAACAGATGTTACACAGACACCTTTTGGAAATTGGGGGACCAGAAATAATTTAGTACTCTTTCTATCTATCTATCTATCTATCTATCTATCTATCTATCTATCTATCT
>CAJRST010008890.1:8976280-9013631 GCA_907169785.1 Menidia menidia | reverse complement strand
TCTATCTATCTATCTATCTATCTATCTATCTATCTATCTATCTATCTGTCTGTCTGTCTGTCCCGGGTGTACTCCGCGTCTCGCCCACTGACCACTGGGATAGGCTCCAGTCCCCCCGTGACCCCAGTTGGGAATAAGCGATTCAGACAGAAAATGGTAGATGGATGGATAGCCGAGACAGAGAGAGATTGAGATAGAGAGAGAGAGAGAGGTCTGTATGTATTGTATATTGTTAAAATAACTTTAGTTTTTATGCCTTTATTTCACAAACAGGCTTTATGGTGCAGCGAGTTGTGTCAGTATGGGACAGAATGTATTTTAGTTCAGCTGTGCTTTAAACCTTAGGCGAGCGTGTCAGCAGTAGGAAATCTCACCCTGAGTAAACTGCTGCGTTAACCGCCTTCCTCAGATGCTCTCTCGTTCTCTCCCTCTCTCTCTCCCTCTCTCTGTGTAGGCAGGTCATTGAGGGACATTTATATGTTTGCCCATCATTAAAACTTTAAAAGAAAACATCTTCTCAGAGGTTTTAAAATGTCACTCTTAAAAGAAAGGACAGGGATCGGGAAGAGTAGTAAGAGTGGAAAAATGACATTTTTTAGGATGAAATAGCAACAACAAAACAGGCAGAGAGGGAAAAAAAGACAGTGTGGCGAAGAGGAGGAGAATCAAATGTTAGTCAAGATGTAACAAACCTTTGACTGAAAAAGGACAGATGTTCTATTGAGGTAGAAAACAGATTATGAGCCAACAGATAGGGGCTCACTGGGTATCAGGGGAAAACAAGTGATGAGAGATGAAGCTAACTGGAGTCTGGAAGAAACAGGTAGGACAAGATAGAGGAGAAAGTCAATAGTGGAGGAAGGGATGGAGTGGATAGGCAGAGACAAAGAGAACAGAGAGAAAAAAGAGGAGGTGGGTTACAGAGAGCAAGCCTAAGGAGATATGTCTACTTTCTTGGCTGGAAAGATTTAATCAAGTTCATGTTGGCGCGGTGAACCACAAAAGCCTGCCACTTGTCTGGAGCAGCCAGAGGGGAGCTGGTGAACAAGCTGTGACTTCACTGTTCAGATTGCTGCCATTAGAGAAGAAAGAGAAGTAACCATAAGGTGAACCTAAACTTCTGGTTTCCTACCTGCAATTCATCAAAATGCACTTAGTAATATAAAGAGGTTTATATAAGGAAAATAAATATGATAAAAGATACACTTAGCTGCTTTCTCTCTCTAAGTTGATAATACATCTCAAAATAGCTGTATTTTAAACCCTGTCTACCTTAGGGCTGGAAGTAACATGGGAAATAAAAAAAAGTGTTTTCCATCAATTGCATCAGATTTTGCAAAGTTACAGTTGAAACTTGGGTAGGTTTAATAATCCATCCATTTTCGATGAGAGCTTAAATCAACTCCACATCGTATTGGGGAGCTGGAGACGTTGCCAGCTAGCGCTGGGCAAAAGGGGCCAAACAGATTCTCACACTCATAGGATCAGATTAGAATCCCCAATTTCTCTAACAAGCATGTTTTTAAGGGTGGGGGAAATTTGTTGTACTGGGAAAGAACATGCAAACTGTAAAAAGAAAGGCTCCAGCTTTGATGTGAGCCTCTTTCTGTGACACTAGGCGCCATTGTGCACATGATAAATATGCACATTTATATCTTTAGCTTATTCTTGTGTCTTGACCTGATTTACTTTTGGTTTTCACCTTATTTTTTACTTTTCTGATTGTTTTACTTGTTTTGACTTGGTTGCACTTGTTCCTGTCTCCTGCTGTGTTCCTGAAGTGAGCTCCCGTTCCCCGAACATCCCTTAACTTCATATTAGTTTTCCTGGCTGTACTCAGATTTGTTTTCTAAATTGTCCATTTTCAACATATATCATTCTTTGGACTTTTCTTTTCCAACTGGCTAAGAGAATCATGGTTCTTTTCTTTTAAGATATTGGAAGGTATTACAATACCTTACAAGGAATGGTATACTGTCCGACATCAACATCCCAGTGATTCAGAAACACCAGTCCCCTGGCTTTAGCCATATGCTGAAGGATGGAATCACACTGAGTGTACAAGAATAAAACCATGGCTTTCAGCTACAGTGGCAGAGACCTTCATATAGCACAACTTTAGGACAGTAATTGTCTTCTTCTTTATTATTTGTTTAACTTTTACAATCCAATCTTGGTGACGTTATCAGTTTACTTCTGATTATTTTTACCACAACCTTTTTTAATCATTGTGTAGTTGCCAGGATATAATATACTTCCTGTACTTCCTCTTGCATATTGTATATGCTCTCTGTGACTAGCCCTCTGGTAAGCCTGTGGTCTCAGTTTGTTCCCTGTTATTTTCTCTCTTTCCCTTATTATTTTTGCTCGCTTGCAGTTTTTTAACAACTGCTCTCTTACTGGACTCTGCCTTTGGAAGGCACCTGTTTGTGCCTGTTTCTTTTCTGTTTTTGACCATTGTTCCCTTCATAAACCTGTCGGCTGGGTATGGGGACTAGTCAAAGAAACTGTCATATCATAGCTTTTCCAAAGCACTCTCTTCACTTGAATGAAAAATGAAGAGACAAAAAAAGACAGCCAGACTTGAAGAAAAACCTGACCACACTTACACCTGCAGTAGTTAAATTGCAGACATACATCATACAAAATATCACAAATGCCAATAGTCCATAGACCCCACGGGAGCATCTCCCTTGAATGAGGAGTGTTGCAGCAACACAGGAACAGTGGTGGGCGTTGAGGTGTGTGTAAGCATAAAATCAAAGACAACGTTTGTGGGGAGAAAGAAAGAGCACATCATTTTAACATGGCAACAGTCTAAATGGGAACCCGTCCAGCTTATATTGTGTCTAATTTGCTAAATCTGACTGAGGTAACCATGTCAACATGACCGCTGCTGACATTATCTCCGTTATTAGTCTGTTTCATTTGCTCGTCAACTCCAGCACACTGTAGTGAAATCCACAGACAGAAACACACATGGACACCAAAGGGGCTTTGGATGTCGGTGTGGTGTAGATGATCAAAGTGATTTCAGAAGTAAAACAGACAAAACAGCTTGATGCAAGGAACAACACAGCAAATACGAACCATTTCATAATCAGGTGAAAAGCAATGGTTTACCTCTCTTCTATTACAGCATTTCTTTAAAGCAATTTATTTCCAAGTCATAAACATATGTCTGCTTCTTTTCTGGCTGGGTTTCTTTTCCTCTCTGCAACTTATTGAGTCGGAAGCCATTTCTTAGTCTAAGCAATGAAATTCTCAGACCAACACTGTCTCACCATGTGGCCATGCGTAAAATGTGTGACCGAGTAAGGCAGCAAGGTTGTGGAAGTGACACAGCAGTCATTTCTCCATGCCAAAGGGGCTTTAACACAGGAGAGTTTGCTATTTCAGATGCTGCTCTTGACTGGCAGGATAATTTAGAGGTGTTGACGCACAGACTATAAAGGCTGTATATAATTTTTTTTTTCAGTTACCTTGGTTTTATATAGTTTCAGATATTAAATATTTAAAAAAGAAAAAATACATATATATTTATATGTCTGTCCCTGCAGATGAAAACTGTAATCTTTGATGTGATAGTAGTGAGTGTAAATGTATCATTTCAGCCATTCATTTTCCTTGACTGTGTGAACAAAATTAAAAATGTCTTTCTTTAGCAATTGTTCCATACCAAGAGAGCAAAGCTCTTTTTTTAATGGTCAATTACTACAAGTCAAAGGCAGTTACAACAGCCTAGGTTATAAACATCAATAAACCAGAGATTTCTTCCAGTATTCTCACCTTTACATTTGGGAGCCACTTCCATAAGTGAGACAAAGCATCTCTTTGCAAGTTCACAGGTAAAGATTAAAACCAACCTGTGACGTGTAGCCGGTCTCCACTGACTTCGATCTTAAGGAAGAGGCGACCCCGGCGCTCCGTGTGGTCAGTTCCACAGAGGCTTGGCACATTGACCACGCACTGATTGTGCACATTCATGTCGCAGGCTAGAATGAGACGAGACGAAGACGTACATTTTACCCATGTTAAGTGCTGAAGGAGTTGTGGAGGGTTTCATCTTTAAACAAATGCTGTTTTTAAAATTGAAGTTGAGTCATGAATACGTGGAGGAAAATGACTGTGTGGTTATTTTTCATATTTTGTCTGGGTTTAATAAGGTTCAGGAGGTGTGAGGTTCTGTGCCTCTGAGGAGAAAGTACAGAAATAGTTACAGGGCTTTGATGTATGATAAAAGAAATACCAAGAAAATTATATAGGGACTTCTACTGAGTTAACCCTATCAAAGAATCAGAACACATGTATATAAATGACCATATAAATTAGCTGTATACATATATACAAACTATATAAATTAAAAAACAATTCTTAAGAGATTCCTTTGTCAAAAATAATTTTAACTCTTTACATTGTAATCTTCATTCATAATCATGGATCTGAAACAGTTTGTAGACTATAATAACCATATAACATGTAAAATATGCTATTTTATGTACAACCAAAACTTGCTTAGGCACGGACTGCAAATTCCACAAGAATTCTTAAGGTACCCTGTTTTGTGTGTCACGACAGTGTTAGAGGCAGATGCTTCCAGTCCCGCCTGCAGTAAGTTGGAGTCCCTGAAGATGAGACTACTACATCTTATGCTTATTTTTTTGACCCAGCTCAATGTTTTCTTCCTCCTTGGGCTACTGATGGAAGACATTCATCTGAGACATAGATACTTACATGGAATAAGAGAAGACCAACGGTCAAGAATAAATCAAGGAAATTAGTTAGGAAAAATAAATATGAATAGATTATATTAAAGATTTGAAAAAAAAAAATCTATAATTTATTTTAAATACTTTAATCAATTAATCTTTTTGTTCGATTCCTTATTCCCCCGTTGCCTTTCCCTTCTCTCTTTTGCTTTGGCAAATCAAAAGAGCTTCTGTTGTGCAGCTACTCAACTATAACGTATAATTGCCACATTTAACAAAGAAATGCGATGTCAGTGGATGACATCACCACCCAGTGAACTAACACTGGAGTGGCATGTTTGGACAGGAGAAAAAACATGGGCAGTTAAATGGGACAGTAACATGATGATCGCTTTCATCAAGAGAAAACAGATGTGAAAAGTGGTATTAAAAAGAAAATGTCTCTGTTATTAGAAAGATTCTATTCTCTAACCTAATCCCCCTTGTCCCCTGCTCTATGCTCTGTCTACCTCAATCTATCCAGTCACCTCTCCAATTCTCTTCTGTCCTCCTCTTGGCAGGTTTGTCAGGCTGACATGCAGGGAGGGGACAAGGAATGATGAGAGAGGAAACCATTTGCAATCATGATGGTGTCCCCACATCAATTTATTCTGGTGTGCACACCTTACCATCTGTGATGAGACCCCCACTGAAGACCCACAGATGGATGTAAAAAGCAGGAGAAGCAAAGAGAAGAGACGGTGATGGATGGAAATGACTTGGAAACAGAAGGGGAGAAGGGGCAGTTTGAAAACCATAAAAGAGGAGAGACACAGGGCAGTGTAAGGTGTAAGGAGGATGGCAAAAATGAGATAGAGAACAAGTGGGAGGGCTTTAAATGAGGAGCAGAAACTGAAAGAATGGGTCACACGTCCAAAAAAGGGGGAAAGAGTTGAAAGAGGAGTGTGGGTGGAAATAATGGGAGCACGGAGAAGACTCAGAGGGGCAGGCCAGTGAATTCTGCCTGTTCTGCAGATGTGTGAGTGTAGTACAGTACCGGGCTATTCCCATCTGTTCTCATTAGAAGTGGCTTGACGAAACCAGCCCAGCACATTGGACACAGGTGCACCCACACACACTCACACAGCCGGCGCAATACTCACTATCACATTTCATTCCTTGGTGGATGAGCCCATAGAGAAGTGATCCACAGTGGTCACAGAAGGTAGGGCTGCCATATGTGTGTATCTTGAATTTGTGCTTGCTTCTGGGGTCCTTTAAACAAAATCATAATGAGATAAAACATGCAATGCCATGAAAGAGACATGAGGTCAAAAGCACAATTTCAGGCTTCACTTCTAAAGTACAAGCAGATGATAGAGCTTCCTATCCCTAGGGATAGAAAGCTTATCTAAATTTCCAACAAAAAATCCAAAAAAGAGGTTAGATAGTGTAATAAAAAAGACAAACTATTTGTAATTCTTGCATATAGAATATAAAATGCATCCAAATATTTTGTTAGAAATGTTAACGTTTGAATTAATATTATTAGTTTTTTCACAGCATCCCCTTTTTCTTTTACATCAGAGGTATATTGTTAACAAGTCTGTAAACAAGCGGGGACTAAAGAAGATAAATTCCTGAACTTTTAAGTGAAGAAGAATGTTGTCCATTCTTGTCTGATATATAATACTATCTGCTAAACAGCCCTGAATCTACTCATGCTATATTTTACATTTCACATTGTACAAAATGTTTTTTTTTTGGTGGAAGGACAAAGTACCCAGACCCCTCGCCTACAAAGATATGCTGATGGAATACATGCAGTATGTGGTACTGTATTGTCTTGCTGAAATTGTCTTCACTTGAATGGAAGCACATGTTGCTCTAAAACCTGTATATACCTTTCAGCATGGTGCCTTTCATTGCACGAACGTGCAAAGTGCTGCACCTTTCAATGCTTAGTGCATAATGCACCACCATACTGTTAGTGTGTGCTGAAGCGTATTCCTCTCTTTTTTAATTCATGCATTCAGTGTTTCCCAAAAACAAATTTGAGTGTGTTGGTGATGGCCAGAAATCAACAATGATTTAAGAAGTTTAGAAAATCTCACCATTAATGTTCACTTTACTAACTGGATTCCATAATAAATAAAAGCAACAAACATGCACATGAAATTGGGAAAAACCGCAGTGAGTTCAGTTAATTAGTGTGGCAAAGTTTTATGTGACATAATTTGATTTATACATCTTCCATTCATTCTTTGATAACTGAGGCTAGCAATCACCACAAAACAAACATGGCTGTAATTAAAGCCCTGCAAATGAGGGTGGATAAAGCCCCCATCAGTGCTGCCTCCATCAAGATGAACTGTGACAGAATGGCTGCTTGCGTAATTATACAGGCCACTGACTGAGGAAGATGGGCAACATCACTGAAAAATGCCCCAAACACATCAAATTAAGCAAACAACACGATTTTAGAGTGTGGAACAAATATAAGGAGTCTGTGTATGAAATAGGGGGGAGTTTTCGAGGAGCCATGGTGTGACTGACTGATGAATGAGTCGGGGGCATGGGGTCTCTAATTAGCATGTTCTGCTTCTAGTTATTTGTTTTTTCATACTTTTTTTTCTTTTTTCTGGGAACACAGAATTTATCCCAAGCAGACTTGTTAAGTGCACTGCAGGCAACATAAACTCAAACAGAAGACACAGTATCTCTCAGTGCTTCTTTGTTGTATTTTTTGTTCTCTACTTAACTTGATGTTATTGTTCAGCTCCTCCTCTAGGGAACCATGAGTGAAATTAACCAAACTAAGTAATCTTAAGCCTGTGATTCAGTGTTGCAGAAAAATGCAAGATGTGAAACTCTAATCTGTTCAGCTCCCCTGGGCACTGAGCATGTATGAGAGCATGCACGCCTGCGCGCAGTACCTTCACACTTCATGGTATCTTAGAGCCCTGGGTTAGGTATACATTTAGGAAAGTGGGCAGATGCACATTTTGTTCAGTTTAATTGATAGGAAAAGAACTCTCTGATCAACAGTCAACGGGCCAATCTGCTGTCTCTAATCATTTCATCAAACAGCAAAACTTAATAAGAGAACGACTGAGCTTTTTAAACAGTAAAGAACTACGGCTTTACAACTTCATGTTATTTAAAAAGAATACTCTAGTTCTTCACAGCTTTACATTTCTATGAAACACTTTCAAATAATGCCTATTCTCCAGCTTTGTGGAGATCAAACAAATGAGTAGCTAATCATTTCTCTTCCATTTTTAGCAATCAGCAAACAGAGTTTCATACAGAGGATGCTGCATCAATGAATCAATGATAGAAAAGAGGTATATTTGTGAAAACTAAAGCATTAAACTTTTTTAGGATCCTGTAATATCAGATTTGGAACCTTTAACCAAACATATTTGAATCGTGACATTTTTCATGAAATCCCACAACACAGGATATTTTAGGTCAAACCATGAACTCGTTTCTGTTGAAGCCTTTGGCAGCCTGATGCTTAAAATTCTTTAAAGAAGACTCCACTGTTTTTATTACTTTGCAGAGGACTGAGAGGGCCCATGTGGCATTGTAAATTATTGAACACAGTGACTGAGAACCACTTTTCTCCAAGCTGCTGAACTTGCATTTAGCAATGAATAATTATTTCCAGATCACATCTGATTAGGATGTCACTCTCTTATCCAGTTCCATTTATCAAATTTTGTTTGCATCCACATGACATATCATAGTACACAGGACCAGTCAACCTCAGTGTCTTTGGTTGATGAATCTTTATGTATATTTATTATAATTGAAGGAGTTTTTATTGTTCAAGTAAGTTCCATAGAAACAACGGTCAGTCGGTAAAAAAATGTTCCAATGTACCAGCATTGTGTCTTTTTATTCATAGTTGGTTCTCTGCTGCAGTTATTAATGTTTTTTCGCTAAAAGGAATATTTTGATTCTTCAACAAATGTTCACACGGCGGCTATGGCTTGCAGGCCATTTGAATGGAAGAAATTAATTCAGTCATCCATCCATGGTTAAAAGCTCTGGAGCTGAGAGCAGACTAGAAGTCCCACATTTGTTTTTGTCCTTTGCAGTTCACTTACATAAAAATGCAAATATCCATGCACAATAACTTTACAAATGCTTTGATTAATGAGTCGTTTACCCACAATCAAGATTTCTTTACATCCTTGTTAAATACAATCTATAGCTCACAACACATCAGAGCACAACGAAACATGCAACAGACTCAGAGACCTGAGGCAAAAAGCAATACATTTTTAAAGACATGCTCACATAAAAATGTTTTAATATGAACATGAGAAAGATAAAAACAGTTTGAAATCTAATCATTCCTGCCATTCACTCTATGAGCATCATACTGTGTTGGAAAAAAATAGACAAACTTCTGACACTCAAAGACACGCTCAAGCTTATTCAAAACCAGAGGGGAAGACAGTTTCAGTGAGCCGAGATGATAAGTCTGTGGAGCGTAACAAAGGCCACCTCATGCAGAAGAAAGGGAAGAAGTCTATGACAACGAGTGAAACATCAGTCATGTTAATTACAGTCAGAAACTGACAGATATGTCATCACTGGAAGTAGCAATATATCATTATCTGTCTATATCTAATTAGTAAAAATAATTACCTTTAAAAGAGATCATTTGATTCATGTCTTTGTGAAGCAACAACCCTTCAAATCTGACTTTTTTTTAATTTTTCTTATACATATACTCTGGGGCACAAATGTGATAGCAGCAATTTGCTTTCAAGCCTTTCTTTGAGTAGTTGCTTTTGTAGCTAATGGTTGAAAAGTGAATATCTTTTAGTAGAAAATAAGACAGATGATTGTAATGTTTCCAATTTCAGTTGATATGATTTTGACCATTTGAACATTAAGTCAAGGTTCATAAGTAAAACCCAGTAACATATCATAACAACACCCTCTGCCATTAGATATAATTTTGCTATGTGTCTCTGAGCATTACTGCAAGTTGTGGCAAATAATTGTGGGTGCCTGTTTTGTTCAGTAATACGTACTCCAGATAAGAGCCAGTAGTGCTAAAAAAATAAACGTAAAATCATCCCATCTGTAAAGAAAGTGGATATGAATGCTGCTGTGCTCACAGTTTTTCCTTGTGTTTGCAGGTTTTTAGAAAGACAAATGTGTGAGCATTTTAACCATATTGAGCAGGCATTATTCGCTGACACTTCTCTCTACTGTTGAATATACAAATAAAAACTGTAGCAGCTACATCTTTTACATCCCTTCTGTGTATTGTTTCAGTGTTGACTTTATGGAAAGATTTAAAGGAAAGTTAGCAACTCTTAACATACATAAATCTTTCTAAAACCTCAGAGTAGACACAACTGTGAGTCTCTTATTGATGATATTAGACAAACAGAAACAATTATCAATTTAAGAGTTATTTTTGTATTTCTTGTGCGACAAAACAGTCTGTGGAATTCTTTATATACTCTGCAAATAAGCAGCGGTTGACTGTTAAATGATCTCCAGACATTACTGCGAAAAATGACGTGTCAAATTCGGAGATTCAGGAAAAAACATCTAAAATTGCAATTAAATCAAACAACCACAATGTTACTGTGATGTTGTGTGTGTGTATGTGTGTGAAAGAGGTGCTAGTGGGAACAAAGTGAACAACTGTACAGTTGCTATGGTGATAATGGGCTAGTGCAAATGCAGTGATAGCAAGAGGGTTGGTGGAGAGAAAGGGAATTATAAGAGAGAGAGAGGAAAAACACACTGTGCACAGGTCTGCAGTTGAACACACACCCTGCAACAGGGGGCCCACTATCATGAGAATATGGCCTGTAGGACAATCAGTTCATCTTGACTAGTTAGTGTGTCCCTAAAACCTCTGATGTCGTTAGCCTCACCCAAATAAACCCTGCCCTCAGCCTCATTGTTGCCTAACCTGCAACAATGAAATGCACACATTGTTAATTGCATTTCAAAAAGAGTGTTTCTGGTTGATGCGTGTTTGCGCTTGTCAGTCCAGAGCGAGAGACAAACTGAAAGATGACTTGTTGAGCTAAAAGTGAACAACATGCAAAAAAAGTGGTGGGATAGAGAAACTGGGACTGTCAGTAAAAAGAAAAAAAAAAGATTAAAGACCTGGAGCCAAACAGAGGCACACACAAATGAAGATGTCAGAGATAAGCTTGAGCACTGTGTGTGGGGGTGGACGGACAAGTGGGTGGCATCAAAGCTACATCAAACCTCCAGGCCAAGAGTTGACACTTCGTAAGCCAGCCACGGTGGGCCTTACAGAACAGGCTCATGTCCACAATTTGCTGACATGATTACACAGAGGGACGGCTGACAGCTTCATGTGCCAAGCCTTCTGGCATCATCGTGTCTGCTTTTTTGTTGATAATATTTAATTGAGCACTAATGACAACTTAGAGTTTGAGAAGTCATCATTAAAGTTCAAATAACTGGCTGCTTGTGATATTCCAGCCATTATGAAACCTTAATTTCCAAAGAATGCATGGATCAAATGTGGTGTTTGAGAACTTTAAACGTGGTGTTAAGAGTATAAAATTATGCTTCCAAAAGCAAAAAAGTCCCAAAAATACATGCATTCAAAACCAACATTGCATTGATTAAACTCCCATTAAACTCCTTGTTTTTTTATCCCACAATGTAACTCATCATAATTAGTTAGTTTAATTTTTAGGGGATATTCAATGACCACATTTTGCACCTCCCTCACTGTGATTTGCAGTTTCCCACACTAGCGGTTGAAATAAAGTGCAATCAATGTTAAGCAAACCTCTTTAAAACTGACAGAAGTTATAACATAGGTTATTAATGGGCATGAGAAAGTCACGGACAATATTATTGCTCATCGTTAACATTTAAACTAAATGTTTCATCAATGTTTAAATGAGATCATTTGCAAGCATTCAAAAGAATATCAAGTTACAGCTCAAATGATTTAATGTCAAACTAAAACTCATCTAGCCATCAATCTGTTCGTCACATGAAAACATGCCCATGCAGATCAAGGGAGCTAATCGGTCTTCTGACCAATAAAAAAAAACAATGATGAAACCATGACAAAAACCAGGCAGAGAAGAAAGGGATGCAACACTGACATGAGATTTATCACACAGAAATCTACACACAAACTGTAAGGAATGGAGGAGAAACCTGGAAAGTAATGGGGAATTTAATACAAACTTGTCTGCGAAGGCCCCTGTATTAAAGAAACTAATCTAATTTGAGGCATCACCTTAATCTTTCTCTCCCTGCAGTCTTTTGTAAGGGTGAAACGGTCCATTACTTTCTTACTATTTCCAGTTGTGATTTAGGTAGGTAGGTCAGTAGCCTGCGGAAAAGGCAGATCGTGCAAGCTGGGGACTTTTCATTTTGAGGGCTGTCATTTCGTTTTCATGCACAGAGGCTTGCTTATTTAATACTGCACTGTTTTTCAACTCACTGATGTCATATGAGGTGATGGTGTGTGTTTGTTTCTGCTCGTGGCCTGCTTGTCCTCCTGGCATTAAATGCGACTGCTGTCTGTCATTTGGTGTGGGCATCCTCGCGTTGCATGCCTTCACAGCCCTATTAGTGAATTAAACATTATAAAGCATTAGCATTCTAAATGTGAAAATATGGCATCAGCGCACAAATATGCCTTCACACGCATACACACATGCAACTATGCTGACACATAAATGACATGAACGAGTAACTAGTGAGAAGCATGCGCAAATCACCTTTTCGAAGGAAAAGGTGATTTTTGATATACCAGAGAGTTATTTCTATTTTGCCATGTAATGGGCTGTGATATGACTTGACTGTTTTGCAATTAGAGAGACAGAACACCAGATTTGGAGGGGGAAAAAATACATTTAGATCTTTTCATTACTTAACATGGTAATATATTCAAATGCATTCAGCTGGACAATTAATTATTTTGAGCATGAGATCAGCAACAACACAATAAGTCATTTAAGCAAGATGTCACTGAGGCATCAAAGGAAGAAGGAAAACTGTGCTATAATTAAAGTTTGGGTACTGTTTTACTGTTTCAGATCTCTAAAATGGAGCTTCTATGGAATAATAGACAGATTAA
Organism: Menidia menidia; assembly: GCA_907169785.1. NCBI lineage: Eukaryota > Metazoa > Chordata > Actinopteri > Atheriniformes > Atherinopsidae > Menidia > Menidia menidia. Next base: position 9,000,821 of record CAJRST010008890.1, on the reverse strand, counting down.
CAAACTTTGTCACCTCTACTAACACTACGTGCACCTTTTCACACGTGGTGGCACAACCATAAATACTCTCCCTTCGCATGAGCAAACACAAAGCCCCATCACATGGGAGGATGTCCAACAGCTGCTGAGCAGGTGGCGGATCACCAGGCCACAATGTGGTGCCCTGCAGCAACAGAGCAAAAAATACATATTTCGCTATCATGACTAGTTAATGACTGGAGCCTTTTGGTTCATATCAATGCCAAATGTTTCTTCTCATGAATAATACACTAAAGTGCATTAACACAGATTCAGTCTCAAAAATAAACAAATAATAACAATCAAAGCAAGAGATAGCAAGGAGAGTGAGATAACCATATCTATGTTCTTTTTATGAGTAACCATGTCCACTCAGTGAGGGAAATCTATCACTGAGTGAAGACCTGACATATGTTAGAAGAATTGTCTCGACTATTATCACATTAAATACATTTAACAAGTCGATAACCTAAAAATATCTTATTCAACTGCTATTACCAGCGAACTCATGTGATGGCCTATTTATAGACGGAAAATCAAAGCACTGAATCTTAAAAAGTTGCTCTGCAGAAGCAAAAATAATCTATCCTGCTGGATGATCCCTCTGTGTCTGTGCCATATCAACCGTCTTTGTCAGGCATCACACATGCCACTGAGTGATACTGATGCCTTTTCATGCACAATTTTTCGGTCGATATCAGCAGAACCATCACATGACATGCTTATTGTACTGATGACGTAAATTATAATGATCACTCCATCAATCCACTAGTCACTTTACTGCCATCTGGTATGATATGAGGTACTCAAAAGGAGAGAAGAGCTTATTTTAGAAATCTATTCTACAAACTTTCTTGGTGCCTGTGTGACTCAAAAATGGTTTATGATAAAGTAACTTTAAATATTCTTAATTCCACAGACAGTGAAATTAAACTGAGCAGACGCAGGTGTTGGGACCTTAATCCTTTCCTGTTGCGCTCTAATTAACACTAGAGAAGAGATTCCGTGCTCAGATGCATTCACACTGCACCTCTGAACACACCCTTTCATCATAACACACCTTTCATCATCAAACGAAGCATTTAATTAGACTGATTTAGATATGAGGCCTGCTTTTATATGCATGTGTGCTGGCCTTTGTTGGTGCATACATACAAAGGTGAAGAAAGAGTATCACTTCCTGTTTCTCCAACACCAGACTGGGAGAGTTTCAGACTGCTCCATTTGGAGACATCAGTGACAACAGCTTCATTGCTGCTCCGTAGTAATCAAGCTTAATGATCGTAACTGCTCTCTGAGTGTTCCGAGTGTAGTTGATTCTGTCAAGAGTAGTGGAGGATGCCACTTAGAGTAATAGGAAACCGCTGCTATTACTTGGCCAGCAGTAATGGCCTCATATAGTATGCAAATGGGGCCAAGTACAGCTTTAGTAATCGGAGCAGTGGATGTGAAATATGCTTTATTTTTATCATGCCACAAACATCCGAGCATGTCGGTGATACTACTGGACTTAAGAAGACTAATTTTATTCATTAAGATGATTAATCACTTTCTTGTGTGGCTGCAGATTGTTTACAAACAAAAGAACGCTGAATGTGTTTAATAATGCAACGATTGTAGAAATGTCAGAGCTGGTTGCTGCATGGAGATAAATAAATATGAATAACATATAGGATATGTAGTTCTTGAAGCATTCACGTAGCTGTTGACATTACTTGACCAGTGCAACTAAAGAAGTTAAATTTGAACACATTTTTAATCCAAATCCATGTATTTTTTAATCCAAACTGAAAGACACAAGAATTTAAATAGATTAAATTAGAGTTGTCAACCTTTGCTATCAAAACATTTGTGCATTCGCACTATAAAATCGAGGTTACTTAACCTTGTCTCTCCAGCCACATTCCAGTGTGATACAAGCTTCCGCTTGAAACCTTGTTGTGGAAACCTTTGATGGTAACTGCTCTGAACCACATGTGTCTTCATGTTCTTTTACAGATGTGTATTCACTAGACACAGCTGTCACACCTATAGGCTATTTGATCACCTCTAATCATAATGCATTTGTTTGGGCTGTGGAAGCACACCGGAAGAGCTGAAGAATCCTTACAAAGACACGAATACAGCATGCATAATAAAGTTTTGAACAAGACCCTTTTGAGCAGAAATAATAGAATAAGGGGCACAGCTGTTGAGAATTATTCCTGGCTAAGAATACCTATCAAATACTCACTTTTCAATGTCACCACTTTAATCTTAGTTTAACACACAGCTGCACTGAAAAGAGAGATTCTCAGTTTTACACATATGCAAACCATCGACTGTCAACAAAAGTGTACCGCACTGTCATAGAAGTTAAACAAAAAACAGGAAACAAGCAAACTTTTCAGGTCATCTCTTACACGCCTACTTCAGCATTTCCCATTTTACCCCAGTTCCCCTGGTATGTTTATTAAGGCTTTCACTTGCAAGGAAACTGGACACCTGGCTGTTCACATATCTGCGCGTTAATCACTGCAACATTGCCAGACACCAAGGAGGACGGGTCCCACGTGGCCATTTGAGATGAGACCATATTTAATCATTAGGCAGACACTGACAACTTGGATGTGTACTTTCATGAGCACAGGTATAAGAATGGTACACACATGAACATGGACCGGCACACATCCCCACACACTTACAGCGGGCCCTTTTCTGTGAGAGAAATACAAGAGCTTTGCATCTGAAAGAACTGAAATGGTTTTACAGCAAAGGACCAAATAATTGTGCAGTGGATCTAATCTCTCTATCTCTCATCTAAATGTCAAAAGTAAACACAACAAAACCAAGAGAAAGATGGGATGTACGATATGATGCTGATGAATATTTGAGGGCAATTATAAGAGAAGGTGCACTAAATCTGCCACTAATCTGCAGAGAATGCTCCATAGGGAACAGAAACAATGAAGCCATGTAGCTTTATTGTTACTCCATCACTGTTAATGTAGAATTTTGAATAAAATATTAAAAAGAATAAATGTGTTTTATTACCATACAAGCAAGGGTAGCACTTTTGCACTTTTCAGATTTTTTTTCTCTCTAAAGAATACCCACCATAGTAATCTAAAGCCCTTCCCCTGTGCATTGTGGTAGGATTATCATCAATACTAATCCAACCTAGTTTGTGTATAGAGAATATGCTCTGTGGCAATTCTCAAAAGTTGGATGGGAAATGCATGTCTATACCTGCCAGTTGTGTTTCCACTGAAGCTGAGCCATGTTGGAGTGAATTAAAACCAACATCCACAACAGAATCAGGGAACGAATGCTAATCAAATGCTTTCATGCTGCACTCAAAAGTCAGTTGTTAGCTGAAAAAGTGGGTTAAAGAGTGCAAGTCCTTCCACACAGCTCACTATTTTACAGAGCAATTATTCCACATAACCCCTTAATGAACAAACAAGATACTGGATCTGAAAATAGTTTTTTAGATTTTTTGCTTTTAGATTTAATTTTAACTTTGTCCAACATACTTTAAAGGGGAAAATGAGACAGAGGGAACTCAGATGGGGGAAATCCACAATTTCTCCTTTAATTAAATTATTGTTTATATTTGATTTATTTTGGACAGAAAAGAGACAAAAACTAAAAGCATTCATACTGAATTACACTGTGGCATACTGAAAGTTTGGATGGAAACACAGAGCTACAGTCTAATGCTTTAGGGTGACAGGAATCCTGGCTGTCAGCCATTACCGCTCCTAAATGGGAGAAAGCTAATGGCTACTTTATGGTGAATATAAACCTTTTAAATAAGAGTATGTTTCCCTACCGGCAGGTTGAGTAAAGCGCCAGAGAAACAGCCACATGCTCTTTCTCCTGTTGTTTACTCTGGCAAGCCATGTGGAGCTCATTTAGTGGTTGCTGATGATTTGTTTGACTAAAAAAAATGGATGTTGTTTAAATACCAATATTACATGTCATATGGTATGTTTATCTGTCATCTCCTGAAACCAACACAATCCTCCCTCAATATTTCCAAATTAATCATAAAGTTGACTCATACCTTGTGGATGTTAAAAAAACCCTGTATCAATTTGATGTGCTCAACCGTTACAGGTATCAAAAGATACACATGAAATCAACAATAAAGATGTAAATAGAGGTAGTAGCACAGTTTACCGCACCTTGCATGTACTGATACGTTTTCAACACTGAAAGAGTTGTGCACAGCAATAATAAAGTTAGAAACCAAACCCTGTAATAATTCAAATGTCTCCTTTATGGTGTACTTCAATAAATGTTTTTCACAATACTGTTAATGTCCTTTCTCCACAACCATTTTATAAGCTGCTGTGGCTGAACAAAGCAGAAACCTAAATGAATTTGGAATTTCTTCAGCCCTAGCTAGCAGCAATAAAAAAGAAAAGAAGGTTTTGGCCTAAAGCACTGAAAATATCACTAAGCTCCTATTACTCAACACAACATTGAAATTACGTTCAGCAGACTTTGTAATCGTCATCTTGATGAATCCTGCGTTCTCTGCGCTGATGAGTGCAGCTTTGCACTGGCGCTTACAGGCTGCGTGACGTCAGCAAACAAACTCAGCAAAAGGAGCAAGGAAATTCACCCCATGGAACACGTGTAAGAGACCAATGATGAAACTGACCACATAGTGAGCCTTGGAGATTTGTGGAAATGTTGTGCTTGGAGGATGTGAGATATTGTATGCTGATATTTTGGGAATATTCACAGTATTTAAAAAGCCAGTGTATAATATTATAAAATGCAATAAATATGCAAATTTACACCATGTGACATATTGTAATAACGAGTTACAGCTTTGTATCGTATGAGAATTTCAATATTTGCAATATGTGGAAAATGTTAACTGCGTAAGCATAAAAATATAAACATGGATTTCATCCCGCTTTATAAAAATCTGAACAATGAGAATGGTCACATTTCATAGTTGTCAGCATATCTTTTTATAAGGGTGTTATTGTAAAGTAGTCTCAATTATTACAGCACATTTGGACAAATGAGGAGTGGTCATTACACTCAGAAATAAAAACATAAAGACTACTTTCTGTGTATATTTATAGTGTAATACATGTTTTCATGACAGAAATGTTCAATGATTTGAATGTTTTTCAATATAGAAATCATTTACGTATCCCAAAGTGACAGGAATTTACTAAATCTATTTGTCATGTAAACAGATTTTCCATCCCTCTACATCTCTGTGTGTGCTGTGATGTAATGTGGCCTAAACCCTCTGATATTCAAGCTGTTCGTGTGCTTGTGACTATCTTGCACGTACCAGCTGTGGATTATGTCAGATGCTCTGTAGCTGGCACAGACACATCTTTAGCCCCTGATGTTTCTGCAGAGCATCCAAAAACTCTGCAGATTATCGCTGCACCAGTTGAACCTGCCTGCGGATATGAAGGCCTGTCCGGGATTATTTAGGTCCCTGCAATTACATAAGCAACACAGCTACTCACTATCCTGTTTTCTTTGCTCAGTACAAGTGCTGAATGTGCAGCTTTCCTCTCAACTCTGCCACTGCCAACTGAGAAATTCCTTCTTGATTGACAGTTTTCGTATCATCATCCGAGGGTTATTCAACATATAGATGAGGCCAGAAGTTCAACAGCTGGCCTGTCAGCGGGCTGCTAATCCATGAGGTGTTAGTGATATGGGAACATCCTCAGATGACTTATCCATATGTACTACTCTCATGATTGGAATGAGGGGCCTATCACTGATGATATGAAGTGGTGTGCCTCTGAGAAGATGAACCTCTGGACCGCAGATCACATGTTGGAATATTTAAGCTTTAATTGTGATGAGTGCATCTGTTACACTACATGAGGTCCATCACATCTATGAACGTGTGCAGACATGTGCACTGCCAAGTGAGCAAGAGGTGAAAGGTTAGACTAAAACAGACACTTAAATATGCGTGTGTTACAATTTCCTGAGGTCTTCCTGAGGAGTTTGAAGCCAAAGTTACATAATTTAATAAAGGTATGAATAAATAAAACAATACAAATAAATTAGAATTTATTTGAATTAATTTCTTCATTTGTTCATATTCTATTCCATTTCTTATAATATTGCTAAATTGCAATTCTACAAATTCAGCTTTAAACCGAAACTCTATTTTGATTTAATTAAAGCTCCAAAAAATTCAACTCAGCTCATGCTGTCGACCGACATCGATGTTAAAAACAATAATTTGGCAGATGACAAATATTTTTGTCATTTCTTTTCTCTTTCATGCCAGTGAAATAATGAAATATTCATCACAAACAATACATGAACAGATTCATGTCAGCCCTGTGACAGGATATATTTGAGCAGGCAAAATTATTTCAAATAATATTTCCAGTACCCATCATTATAGTCTCACACTATAATTTATCATATCTGCGTCACAAGACTTGTTCAACTGTTGAGCGATTATCAGCTCAATGACTTTCCATAGCTTATGTGGTCAAGCAAAAGCTTTTTCCTAACAAATGTGAATCTGTATCAATCTTGTATTAAGGGCAAAATCAATAAGAAACAACTGAGACAGTAGTTTATGTTATCCTTTTTTATTTTACACCAGCGGCACTTAAATATCAACTAATTAGGTTAGGGTGAAAATGTTCTCTTCTTGTGGTCTTGGACTAATCCCATCAGTACTTACAGTTTTGTTATTGTACAGTTTAGCAGCAGATTATCTGGAACAGCAGGAACATTCATTTGGAAGCGTTTTGATTTAAACTTAAAATGAGCTCTGTAGATCTTACTCAATTATCACAATCCTTTAGTTCCTGGTAAACTAGAAAATATGCAAAAGTATGATGTGCTTTTTGCCTCTCTCTTTTCATGTTTTTAAAGACGTGAGAAACTGATTAACGGAGAAAATAATAAGCGTCATTATTGCAAAACTGCAGCCCTGATCAACAAGAATTTTGAAAAAAAAAGGTCATTGAAAATCTGCTTTAATTGATTTTACCAAAAGACACATCATAATACGGAGCACATCCACAGCTATTTAAGCTCTATTCAAAAGGATGTTGACAGCTTTTAACTGACATAACAACTTTTGTATGATATTTCCCAAAGTAAACATCTGTTTATGTTTGGCATTGCATGTGAGTGCTCTTCTTGCTCTAAATAGTTTTCACACAAGAGCAAGATCAATAGATGAAAAGAAAAAAAGAACTCCCTACTTTAATCTTCTGGATGGTATCATGTTCCCACCACATAGCAGTCCAAGTCACTGACCTGTGATTTCATAGTATGGGGATATCATGGATAAAATTCTGTATGTATAATTGTATTGTATTGTATCTTTGGGCCCTTTTTTTCCATTTGCTGGGGAAACTGCCATCCCTTTATAAGGTTTCTTTGGTTTTGATTGACCATCACACTAAACTCAAGCTCTTTATGGTTCATTTAATTAAGGAGTAATGAACTACCAATGATTTCTTTAACGTTATACATACAGTCATAAGTTGCCCTAAAGGTATTTATACGAAAAAATGAGGCAGACTCTCATGAAGAGAGTCACAGAACAGTGCCCTGTGGGTCCCTAAATGCTCTCCGTGAAAGGAGTTTGTATTAATGAAAGAGAAAAGGAGCTCTTGTGTAGTTTCTATATGCAGATTTGGCTAAAGCACTTCATTGCTGTAATAAAGTCCTTAGGAAATTGCGTTGTGGAAAATAGTATAATAGTTTTCAATCCATTTAATTTACTCTCTTATGAAAATTCAGGGTCATGGGGGAGCTGGGGCCAATACCAGGTGTCACTGAGCAAGAGGCAGTGTGAAATCTGAACAAGTTACCAGTCCAATAAAGGGGTTTTAGAGGGACAAAAAACATACAAACAGGCACACTCACATTCACTCCTATGCTCAAATTTGGAATCTCTAGTAAACATGCCTTTTTTGGGGTGGTGGGAAGAAGCAGGAGTACTCAATGGGTGCACTACACATTTGGAGAATAGTCACACTCCACACAGAAAGGTCCCAGCCGAGACTGAGAACCTTTTCACTTTTGTGCAATTGTGTCAAAATCCTAAAAGACCACTGCCCTGCAGATATTAGGTGATTGCTGATCTCTAAACTGCTGTTAAGTTCTGCTAAATACCTATGCATTGGAAATACTGACCATTGCCTTAGGAAGACAGAACTAACCACTCTACAGCCTGAGGACATGATCTGATAGAAATTTAATTAGCAACATAATAGAATAAAATCAAGTTTTCCTTTTCTTCTCCATATATTTTTAGACTGAGAGGTCTGACTGGCCTTTTAACCCTTTGATTAGCCAACGGAGCTGATAACCAGTCTTGGCATTTAGATAATCACAACTAATGAGGATTTGTGAACACATCAGCAATGCAAACTCTCATGGGCCACACACATAATCGCCCACTCATAACACAAATATTCGATTACACAGCCTGTGTGTGTGCATAAATCTTTAATTTTTTTTGTTCTTGTGTCAAGGCGAGACTGATCGATTGCCTGCTATGGCTACGGCAGCATGTGCACAGGTCTGATTACGATCTGGATATAAAGAGACTATTACAGGTTTGGGAGTTTGGGCTGAGCTATTTTGGTAAGGCTGGGCATCACAGACATGGCTGACTAATGATCCCGTAGGCTCTGCCATGGCAGGAGGGATCTGTGACAGCTTAATGAGGCCGCAGGGCTTCTGTGCTTACAGCAACAGTGGGAAAAGGAGGGAGACGTTGTTGTGGGAGAGAAAAAAAGGAAGGCAAAACGAGTGGGGAAGAAAGATGTGTGAGATGTGACAAAAGGGCTCAGAGGAGATGAGACAAAGCAAAAAAAAAGTATTGAGGCTGATACATGGGAAAGTATGGACCATAATGTTAAAATAAAAGCAAGACATACGGTTTCCCACTGCCGTCCTCCCACTCATGACACGCCTGGGATTCACTGCGTGCGTGTTTGTGTTCGTGGAGCATCCCAACAGCTTGGTGCCTTTAATTATCAAAAAGTCACAACTCGAGCAAGAGTTGTTTTTTTTTCCCTTTTGCCTCTTATTTATCATCCTCCTCCTCTTCCTGAGTTGGTGTTAGATGAGTCATCCACAGTAATCATTAGGAAGGGCCATCCCCACTGTTATCGCTGCTAGGGTTGGCAGCACCACGTGGGGGGGGAAAGGTCTACATCAGCATGTTCACACCAAGAGACAGGAAAGGGGAGTCAGCAAGCACAGGAGCAAGACACAATGGATAAAGAAGGGGGGAGTGTGCATGTATTACTGGTTTACAAGCACTGATGAACTAAAGTGCTATGATGACAGATGGAGCCCTGGCAGTTTTGGAACAACAGCAGTAAGTAAACATTACTAAACGTCGACACAATGAGCAGATGACAGGTGATCGGGTGATGTGCTTCCAAGGGTTTGATATCATGCGGCTCCAACTCAGAGGTAACATGACCAAAAGGATCTGCTGGTAACATCTGGGTGCCAAACACTTATTTTAGAGTTTTGGAAAAGTTCACAGCTTGCTGGACTGGAACAATTTTGTTACATATATAAAAAAAAAACAAGAATGCATCAATAACTGTCATGAATATTAAAGTTACCTTGTCACATTAGACCCAAATGAAACACAAATGTTCAGTACATCTAACATTTTGACATAGTTATAGTCATAGTTATAGTTTTTATGGCGCATGATGTCCAAAATGTGACTTCACCTGTTCGTCCAGCAGTAGAGCTACTGGACATCAACACTCCTGTCATGTCACTGCAGACTGAGCCCACTAAGTCGTGGGAGTGGGACTTATCTGGTTTCACCCCACTGAAAGATGTGGTAATCTGTTCGCTTTCTTTTTTAAAAGGAAACCAGTCAGTTTTCATGAAAAAAAAGGTAGAGAAATAGATGTGCCTGAGCCTGTTTTGTCGTCTTGATCTATTTCCTCATCTGTTCTCACGTTTTGTGGCACAGCTGAAGTCTAATCTATTAAAGACAAAAAGAAGCCCACAAGTACATAGGGATTCCTGAAACGGTTGGCATCAGTTATTTTTCTTTTAGAGTGCAAGCCATTACGTGGACACGTCACATGTGCCACTGTGCTCCACCTGAGACGATAACGTAGGACGCTGACTGTGTCCATCCCAGTGGGACGCAGTCTTGAGTCACACCACCCCTCCAATGGCCAAATGCCCCCCAGCAATATACACAAAAGCGCACACACTGGAGAGATGACGACCATAGACACTTGTGCAAATCAAACAGAAGTGCGAAACATGCTCTTATGCAAAGACCTCAAACCTGAGTGTAGCTGTGAGACGGCGACACAAGATGTATTTGTTTTTCTAAAACAGTGCATCACCAAAAGTGTTGATGAACTGAAAAGCGAGTACAGCGTGGGAGGAAAGGCGAGACAGGAGGATGGGAGAGAAGGAAGGACTGAGGAGTGGACATCACCAGCAGATAAACACAAACTACGGAGGCTTCACCATAAATAAGACAGAGACCTCAGCGAGGCATCTCAACTGTGGCGCCTCACGGCAAAAATTGATTGCCTTTATTCAGCCGTACAGTCACCCGAGCCATGGCTTCTCTAAGGCTAATAAACCAACAGAAGACCTTGTGACGCTGTACAGATTATGGCTTTCGCCTGCTAGGATATAAGACAAAAGTCCAAGCATCTTCTTGGCTCCTGGGGGGAAAAAGATATGTGGATGGCCTCAAAGCTCACATCTCTTTTTATTCCTGTATTAGTTACTGTCACAAGTACTATGTTGCAGTAGCAGCAATGACCTAAAAGCTGACTAGGCTCTAGAGGCAGGGAGAGGAAGGAATATAATTTACTTTATTTAAGAAAAGAGAAAGTTTTGCTTAAGACGTGTAAAGGACACACAATGAATTACGATAGCAAGGATTCCACACCAAACAAAGACAACTAGTTTTATGCATGGAGATAATGAGGGTTGCAATGTAGGCAGAGACCTGGTGTGAAACATGAGAAAAAAATCTTTCAGGATCACTTCCTTAAGATCATAAATAACGTGATCTTGAAAGATCACTTTATTTGGCAACGATCACTCTCTGTAAATTAATAAAACTATATTTTCCATGGTAGAAAATACGTGGGCAGCCTCTGAAGAGTAAGTCAAGGTGAATGACGCATCAATAAGCAGAATGCTTCTTACAGTAAACAAGTCAACGGGTTGAGACTCACTTTGATGCCAAAATAGCTGGTACTTGACCCCTCAGCCACACTGAATATTATCATTCACAGGGGGAAAAGAACATGTATTTTTTAACTGAAAAGTAGCAAAAACCTATTATACCCCACCCCACCTCCCTATCTCTCCTGCGGTCCCTCCCTGGTGGTGACATTAAACACTGAGCTGCCTCTGCCTCAAGACTGAGGAATAGGTCAGCTCCCTGGCTGCTGTCTTCCAGCAAACACACACAGTTTACCAGCCTGTCTGTACTTACACACATGCTAAAAAAGCAGAAGAACGCCTTCACAGGAGCACAGGCATCTACACACATGTATGCAAGTACACAAACCTGATCATTAAAAGTATACACAAAAGTCTAGTATGGCATATATCTTTGCGCGGCGACATTATCTTGGCAAGAGCTAAACTTAAATAACATTTCAGTGTTTGGTCTTTACTATTTTAAATATTTAATGCATTGTGCAGTGGGTTATTGTGCATTGCACAATGCATTAAAATAGTAACGACCATAGGTGTAATAATGCTGAAACAATGCAATTTTTTCACAGCGTGCGTTTGCGTCAGGGGGTTTGATTGATGGCTATTTTATGAGGAGAAGGAGCTACAGTAAACAACCAGCAGATACTATGAGACTAGGTTCCACTCCAACATGTAAAGAACACAGACATTTCTAGGCATGGGTGAATTCTAACATGCAATGTAGAATATAAACTGAGAAAAAAAGTTCCCTTATTCCAGATAAATGTTTGTCAGTTTCAACAAGGTGCAGGAGAAGATGATTGTTTACAACATAAATAACCAGATTTGGCATTGAAGCTGATATACGTTATTGCACGTTTGGATTACAAATCTAACTGCCTGTTTATACATATTTTTCCTCAAACAGGATTTCAATTTCTTATTTCAATATGTTACATCTTATAGACATTGTTTAAAATGTGTATGTTAATACTGCATAAGCATTTTTATCCTCTTTTAGCGTGCATGTGTAAAATAAGTAAATCCAAAAATATCTGAGACAGTGACTAACAAAAAAAGAAAAAAAAAACTCCCATTCTGGTTAGTGCAAAATGCATGAGATACGGCTGCATGGTTTATAGAAATTGAGCCACAATTTGCTCGCCAGCCCAATAGCTATACTTTCAGCTGAGAATGTTCCGAGCACACTTTGTACCCAAAGTATTCTGGCCATCCAAAAGAGACTTAACACAGGTCTGTTACTGATATAAAAAAGACAACCCTGATGAGCAGGGTTATAAAACACCATCATGCTGTATAATGTGGACTTTTACTGAACCAGTGTTGCAATAAAATGCTTTGTTGTGCATGAAAGGATGACAGGGGTATTCTGTCTAACACGCTTCCCTTTTACAAGTATGACAGAGGGCGTTTTGGAGATGGAAGGTTTTTAGTAAGATTTTATTGCTGAAATCAGAGTTTATAAAGCTCAGTGTGACGTGACCTTCAGAGAGATCAAACTGTCTAATCTGTGCTGTTCTACAGAACTACAGTTGTGTTTGTGGAAACATTTCCAACGCTGACAGCCAGAGTGAAAAGCTGCTAAAACATTTTCAGCAATACAACAAAAAAATGACAAAACATCATTCGTTTTCAGTGAAATTGTCAAACTTAGTAACAGGTTTTTCTTCCTTTAATTAAATGTTTTAGGTGAGCAACTTCACTTTTTAGTTTTGATGTGCAAGGGAATGTTACAAATATACTTTTAGTTATTTCCCTTGCACTGACAAAGGAAATCTACCAAACTTGCTCTCTTTATTTATTTATTTTAAAAACAGACAAAACAAATTTACTTTCATACCATACAAATTGAATCTAAAACCACACTTACATACTACATACTTGAATCAGGCAATTAAATAAACCTCTGTTATCCATAGTTTACATGTGTTCAGAGACAATCACAAGCCAGTCAATCACTGAATACAGAACCCATCTTGAACTTTATGAAATTATCATCAACGGTGAAGTGTTGTTCAAATACAGCCAACAAGATATTAAATCAGGTTAGGCTCTGCGGTGTGCTTCCTTCATCTGAAACACTTCACAGGCTTGCCTCTTTCGGGAAGTTTCATGACTATTCATCGTCTAAACATCGCCTCAGCAGGGAGCAAGGTCTGACAGCATGATTAGTCTGTCTGTATTTAATGAGCTTCCATTCATTCAGCAATTACTTCCATCGATGAGTGTTTGTGTGTCTCATATGATTAAAGAAAAAATAAGCATTTTACATCTGAAGTGTGAAGGCAAAAAGCTCTGTTGTTAGCGTGATGGTACTACAGCGATCGCACAATTCATCATGTTTCTTTGAAGTTAGTGGCCTCATTTATTTAGCAAAAGGAGCACAGGCTGGTGGGATGTAAAGAGTCCATGTGCTAAAAATCCAAGCATAAATTATTAACTGTGAAAGCCTAAGCGGATACAATCAGTGTGGAAAGTTTGACACAAGTGTAACCTTAAAAAAGCTTTGGAGATAAGTTAGAAGTTCAGCTGATAAGGGATCAAACTAGGTTAGTGTGAAGAGAACAGTGGGCCACAATAACACAGCGGGGATGTAAACATGTCAGGGAGGCCAAACTTCGACAGTCCACCTTGCTGAGCAACCCTTCTCTTCAATAACACCTACCAGCGCTGCTCAGACTGACATTTCTGGGTCACACGCGTGTGTATTTGTGTGTGTTTGTGTACGTAGTGGTGTGTAGCTGACAGAGATGGACTACCTCTAGACAAAACTCATTAGGGGTAGCCTGAAAAAAGGTTGGTCTGAGCCAAAATGCAACAAAATATTCACAGTAGTGAGAGAAGAATTGTAATGATTTCTTTTTTTATCTTTTTCTTACTTTTTATTCGACCATTCGCATAACAAAAGAATGCTGATCTATATCTAACATCCCTCTTGTTCTTCTTTGTTGTAATAAAGGTGTGGAAACATACTCTTCCTGGGCATTCTACAGGGTGTCCAGAACATATGGGGCATAAAATCATGTTCTGGGTTTGTGTCGGGATCCTTTTTCAGTGAAACATGAGCAGAATACCTCCATAAACAGCCTATGAGACAGAAATCCTTATAGGGTGTCCAAACCACCGAATTTTATCAACAAGTTCTGTGGTTAGAATCTATTGTTCCTCCCTTTTTGCTCAATCCCAGCCTGTTCTGTGACGGATGAAGCGCTACATCATTCATGTAGACTCTCTCTATCAAGACATTATGACTACAGCTGAGAGTCGGCACATACATTAGTGTATCGCCAGCTCTATATTATAGCAAAATACCATGCAAAAAAAATAGGATTTAGCTCACATGAAAGGGCAAATTAAGGGGCAAATGACCCATTAAATGCAAGTGAGTGAGCAGATGCAGTTTCCAAACAGAAGGGCATGCCGCCCACACACATACGCACACAAACGGCCCAGCAGGAGGAACACCCCGACGCTGACTACAGCAAATGCAAGCCACACACGCACGAGTACACAAGTGTGACCGTGGACTGTACTGAGACACATCGTCATGCCGTACAGTTTCCCCCCAAGCTGACAGCAAGTCTGTGCACAGTATGCATTGATTTTGAGGACATTTGTTCTCTTCATGAGGCTCATCTCGCAGGCAAGATAATTAGACCTTATCGCCATGTGTCCTGATAGCAGCTCCTCCCCGTGTTCATCACAGCCTGGTAGGGATTGTTCTTTCGACACCTACAGCATACCACATAACACTGTCTCTGCCACATCACTCCCCTTAGCCTTTGCCCTTTTTCATATTCCTGCAGAGTGAAAACCCTCAAGCTGCATCACTTTAATCTCCTCTGGGTTCAAGGGAAGGAGACCTGATGGCACTTTCGGTTTCCCCTTTCCATGCCTTCCCATCTTTCCTTGACCTTCATGCGCTACCACACACATTACGTTTTGCAGCCTTCTAAAATGTTTCTTTTCTTCTGTCAGACCCTCATTAACTCCCTCGACTTTCCCTCTGGTTCTTTAAAAACAGCAGGGCGTCAGGTGCAGCAGCGCTGACACTTTTTCAGGAGATTCACAAAATTCTTCGTAATTTCCCGCAACTTAGACAGGCTTTCGCACATTATTTGCCAGTCTTTTATCTTGACGTCTCAATTTCCCCTCACCAAGTCTTCACTCTCATGTTTTACCCGTCTCTGATTTTCTCTCATTTCCTGCAAACCTGTTTTTTTTTCTTCTTTTATTATTAAATTACTCATTCGTCGTTCTCCTTTGAAAATGTCAGCACTTTCCAGCCCCTTTATTAAAATGTGGAAATGAATTCTCATCCACATATGACCTTCCTCATCAATTAACATTTCCCACGAAATTTGCTCATAACTGGCATATGAAGTGTTCTTATAAGCGAAATGACTGATTCTTAGAAATGATTAAGCCTAAATGACTTACAAACACCGGGGTGTTGTTGCTGTTTGACTTCTTAATTTTTACAAGTGGCAAGAACTGAAACTGAAGTTTTTATCATCAAGCTTCCCACTAATATTATGTATCCTTTTGCTATATTCACATTTTTTCTTAATTCTGAATGGGGTTTACTGAGGCAGAAGGCAACAGTAATTGTTTGTCCTGCGAGTGGATTTTAATGAGGCGCTCAGTTAACAAGAAATAACAAGATGAACTCATGCTGTAGTGGGGTAGCACACACGCACACAAACAAAGCTATTACATAATAGCACAAATAACAAATGAAACCAGTTTTCTTCAGGAAAATATACACACAAGGGTAGATGAGACAAGTGGTGCTTTTTGTACAAACTTGTGTTTCCAGCTATCGTCTTATCGTCTGTTTTATCCTACTGAATGTAGGACAGCAATATAAGCTTTGAAGCAACCATTTTGCTGTTGCAACACCATCAAATGCCCTTTAGAAACCTTTAAAAGTATCACTATAGAATTGTCTGAAATCTAACTTTATTCTGTGACTTTTTAAATGCAACAATTTCAGTTGTTCACATATTGGGGAAATCGTGAAATTGGACGATTTGCATGTTAACAATCATGCAGGAATAACATCAGGAACACTCATGATCCATTCTACTCAGGCTCAGAGTAGACTGAGGCTGTGGTTGATTGAAATGATTAAACATAAAAAAATGGAAAAAACAGAATTACCAAGCATCAACATACACTCAAGGAAACATGCAGGCTCAGGCTGAGAGGAATAGGAAAAATGGGGAACCACGCTGGGGAGGCAAAGCTCGCCAGCTTAAATATAAGCTCTTTGAATTGGCTACAGGTGTGAGCCAATTGCCTCCCCAGATTTATTCAGGTGCAAAATAAAAACTCAAATAAACTCAAAAAGTCCCAAACCTAACAGGGAAACAGCTTTTTTCCCTACTACAATTAAATGAACTTCAAAATCCAACTAGCTCAAAATGCTTCTTTATAATTTCAAGTGGCAGTTTAAGAAGGGTTCTGAAGAAAACTGATTTAATTTTAAATGGAAAAAAATCTCTTGTATTTGGTTGGCATTGGTCATTTTTATTATTTTCATTGTTTAAACAATTAAATCATTTCAGATCTTTTTTATTTAAATATGACTCTTTCAAGGTAAAGTATTTGTTATTTTAGGAGTTTTACGATACCACCTATATAAGAAATGACAAAAGTAAGATGTGCTATATTAGTGGAATTTTCCAGAAAAATCACAAACAAACGTTTTGAGAAAAACTACTTTACAACAGAAACATCGATGTTTTGCTGTGTGGATGATGGCAGTTTGAAGTGTAGCCATCAATCTTCTCATTGGCCACTCGATAGGCTCGCTGGAAATAGTTTCTTGCTTGGAACATGGATTAAAAAATGTACAAGCTCTGAGTGGACAGTAAAACTGTAGTAAAGCGTAACAGCTTCCAACAACCTTCTGTCTGCACAGCAAGTCACAGAAACATTTGCTTCCAGTCAGATCAGAGTCCAAATTCAACATATATCACCCAATCGATGAATCTGTTGGTGTAGGCAACCAATTTCTTCAATTCTGACAGGGTTGCCTGAGCTGTGGCTAAGACAGTTGGTGTTCTGTTCTCCAGCTTTTCCAGCCCACATGTTTATGTATCCTAAGGCATGATACTGAATTCCATGTTGTGTCCAATGTGTTCGTTTGTGAGTCAGCAAGACGTAAGTCACCATTGGTAAAATCATCTGCTAAATGACAAATGTAATATTCAGGCAGTGTGTGATCTCTGTTTATGATTCAAGCACCATAATGTCACGTTTTAACTGTATATAAATCAAATTATTAACCCTAAATAAATAAATAAATACACTAAAAAACATAAACAAATATGAGTGGGAAAAGAACTAGCAGCACTTCAGCAACAGGGGCAGGTATTTGTTCCGTAGAACAGGCACCCAGCAGGTGTGTTTTGATGAGGGGCCCCTTGTGAAATACATGAGCCAAATGACATCTGCAATAAGGCGGGCAAAAGCCGACTGTGTACATCACAATGTGAGGTTCCTGCACTCTGCAGCACAGTTGTGTAAAACAGAATTCGTCACAGTCCAACATGTCCTACATCCAGACACTGTGTAAGAAAAGAAAAAAGAAAAGCAGGAAGCTCTGATGCAACATTTTTGCTTACATGCTGCAGCCCCTGAAAGAGCAACAAATAGCTTTCATGTGAAATAACACCTACTATACATTTTCTGCACATGTCCAGTAAAGTATTCTGCCTTTTTCACTACTTTTCCTGTTTTGGGACAGCAGATGTATAACAAGACCAAAAACTAATCAGTAAACTAATGCAAAGAGTTATATAAGCAAGTGGCCTGTAGAGCAACTGCAAACTGCAATTTGATATCTGTAATTAAATCAGTAGCTTATGTAATCATACACAGTTTCCAGCTTATGACAGTATTCATTTCCAAGGATGGGTTTCCAGGCACATCTTAATTTTGAAACATCTCCTCCATTGGACAAATATTGATATCAATGCTTCAAATGATGTGTTTATTCAAACTACATTGAATTAGCTCTGTTCCATCAAACACTGTATTTAAAAAAAGAACTAAATCAAAAGGACTGGTTTGGGACTAATAGTGACATGGAAAAGCTTGCATTGTGGTCCTTTCATTTTGAACAATCTGTGTGTAAATGCTGGAGGCTGCATCAGCATGGGACATCTGGTCAGCCTAAAGTAATACTGCTTACGACTTAACACGGACTGATTGTGGCTTTTGACTGAGGAGCAGTCAACAGTCCGTCCTCATCATGTTGTTGCATAATCACAAAGTCTACCATCTAATAAATCAACCTGTTCCCACAGATTAGTGCCACACAGGTACGCACACGTTTGTCTTTTTTACTGAACTACCTCCCTTACGTTTTGCATAGTTTGTGTCGTGTTACTTCTTTGTGGCGTCTCTGCCTGCTCTCTGCTGCAAATGTTGATGTGCTGAGCAAGGCTCAACTCTCTAAGCTGTAATCTGCTCTCTGTGCACTTCAGTATTACCATGTTGAGAGATTTGACATAGTGTAAGCTGCACTCTAAAGCAAGCCTGTCGGCTCCCACAGCTGTTGCTGCTGGCCAGAGTTGAGCTGCCATGCAGGTGATGGCTCAAGGCTGAAGGCTAATGGTCCAAAACATCACTGGGATCCAAGCCTCATGCCACCAAATCATTTGTATAGCTTTGTTTATGTAATATCCCTCAGAAATAAGTTTGAGATTGAAGTTTTTGAGTCAAGTATAGGATGATCAGCTAGAGGACACATTTGAGCTGCAGGTAAGGAAA
This sequence comes from Menidia menidia, assembly GCA_907169785.1. Lineage (NCBI taxonomy): Eukaryota > Metazoa > Chordata > Actinopteri > Atheriniformes > Atherinopsidae > Menidia > Menidia menidia. Next base: position 8,981,825 of record CAJRST010008890.1, on the reverse strand, counting down.
CAAATTACCCCACTACAGCAAAGATAACCACAAACAGTATCAGGATCCCGCTGCATTTTTCCAGGGTAAGAAAACAAAACAAAACCAAAAATCAGCCAGCTGTCACAGCTGCCAGCAGCAGAAGGAAAAGAAGGAAGGAACAAGGGATTTGCCATGTTTCAGCTCACCAACTGTCAATGTGTCAAAGTGACATAGAACCGTGCAGAAACTCAACTCTTCCCGTCTGACTCATTGCAATGCTCCGGCACTAACTCTCTCTCAATCCTTGCATCTGTAAAGGTAGATAAGAAATAAATGATGGATTGCGTGCACCAGGCAATGAGTAATAACAGCCTTGATTTTGTAAAGCACACATCAATGTCACGAGCTCAATATTCAGTTCACTGCAGCTTTGTAATTTCTTGGACTTGTTGATCTTCTTCATAAGTGTTATGTATTTTTTAACTGTAAGATTTATGATTTTTTTCAACTGCCAAGTATACATATAAAAAAGAGTAAGACAACACTCCTGAAGACATCTCCTGCAGTTTGAAGGCAGATACAGGTCACTTGAAATTCTATAACTACAATGGATATACATGACTGTTTTAGTATATATTTTATTTGGAAAAGTCAAACAAATTAAATAAAGACAGATTTAAATGAAAGGATGAACCTTCTCATAACAGATATTTGATTAGAGGGATTCAAAATAGCTCTACTATAACTCACCGCATGTCTTGTATTAACACAATTTAAATGTCCTCACATTAAAAACAGAGTAGACTCCTTTTTTAGAATCAAAGGTTGTGGGTTTTTTTCTCTTGCCTCATGTAGTCTTCTGTTTCGTTCTATTCAAGTACTTGGCTCTTGATTATTCATTGAGCCCAAACAATTTAGTTCCATAAACAAGATTAAATATTAGTTCACTTCTTTTTACATCATGCGGTACCATTAGAAGCTGCTCATTGAAATCCATGCAGCGTATGCTGTGTCAAACTTTGTAAAGGATTACCGGAAGATCAGGTTTACCAGCTAGGATGTACTATCAAGGTTTAACAGTGGCATCAAGGAACAGAGTGGTTTAAGCAGTTTTCCTAGCCTGACTGTGTCTGTTTGACTTCATGGGATATGAGCATAGAAAAACCTATTTCAAATACGTTACAATTCGGGCATAAAGAGGAACTGGTCATTCATTACTAATAAAGAACCTACCAGAATGAATGAGACCTTTTTTTAGGGCAGGGTAGTTCTGGTCAAAAATCCAGACTTTTCATGGACACGCAATCTGATTGTGAAGTCTTTTTTTTCTACGGATGAGTCACCTTCATTCACTGGTTCTAAAGAGATCCTTGACTGATCATACCGACCTATTTACCACCAACGCTTCAACACGGCGAATTACAAACAAAAAGAGAAAGAGCACTTTTCACTCAGATGCTAATGTGAACGTCCCTCTGTTTTCTCTGTGTCCCTGTTTCTATGATTGGATCAAAGCATCTGTTAAACAGATGACGGCATTGATGAACCGAGGCTGGCAGCGAGGGTCACTGTCAACCCACAGTGCAGAGGGCCAGCGTGTGTGCCTGTTGGTGTGAGAGAGAGTGTGTAAGTGTGTTTCTGAGCCCAAAGCCAGACTCAAGAGTCAGGACACCACACACTGAATCAGAAGATGAGGAGCAGTGATGGAGGAGTGTGGATGGAATGACGGTGAGAGGGAGGATTTATACCGTTTAGTGAATCATGCTGAGGGCAAAACATGAGAGAAGTCTTACACTAAAATGCAAATGAATGGATCAGTTCATGACTGGTAAATATATATATCATATGAGCACTTATACGCATAAGTTCAAATAAACTTTTAGTCAGTATGAAGTTTCACCAAAAGCAAATGAAATGATCTCCTGAAAGTGTGAAGTAACTCATGAGATATTCTTGTCAGGTTCTATTTCAAATTAAGGGTGTTGACAAAAAATTGGGGTGATTAAGAGGGGATATTATTGCTTGCTTCAGGAAAAGTTTTACTGGCTAAATGCCAGAAAATCCTGGATTTAAATGTAACTTAAATGTTTAAAGGTTGCTTCATGAGGACGGATAACAAACCTTAAATGCTTCAATTGAGAAGCCAAACTTAACTAATCAAAATAGAGCTAACTCCTAGCTCATCTGGTGGCAGGGGAGGATTGAATTGAAGTCAAGCCTGGTGCTTAAAAGTGTCATATTCTTAAAATAAATTGAATTAATTTCTATGCTTTGCATATTTAAAAAGCTGCTGGTGAATATAATCTAGAATTTTAAGAGGTCCATCCCCTAAAGAGATTCCCCATTCATTCTGAGTCAAACATGTTCAATAAATAAAAGGCTCAAAATCAGGCATGCCAAAATTCACAATGAGTACTTGAAGTCATTCAAGATAAAAGAGACAGACAGCGAGAAATATTCTGTAACAGAGGCTGAGCTGAGATGTGCAGATGAACGACAGGAGCAAGCCCAGGAGAGCAATAAATAAACAATTTAGGAGGAAAAGGTGAGATTGGAGACAGTTAAAGCAGATACGAGAATTAAAAACTGCTTTAAAAACAAACTGGCAGAACGTTAATAAAATAAAGCTTCACCACATTTCCCTGGCTTTAATTGAACACTCTGTTTGTCTCTATTGCTGTTTAATGAGGAAAACCTAAAAATCACTGAGAGAAGGTGCTGAACGATCAGTGTACTGTCAGTGCACTTTATCAGGAGTGTAAGCCAACGCTGTCATTAAGAACATGGCTTTTTTTTCCTTTTTGTGACACAACTTAAGTATGGGTGTGCACCACCTAATTGGCTTAAGAAGTGAAAATTAATTAGCATTACTTTGATAAGCAAGAACAAGGTAGTATAAATGGCCTTTTGTCTCTCCAGTTGCAGAGCACAGAAAGGAAAAAAACCTCTGATGTGACTATGTATTTGGACGCAAGGGACGGACAAAAGGTATGTACAAATGTAGCATTTTCTTCACCATTGGATATAAACAGCAGTCCAAAAATGACTAAGATGTTTTCACAGTTGATAAATCTTTACAGAGTTACAAAAAAGATATCAATACGATAACCTGTGTGCTAAGTGGTATTTTTTAAAATACTTCTCACTACAATAAAACACTCACTACAATAAAACAGGTAGTAGAGGAATCAAGGATAGACAAACAGACAGAGGAGGCAAAATGATAGGAAATGAAAAACATTTCTTCAACAGTCATTGTACACTGATATAAACTGAGTAGTCATGCAAAATGTATCATCTAACCAATTTTTGGTTGTAGCTTTAGTATTCATTTGATACATTTTGTCAGCTGAACATTATCTCTGCTGAAACGAAGCAGAATTAGATTTCCATTTCATTTGAAAGAGTATGATTAATGTGCTAAAACCTATTAAGACGTTGCAGTTGACAAAAGCCCTAAAGCAAGAACACATTAGTATAGTCTTGCATTAAAGGTCCTGCGGCAAGTCTCCTCTCTCATCTCTCCCCCTTGTCCCTTTTAGGACTCGAGAGAGCCTTCAAAATATTTGGCTGCAAATGATTTCCGGGTCACATGCAGGAGCAAAGAAAAGAGGGAATGTGAGGCTGAATTTAGAGAACTGATATGAGCCTTATGACATAAGAGGCTACATATCTGTCTCACTGAATGCCATATATGCCGCCTGTGCGCCCCAAATAAAATGACAGGTTCGTGTTTTGTTAGAGGTTTTCAGGACATGTTCTAAAGCACAGAATTTTATTTCTTCACAAATGGCAAAACTGTCACTTAAATCTGATGATAGATGTCGGCATTACGTCAAGAGTGATTTAACAGCCCTAAAACTGTCATATGATGAACACACATAGATACATATAGGTTTACATTGCCATAACAACTGGAACTAAAAAGGGAAATTTATCATTTAAATAAGTGACTTATACCAGTTATTTCAAGCTAACCCTGATCAGTTGGCTTAATCACTTTAAACGTTTATATTTATCGATTTGCTGAATGAAACAAACAAAAATGCAACATTTTCATCACAAGTTCTATGTTGTTTTTAAATGACTGCAACCCATTCTCCTGCTATGGTTTCATAGCAACAGAAAAGACAAATCATTAGTCACAATCACAGCCAGTTACAAGATAGTTTCACCCCTATTCAACAGGTTGTGCTGGGAAAAAAAACACTTTTGATAATCTCTGCGTATTAAAGGAAGCTGAAGACAGTGTTTCTGACAGAGGGTTTACACACGACACCTGACTCCATCACTTTGTTCATATTCTAAAATCAATAACCTCTGATTGCCGCAGTCCCCACCAGACAGTGAAATATTTATGATTTTAAAGATAATTCTGTGAGCACAGGCTTACTGCACATGTCCTATTGAGTTCACTTTTGACAATGGACAACATTTTTCCTTGTCTGTATTGTGTATTTTGCCAAGGAATTATGTTTGTAAAGCTTATAGACAGTTCACTAAAGTGCTGCATAGAGAAGTAAAATTTAAGGTGATGACTTACATCTGTGTCAGGACCCTTGTCGGCTCCAGGACAGGAGAAGCTGACGAACTCATGGCAACGTTTGTGGACCACGAAACAGCACACTGAGAGAAAATGAGAGAAAGTGAAGAGATTTACAAATCATTTACGACACCTCATTGTAAGCCATTTATTTAATCTTTCTTTTTTAATGCTCCTAAAACACATACAAGCTTCAAAACTTAAGCTTCAAACACAAACAGTCACGCACACAAAGCATGATAACCATACTCAGTTTTAAACAAACTGTCAGAAAAAGTATAGGCACGGAGGGACAAACAGTTTGAAAAAGGCAGTTTTCCAAAAAATGTGCTTGTAGATTGACATCAATCAACCTCAAAGTGAGTTTGGCAAGCCTCGTTGTAACAAATACACAAATGAAAACCAATCCACCAAACGCACGTGTGCACCCACACTAACACCCACATAAAAAATGGCATTATGTTATCTGGTGTCTTTAGCAGGACTCAGTTCTTTCTCATTTGCTGAGGGTTGACGCATGGTGAGTGTATGAGTGTCTAACGCTGAAATCCACCACAGTGTCACTTGGCATGTCATGACTGACATGACACCTGACGCTGCTCTCATGTCAGCAACGCTGGCATTTACATTTGGACGTTGCCACAGATCCAGAGGGAAGAGCAAACAACTTGGACATCTGTGACAGCTTGCACGCAAGCTGACAGTATTTTTCTCTGCCATTATTTGAAATTTGCCGTTCTTTTCTTCTTTTTCAGCCGCACGCGGTCTGTCGGCCTCACTCACTGAGGAGCTGCCTGTTTGTTCGTGTAGACCGTTCTCATTTGTGTGTGTTTTTTGTTTTACATTGCCAGTTAAGTCACAGTTGCCAGACAATCTGATGGGTACTGTTGAAACAACAGAAAATAGTTTGCTGTGTGGTCCAAGAAACAGCAGGGGTTTTGACTGTCCACATGCGAAAGGCTCTTCAATATCATCGTGCCCAGAGAGTTAGATAAGATAGATAGATAGATAGATAGATAGATAGATAGATAGATAGATAGA
>CAJRST010008890.1:8863933-8976270 GCA_907169785.1 Menidia menidia | reverse complement strand
ATAGATAGATAGATAGATAGATAGATAGATAGATAGATAGATAGATATTTAATAGCACTTGAATTACAAGGCATAATTAAAAACAACACCTCAGCATAACCCAGCAGGAAGGTGCCACATTGTCAGATTTTGTGTTACTGCAGTTGAAACACATTTCCTAATCTCCGCTGTGTTTTCACTGCTTTAAGTATTGTTGTTCAGTTTGAGGAGCACCTGGTAAATTTAGCTCACATATATGTAGGTGCCCTGTTTTAAAAAATGATCAAATTTTCGTTGCAATTGCATAAGAGGTTGCAACATTCCTGCCTATCTATTCTGAAAATTACAGAATGAGGGCAAAATTGGCAACAATGGATTTAAAGCAATTTATTTACTATATTTCTCAATAATCAAAAAGTGAGAAAAGTCAGAAGCTATTATTTTCATAAAATTAGTTTTTAAAGCCACTGCTCATTTTCTTTCGCTCATCAGACTGCTGATCCTATTAGTAGTGTTTTTGCTGTTAAACTCATTCATTTCTACTTTGTATTCACTTTCAGCTCACCCATGTAAGGCTTTGAATCCTCCCATCCCAGAGTCTGCCCATTCATCCATCAATGAAATGGGGGAAACATTTGCTTAAATACAAAGGAAGAGTACAAAGCAGATCAAATCTGCTGCGTGCATTTTCATTCACTCCTAAACACAGTTGTAGTCAGCAGGATTAATTCTGTGTGCAATCATCAGGTTTTTCCTTTTCTTTCACGCATCCTGTTACAATACATGAATCGTGTAATGATGTCTATGTTTCTCTGTTTCACTTCAGCTAACAGGCCTTCTCTCACTGTGTCACAACCCATTTGTCCATCCTGAATTTGTTTTCAGTTGATCTTGGCTCCATTTGAGTGTGTGCTGATAAACTAAATAGGACGACTTTGTGCCAAAATCAGAGGTTAGGAAGAAATGTTACCCAAGACAAGAGACAGTTTAATCTCTGACTATAGTGCCTGGCTTCATCTTTAAGGCACATGCTCATACAATGAGAAACAAGATCTGATTTAATTGGTAAAAGCTATGGCTTCTTCATTAAAATAACTTAGCCCAGAAAGCAGAAGAAGGTTGTTAATGATATCTACAAGTACAAGTAACAAGAACAAAAAAGGTTAAGATGAGGTAGGTTTACTAAAGCTTTCACAGGAAGTAAGAGGGAGATCATAGAGAAAAAAATTAAATCCTTAATTGATTAAAAAATTACTTCAGTACTTTTGTGCAATCTGTGGATTAGCCTTTGGAACACTTTCAATAGATATATTTTTCAGTAGACTGTGATCCCAACTCCCACATGTGGCCCACATCTCATTTTATGCTCATTGATCTGTCACTGTAGATAAATAAACAATGCATGTAAAGAGTTTGTACAATGAAAGGTACTGTAAAAGTGTGTTTCTTAAAATGAAACCCACTTAAAAGAACTCTGCAGAACCTTAAGGCTAAGAGTCTTCATATGCAGAAAGAATATACAGAAAGCAATTTCATTTACCATCTGACAAACCTACAAAAACATGATCTTCATGGAAGATCTGAAGGGAGCCTTCTCTGCTTCCTCACACAAAATTCAAGATAAGAGAATTACAAATGAACTTGTTAACAAGTAAAAAAAAGAGCTTTTCTAAAGCCAATAATAGTCAAGAGTAGAAGAAAAACACCTCTTTAACTGTGTAATGGTTTAAATTAAGAGTCATCACACCTTCTGTAATATGATTAAGCATTAAGATGATGTGTTTTAAAACAGGTTAGTGATCTTAAATACACCTCAAAAGCCACATTGGACCAACTCAAGAGGAAAAAGCTAAAGGTTAGCTATTAACCTCACTGCACATTAACATAATTGACATTCATTGACCTATAAAGAGCAGTACTTGCAAGACATTCCACGAATCATCAAGAAATAGAAGTATTTTTGCAGAAAGAGCACATGTAAAACCTCCTGACAAATACTGGATGAGTGGGACTTTAATAGTTCAAAGTCAACTAAGCTTAAAAATCCACGCTTCCAACAACCTAAGCGTATAACAAGATGGTATGGAAATAATCTTTTTCTCACTTAAATTTGGACATGAAAAGAGGACTGACCAAAACTTTGCTTACCCTTGATGACGAAGTGGATAAAAGGTGAACCTGGATTATCAATTTGTTAGACATTTTTCAATCCGTCTGAAGCCAGCAGTAAGGACTATCTCGTTCCTAGAGGGTTTAATTGTTGCAGAAGGAGCTGTGTGAGGCAGCAGGAGCAGAGGTGACTCAGTGACACAATGTATCGTCAGGGATATTAAGATTAATTACACCATGCTTTGTTTCTCCATCCTAAATACATAAGCACAAAGATAAGGGGATTTAGCGTGATGAAGCAGCTTACACTACATAAATACATTCGTGGATTTGTGTGTTTGCATAAACCGTGAGGCAAATAATAACCTGCTTTTGAATGTTTAACTAGAGAGACAGCATGTACAGGTAGCCTGTATTTATACACACCATCACAACCATTTTCCAATCTGCCTCAAACAAATACTTGAGTTTGCATTTGGCCCAGGATCATATATTAAAATTGATAATTAACAGTCACTATTAATAGAAATATGTTAAACTGCTCACAGCAGAGATCCACGTAACAAAGTCAATACTCTCCTAAGACATTCAATTGATCCAGACCTTCATAGAGCATCTCGATACAGAGACGAGAAGCTTTGATCTGACATCCACACAAGGAAGTGAGGAAAGTGTGCGAGGGCTTGGATGAATAGTTCCAGGACACCCATGGCTGCAAACTGTGCTCAAAATATACTCAAATAACCAACACAAGTCCTACTCTTTTAAAGCATTTTGTTGAGGTAAGGTGGCAGACAAGGTTGTCCATGTCATCTGTGTAGCAAATGTAGAAAAGCACTTGGCTAGCCAGGCAGGCCGTTGTGTAAAATACTCTGTTCCCCCTCGGCCAAGGTCTTTCTGTTGTAGATTTTCTGTCATTTAAAGAGAGAGGGAGAGGTGCATTGCCTTGTCTTGGTTATTTTTAGGCTTAATTCTGGCCAGGGGTGGAACAGAGTGTGCGGAGTCTCACCATGGTGGAGAAGAGAGGGGAGACATTTCCTGTACACCACTCCACACCTTGCTGCCAGTGAACGCTAAAAATACACAGGCAGCATACGTTGTGCAAACACATCAACATATCTGAAGCCAGCTCGTGTGTGAGGGAACAGTGAATGATGAATGAAAAGCTATTCCTGCCATCAGCCTGTATCCGCTCTGAATGAGAGTGGTGGAAAAAAGTCTGAAGATAATGGAAAGAATCATACAATGGGTCTCTAGAGGCGAAGTATTCTGCGCAGAGCGGATACAAACCCAGAGTGTGTCAAGTTCTCGTCAAATTTTGATGAAGTTCAAAGGTCAGAGAGCAACCATATCCATCTATTGTACACCTTTGTGATCAAACATGGCCTGAGCTCTTCCACCAGAACAACCTTGACTTAATCAGGAGTAAATAGGCCTGTTTTGTTTTTTTTTAAAGAGAAAATGTATTTAGTTTTTCCAAAAGGTTCTGCAAATTCCTTAATCATGGATATACATTTGTCTCTTTCATTAAGCCTCAGTAAAGAAGCAAACATGTCATTATGCATTCCATTACCATTCCAATTTGCTCACCCAATGTCAATGTAATGGCTTGACAGTTTGTTTCGCCGAAATTTGCCTCAGGAAAATGGAGGACATGGTGAAAGGCATTTATTTGCTGACTTTCAACTGAGGAATTGCTGGTGTGAGCGCAATTCTAATCGCAAATGCTTAACTTCCAGCTACCCTTTCAGCTTTGTGCAGTTATTGTCCGACGACAGAGGGTCTTAGATAAAGTTAGAATTAAAAGTATGGATTATGAAAGCTCAGCTTGCATCAGGTTATACACATTTTATGGTAAGATAGATGGCCAATTTCTGTTGGATCACCACCATTTCAAGTTAATGTATCTCCCCAGTATAGCCTTATTAAATATGGTGTACTGATGTATGGCACATGATTTCCAAAAATGATGTGCAGGTGTGTAAACTGCATCTATAATTTTACATGTTAAAGAAGATGTATGTAAAAGTGCTGCGCAACATATTAAATATAGGACATGTGATTAAAATAAGTTTCAGCTTCCTTATTAACTGACATCAACCCGTCAAAGATGTGCAAAACTACAGAACTGATCTAATATGCACTGGATATATTGGAATTTTTTTTTCTTGAATGAAATATGTTTAAAAAACTGTGGGTAATTCAGAATTGGTGTCATTACACAGATTTCACAGTAAAGTGGCTCCTACTTCACTGTTGGCAACCCTCAGCACTGTAAGCAGCACTTGTAGCAGAGTATGCATCACAGCTGAGCAGATAGTGGTGCTAAGTCAAGAGGAATTTTCACAGTAAATTGCAAACTAATTTGTGAAATACATTGCTGGAAAGTATACTTGGTTTTCCCTCTGCGAATGAAAATAAACCCACGTAAAAAGTCTGTTCCCCCTTAAACTTCACGTACTTGGAGAAAGTCCTGACCACATTAAGGTAAACTGGTTCACAGTAGACTGAATTGCCTGAGCACATCACAATATACAGTGAATAGCTGTCCCTTTGCCACCACCCTAGGGAGATGGCATGCCTGTGTAATAAACTTGCAAGAAGTGTTATCCTGCAGAGGGAGGGAACGAGGGGCGCTGCAGCTACAACAAAGGCCTGAAAATTCGATTTCAGCACATACATTCAATTATGCATGCTATAAGCACTCAAAGGACAGAGACGGGGCCGCGTGGACGCAAAAACAGAGTCAAGAGTGAATATGCAACCTTGAAAATAACAGTAACGCTAATAACAAAGACCAACTACGTACAACAATGTACAAACAAGTACAATTGCAAATTGGTGAGTGAGTAGAACAGAATTTAAATGATAAAAGACATAAGATTCAATTACAAAGCAGGACACAATTATCTTTGTGTTAGAAAATCAGTCAAACACCCCAAGAATTCTCTTTGTGCCAAACAATTATCTGCATTACTGAAATATTCTGAATACCAGTTTCTGCATATTTGGTAATATGCTGTGTGCAGAAAAAAACTCAGTTCAGGTTCAGCACTTCACAGCGCAGGGTAGGTAAGTTCCTAAAACAGGAAAACAAAACACTCCTCAAACTGCTCCAAGTTCAAGTTACAGGGGAAAAACAGTAGTTGCATTTAAATGAGATGAGTTTAAATGTAGTTCAAGGGGAAACTGGCCTTGTCAGATCACATCTCAGTGCTACAGTATGTGGACCCAGCTAGTTTCCATCCAAACAGCGCCACAGGTTGACAGGCGTTGGCGGTTATCCCCTTGGCTCCCTGCGTTCTCATATTTCTGTTTGATTGTAGGCATCTGAATAGCATGGTACAGTAGAGACAGACAGTGGTGGCGTCTTCGGGTACAAGCGTCTTGTGTTTCACATGTTGCAATTAATAGCCATTTTAACATATTGATTACGACTTATCAATTAAAGGGAGGGGGAAAAAAGGCCTGTAACTTAGTACTGTGAAAAGGTCTACTGTCTCTCACTTTCTTGCCTTAAAAACAAATATCAGCCGTGTCAGTTTAGTCCTTCTAACACCTTCCTATGTTATCCACTAAACTGCTTGTGGTTCTGTGCATTAGTGGGAAATCCCTCTGTTAGCTCTCTTTCACTATCTAGTGACATCCAGTTTGACTCCATTATGCAGTGATAGAGGCAACTGCTCTTCCTTATACTAAATATTGATCACTCCTACTCTTCAGTTTGGATATTTTAAGCTGTTTTTTGCATGAAACGGCCTGAACTATTTCATGCTTTCAAATAACATTTAATAGTTAATGGTTCAATCAATAATAAAAAGCTGTCTTCCTCCAGATTAGATACAACATTCTCAAGCCATGATACATCCACCATGCTGCTCAATTAGGTCAAAGTCTGAGCAAACTGGTGAGGCAAGAAATGTTCTTCCACTTGGATTAAGAATTTTAATTTCTGTAAATTTAATGCCTCTCATTCAAGCCAAATATGTCCATTTTAATTGATAAAACATCTTCTCAACAAGCCTTCTGGCTCATCCATGTGATCTTTGGTAATATGCAGTTGAATAATAGTTTTGGCCTTCTCGATGCTGTTCAGTCAACACCTTTTAAGCATTTATTATAATTGATTATACAATTGACTATTTAATCATCTTTTTTTCCAAAGGCAATCTCATAATCATTCTATCTTTTTCTTATGTGACTAATTCACATACTTATGCTATACAGAAAAAAACCCTATAAAAGATAGTCTTTCATGTCAAATGTTGTATACAGTATACCTAAATAAAAACACCCAAAAGGCTTTACTAATTGTTACACTTCTCAAGCCACTGTGGGCACAGTAATTAATTCTACATTGACACATACATCAGTTAAGTGGCGAGAGTTTTTCTTAACCTTAAAATTTACAATTTACAAGTTTACCAGATGGACAAATATATGAAATAGCTGGCCCAATCTCCTGCAACTCTTTTGGGATTGGTTTTTGGAAATAACCATATGGGGGGATTGGATCAATTATTCCAAACTACAGGTGGGAGTTTTTGCCTTCTAGACTTCCATGGGTCACATAAGGGGGGAAAGTAATACTGCCTCATGAATTAAATATGACTGAGCACAAATGTGTGCCCACACTAAAAACACAGCTTTGTTTACGCAAACACATTAGCACATATGTGGATACACCCTGCACACATTTGGTGATTGCAGACTTGCATATGCCCATAAATGCACACAGAAGCTGATGCTCATTCATTTTTTACTCACAGACCTGCAGAAACATACACGGACACACTCAATACTACTCTCCCACTCCTGCTTTATCTCTGTCAGACAAGACCTACACACAGGCTAGTGAACACATAGAGCACACTCACTTCGTCTGGCTCTTCGTCTCCTCATCTTCTCAGTTACACATCCACAAACTCACACGCTCAGACATAGACACACACCGGCACACACACACACAAACACAAGCGGATGTATATATATATATATATATATATATATATATATAAAACATCACGTCAGTGATGAATCACCTGTGGCAGTCTGCCTCCGAGCCCTCTCTGTCCATATATCAGGTGTCAGAGTGGTAGTAATGTAATGAGTCTGGCTAGTTGTGGTAGAACATGTGATGCTGACAGTACACCAAATTAGACATTACAATCCACCAACTGTGAGTGGGATGTATGAGCTTGTACACACATATTCTAAAGCACAAACTTAAGTCTGCACTTACTCTGGAGCTAGCCAGAGGTAACGGATTGCTTTACTATGACTCTGGTTTCTACAGCCTACACACAGAGAAGTCAATCGGGCATAAGGCAAAGGTCATGGTTAACCCCAAGTCTGTTGCTTGGGGACTAGCTAATACTGCATATCAACATCAGAACATCTCCTCCTGCGGCACTGTTTGTCCTAGACTAATTTGTTTGGGACCAGTAAAGTCAAGGCTAAATTTGTCTCATGACATTCTTATTTCCTTTATCGTAGTCACTTCTCATAAATAGGGAATCTTGGTTGTTTTCTCTGAAATCCCAAAAAGTCAAAGGCTAAAACAAATGTACCAAATGTTCAAGAGAAAACAATTATCTTGGTTAATACATTAGAAATACAAAACGCTGTTATTCACAACCATTTGCACTGCTACTGCTTTGTTGTGCACCATCTCATGTGGTTTAATGTCTCTCTTTTGTCTTGGCTTAACTTTATGGTATAACTGACTGTACCAAGAGAGTGACTGTACCAGCTAGAAATTGTGTCACTTGTCATTTGTGATGATGAGAAACAGTGCTGACAGGAAAGTTTTCAAATGCTCAGAATAAGAACCTAAATCCAGATGCTCCGAAGAGGAAATCTGCCTGATGTAGAGTGGGAGTAAAACTGAACGAGGATAAAGTAAACAATCTCTTCCTCCATGAAGTATCAAATTACCTCCTTATCATCTTTAGAATTAAATCTTAAGAAGAAATGAATGATTTTTTATTAGTGTATCCAAGTGTTTTAACACTTGTTTATTAGGTGATTATGATTTCATTCTAATCTGAATCTTTAGTTTTTTCTCACAAAATCTTCGAAAGGTCTCCCACTGCTCAGTATGATAGATCAGATTTATGTTTCATTGCACAACTAACTCAAACACATTTACCAAGAAGTGAACTTTGTCTCTCAAAAATCTTGACAGGGCTTTGTATCGAAAAGCATTAAATCATCAAAGTGAATGAAGTGTGCATGAATTATGTATCTTCCCTTGTGGTGGGAGACTGGAATCAGATGTGCAAACACACTGCTGAAATTAAGCTGAAGCATCCAGGTCTTTTATCAGACACTGGCCTGAAGACATCATTGAATACAAAATTAATTTGACAGTAAATTAGCTGTAGGCAGCTCAGGCAGGAAAGAGTCAAACTGGTGCAAGAAGAATTAGATTCAACACAATGAAGAGAAAATTAGGCAAATATGAAATACAAGCAAGCAGTAGGAGAAATAAAGAAAATTCAAGAGGGATGACATATAAAATAAAGCTTAACTGAATAGATAGAGCTTTTCAAGCACGGAATAGTTAGAGGGTTCATCTCCTCTCATTCTGCAGAGCAATGAGTGGATCTTGGGTCATTTGGGGCCACTTTGCTGCACAGCAGAAGAGAAGACAAGAGCTGACTGGACAGCTCTCACCATGAGGTTTGCACTCTGGTACCACACAAGTACGAACACAGACACGTGCACACGCACGAAATACACTCGCACGCAGAAATGCATGCATATAACACACACCGCACATGTATGAACGGCTAAATCCAAATACAAGTCAGCCCATTTGTGCAGATGAAAATGAAACCCGCAGATAGACACTCACACGTGCAGATATGGCCTCCGCAGAGATGTAGAGATCTGTAAAAACACTCATTTACACACAGACACACCCTGGTACATCCTCTCGGTTTATGTCCCTCTGTCATGCAGCTCAGAAGTCTATTTATGTCACACAAAAATTGCAGAGCCCCAGACAAACACATTCATGCTGTATTGAGGTCAAGAGTTTTGAGCCACAAATCTTGGCCACTAAAGCAGTTTGAAAAATGTAGTGTTGCTCCTAAAGCCCTTATTGCTGATTAATGGCACTCGGCTGAGAGCGGGAGCATGACTCTTCTCATCACTGGGCGTCTCAGTGCTTGGCTAATTGGCCTAGTTAATCCACGCGCCTGCATCCAAGGCAGAGTAGAGCGATTAGTCAGCCTGTCTAGTGCACAGCTCATATACCATTTGGAGCTGAACAAGGAGCTCGAAAACTGAAAGGCAGCAGCTGTGGTGAAATGGCATTCTGTGCTTTCTGCAAGATGCTTTCAATTAGCACCTGCTGCCTCCCACACTACCCATGGACTTCTTGTAATTTTTTCATTTATATTTGATTATTTTTCATTCATATTCAACAGCACAAACCTTTTAGCCCTATACCTGGTAGGCCTATAAAGACAGCAGAGTTATGCAAGTCAGTCAAACAAAAAAAAACTATTGACCATCCTGACTTTTGTCTTCCTTTTTGCACACACCCAACTTTATAGGCACACATAAAAAATGTTTAACCCACACAAGTGACCGGTGGTGTTTCCAAGGTAGAATGTAAATAAAAATAGAATTTTAGCAGTATGAACAAAATAGTGCAGGGTATATCTTTCGACGTATTTTTAATAAGTGCTCAAGCTCTTTGGAACTAAATAACTCATGACCTTTTACTGTGCAGAAAAAAAAAATATGTCAGTGGACTGGAGATGCATGAGTTTGCCATTTAAAACTGATTTATTGTTAGGCTACCAAAATAAAAATAAAAAATCCACTTTAACTTGATATACATTTAAAAAGGCTACAAACTACAAACAAAACAACGAACTGACGATTTTAGGATGCTTAATTGTAAGGCTTGCTGTGGCTGGATATGTTTTTGGTCGCAGCTTGCATCTCTGACTGAATCAGTCCAAAAACTGCTGATGTTTTTGAGAGACAAATATAATTGTAGTTGAGGGGGGGGGGTTAATGTGGAGCTCAGCTAATGGCTCTGTTGGGTAGCAATAAACCATCTGCAAACCTAGCAATAATTGTCAGTATGATGAATTACTAACTATTATCAAATACAAATAATGTCTTTTTTGTATTAGATATTTGAATATAAACCAGAATTTGATTTCAGCGTGACTGTTTGCACACATGTGGAGCCAAAGCATAGCGCTCCATAAATGAAATGTGTGGTTTTAGTTGACTTTTTAGTGTCAAAGCCAGGTAATCACACAACTCTACTCTAGAGAAACAATATATGAACTCTGACCAAAAAGCAGGCAGAAAAAAATCTCCAGAGCTTGAGGAACAAGTGCTTTTGAGTCTCCCCTCTCTTCATTTGAACTGCTCTCTGTAGTAGTGTAATTTCGGCAGCTGAAAACACATATGGTTAACCTCCCTTTCAGGTCCAATTACGCCCACCTCTCCTGCTCCTCACCCTGCCACTGTGTTCCTTACTATCCCTCTCTGGCACCAGGTGAAGAGCTACTCTCACAGTTAAAGCTATAATTTTCTCTCGACAGCGACCAGCATGCTGTTTTGCCGGGCGCTGCTCTGTCCGTGCAAGCAGCACGGCTCAAAGAGATGTTGACACAGTCTGTGCTCAATAGTCATGGCTCCCATGTCTGCCTGACACTTAGTATGTCGCAGCTATGATCTTCTTTTGGAACGTCTGGAAAAAGGATGGAAGAATGCACTACTGGAGGTTATGAAGGACCCAGCAGCTTTTCAGTATAAATGTGTGTATAGTATGTGAGTGGGCGTAAGCAGTCCCGGTGACAGTTGATGTACGACTTACTATTTTTGCTCAAAAAAAGACATGGTGGAACTTTGTTTACAGAAAGAGCCTCTTCAAAGCTGTTAATACTTGCAAAGCTCATGTGGTTACATCAGCAAGACATTTTCATCCAAGGCTTATCTGAGGGAATCTGAAGGCACGACAGGGACTAATATTTGATTCATAGTAACATTTAGACAATTTATTTCACATGCTTCACAGTCTCATTGATTTCTATCCACTTCATTCCAAAGTACTTTTTGGTTAGAATAAAATATTCAAATCCGTCTGAAGCAGAGGGTAACAGATGTTTTGTGGGTAAGATTTGTCTCCATTTTGTGGATAAGAATCGAAAAATTAAACGGACTAATTGTTTGTTGTTATTTTTAGAGCACCACCTGGATGGAGAACAAGCAGCAGAAATAATTTTTCTTTATTACAGTGGTTGCCTGAGAAAAATGTCCAAAAGTAAACTGCGTGCATGCTTGGAAGTAATTGCCAATGTGTTCACTATGCCAATATCGGTCCTCGCTATCAGAATGGACAGATGACTGAACCCTCCTCAGCAGTTTCAGCATAATCCCCCCCCCTGGCTTGAATGTTAAACTAATAGGGAGACTAGTTATGAGGACACAGTCTGTCTCCAACACTTTATTTAGAATATTGCACCAGAATCAAATGATGAGATCTTGCATTAATATTAGAGCGAAAACTTAATTTGCACATTAGCTCTGTCCTTTTCATGAATTCTTATTTGTATATATTAATACAAAACATCCAAGTTTTCCCGTTCATATTCCTGTTCCGATTACCACAAAGCTACGCTTTAACATGACTTGGTAAGGAACCATGCAGGCCCGTAATTCCTGTACATATCTGTCATACAGCTCAGCCAAATCAAATAAACTGAGATCATGTCGATTTAGTTCATTTAGAGAAAGATTTAACCGATAGATATGATTGCAATTCATTTCTGCTTTCATGTATAATCACAATTCCTTTTAAGAGTTACAGAGGGAGTTGTTGTGGTATTCAACCTGGGAGCACACAAATAAACACCAGAATAAGCAGAATAATACTGTCCTTTGTAATTTTATCACACCAGAGATGAGGGATTCCAAGACTGCAGATCAAAGAATAAAATTCCTTCCATTCTATTTAGCAGAAGCCAGAAAAAACATGGTTGCAGAGGGCTGAGCTCCCCTGTGGTGCCTGTTGCTATATTTGACCTGAGATGAGCTGGGAAGCTGGGAAAGACGTAGGAGACACAACTGCGACTGGCTCAATTAGGAGTTGGAGTTAACAGCGTCCATCAACTCCCCCAACAAAAGAGAGCATGAAGTGAAAATACCTCAAATGAACTATGAACATCTCTGATGCTTAAAGCCTTTCCTATTTTGTTTTGCTAGACATATAATTGGTTGAATGCATACACTCAGGATAGAACAGAGAGAGGATAAAAGCACAATAAACTGAAATGTAAGAATATAGAATAAAATAAAACACCAAACATTGAAAGACAAGAAAAAACAAAAGAAAGCTTCAACATAGGGTTTTGCTTATTATAATTTAAGTGGCATGACCATGAAAGCCAATGCGGCGTTAAAATAATTATTTTACATGAATTAATTAACAGGGAGCCAACCCAGAGATCCAGAAATTTGCATAATTTGGGTTATCTTCCTGATTGTCAAAGGGGCAGCTAAAGTTTAATCAAAGGATAGTTTAAACTGCTATCCTATTCAGTCTATTAACCCTAGTTTCAGCTGTTTGTTTTTAAAACCACTTTTATTGAAATTTTCACACCATATCCGCTCTTTTTTTTTAACCTAATGTATGTGAAAAAATGTGTTTGCTTTCATCTGTTTACGGTTTTTAAAAAATCTGTTCCTGGTGTTAAATATGTCGACAGATGGGCCGGCAGGTAAAAATGGAGTGAGGTGTGAGGATGACTAAGAGCTGCGCTGCAGTCTCTTACCGGGTGACCCTCAGACAGCACACACAAACACACACATGCCAAGCTCACACACAGCAGGAGCAGGAAGAAGTCGCACACGCCTCAGAACACTGGCGCACACATTCACTAGCCCTCTGCCTCTCCCTGCTGCCATGTCTCCTTGCATCTCTGTCCTTGTACGAAATTAGCAAAAATATTTTTCTGAGGATGGGAAAGTCCCCTGTGTCCACCTTAGAAAAACTCTCATACCTTTACATAGAATAGATATAGAATAATAAAGATAGTAGAGGGATGCAGCTTTTTTTGTTTTGTGGTCTCCCTTAGTGTTATAAGATGTCACAGGTTATTAATCATAGTAAAAAAGGTCAGTGTGCACACTTTATTATCCACAGGATGTCATGCACCCTACCTGAGAATGTTCCACTCACACAACTATAAGATTAGGACTGAGTAAGGCCAAAATCCTCTGGAGAGCGCATTGTGTTCACCTTATTTGGGTCAAGACTGATATCTCTAATTCAGACTGTTCCCAAAATAGCTGTGGGTGTAATCACCCCCGAATTCATTAAGCACAGCTGGAGCGGTGAGACGTGTTGAGGTGAGTACGTCTGTGTACATTTCCCCTGAGGGCAATTTTTGTCACCCAGGACAGACAACAGAATGTCGCAGACTCAAAACAAGTACACACTACCTTTATTGATCCATTCCCTTTGAGTTTGAGACCAAGTGACACAATTATAGATTGTCATGGAAGTTGAATGAGGCTGGAATGTAGGTCATCTGTTATAGTCTAATCGTGTTCTTCATATAAATCATTGGTGCACATCTATTATGGATGAAGGGTGGCTCAGCATGCTGTCGTCTTTAGCAGTGCATAGATAACATAAGCTTCTCCAGGTTGGTGCTAAGACTGTGTCAGTCTGAACACGGGTCACACACATACTGGCGTAAGTCTTAGACTCATGTGAAAACAGAGGAGTTTTAAACTAGATGAGTGTTGGATTTACCAAACAAAAAAACACTATGAATAAATTAGGAAAAAATGTAACAGATCCTCAAAAGTCAGCCAGTTTGTTGCATCTCGTCATGCATTTGTTCTGTCTGTCATTTAATGCCATTTTTGGAAATAAAGATTAAAATCGCAATGACAAAGCACAGATTAAATTAGCACCATCATCATTTTGGACTGAATCTCTTTTCTTTAAAATAAAATTCTGCTACATCATTTTTGTCAGTCATTCCCCTCAAAGATTCCGGATTCCTCCCTCTGAGGCTGCTACAAATGCTCTTTTGCCTTTGTTTGTTAAAACAGAGATTACAAGGGGAACAGAATGTGTCATCTTATTACACGGCATTGTATCTCAGCAAAAACATACACGCAGCTCCCTGACAATTAGCTTCCCACTCTCAGCTGAGTAATGCCACCAAGCCTCCAAAAAGACCCCCTTTTTAATGTCACCAGATGACATCGCGTCATGCCAGAAAAACCCTGTGACTTGTGCTCTGCTAAAAAGAAAATATTGCATGCTTGGCCCTCAGCGCAGCGACAACTCCAGCATGAATTGGATATGAAACGGTATCTTCTTGGTTATGGTCATGTCTGGAATTGAACTCGTCAAATCCTAATTTCTACAGATCACTAGGCTGCCACCCAGACAGGCTCACAGTGATGTCACACACACTGCTGAACCTAACGGTTTAAATAGCAGCCGAGCAGCTGATGCCACCCTCCCCTGTTGGAGTGTCATTTGAGTATTGTTTAGAGGAAGCAGCATTTTGTGTTATCGTTTTTTTCCAGGGGAAAAGCTTGCCTGGAGTATCACCGACAGCTATTTGGCACACAACCGGCACAGTGAGGGCCAAAGACTGTTACCATGGTAACCTTGGCATACCACAGTGGCATATCTGGCACAAAATAAAGTACAGTAGCTGCTAAAGATGGAGAAAAAAAAAGGTATGAAAATATATTCTATAAATTCAAACTTATTTGCGATATGAAGCAAGGGTGTATTGTGTGGGAGAGACAGCCAGGAGGCGTTCTGGTAGCCAGTTATTGCACAACACGAATCTGGCAAAAAAAAACAACTCAGTGCGTATGTGCCGACAAAAGACTACACTCATTCATTACGGTATATCGTCAAAACACCAACATGGTAGAAAAGCTCCACTGTCAAGCATGAACGCAAAAACAAGTCTGAATCAGATTTAAAACCATTTCTTTCTTTGCTATTTGAAAACGTGTCCGCTCCAGTGGTATTCCACAGGTGGTTTCAGAAACATTTAACAGATAAAACGATTGTCGACATGCAGAGCGCAGAAAAATGCTTTGCACTCACTCTAGTGTGACTTTGATCATCTAATATTAGTTGAATGAGCTAGGTAAAATGACTGTTTTTGTCAACGAGGCTTTGTATGGACATGGTGGTCTGGAAGCTATATAACAGCGATGCATGACTAGTTCATCACTTATTTTACCGTACCAAGATAAAATGGTGCTTTTAACTTATGAAAAAATAACTTAAAATCATTTGAATTTGACAAAAGTGAGCAATGGAATACTGCATTCGCTTTAACTGTGACCATTACAATCACACAGTCTATTCTTTTAATTAGAATTTCATTTGACTTATTTGTTTGTTTCTATTTGTCTCAACCCGTGCCAGACGGTGTGCACCTGCTTATGATGTCACGTTATCATGTCCAGCATTACAGTCCAAACTGTTTCGTTACAGCTTGCACAAAGTTGCTGTATTAACATAAACTGTTACCGTACTGTGTTATATTTCCCGTCATTACACATTTCATTTTCAGTCCCAGTTGTGTTTCCTCCTTATACTCCCATTTTGTCTAAAGCTGTGACTGGCAATCCTCTTAAGGTGACATGGAGAAAACTCTTGTATTGCTCTATATTTAGTGGGAACTAGCTGACACATGGATACAAAAAAAGCCTTTTGGGCACATGTTACTGAAGTTCAACAATTCACTCTGACAAGTTAGCAGTTCAGCAGAGAGTTATAAAATTTCTAGACAGTGTGCGACTTCGGTGGCCTTTGAAGCACAAGGGGAAAGAAAATGGAAAATATCCACTATAATTGTGCTGAGTGGTACCTTAAAAC
The DNA here is from genome assembly GCA_907169785.1 of Menidia menidia. Lineage (NCBI taxonomy): Eukaryota > Metazoa > Chordata > Actinopteri > Atheriniformes > Atherinopsidae > Menidia > Menidia menidia. The sequence goes on along the minus strand of CAJRST010008890.1, from coordinate 8,960,279 downwards.
GTCTCCAGGTGGTGCAAGTCAAATGGATTTTCTTGTAAGGTAAAATTCATGTGAATCCTGTCGGACTCTTCAAATCATTAAATTAATTCTTTCTGATTGTTTTAATTCAGCAAGTACACAATCAAGGGGAAAAAATCAAAGGGAGCGCATGTGATATTTTCAAAGACAATCAGACATTACCTCGAGCTGTTACCATGATAACAACATGGAAATGGCCCACTTTGTTGCCACAGTATACAAGCAGTGTGTAGAGAAAGGAGAGGTGACAGAGAAGCAACGGAAAGGAGGGAGCCTATACCGAGTAGCAGAAGGGGACATTTTAAATGTGAAGCAGAGACCAGCAGAGGTAGAATTACACATAATTACCCGGCCAGCTAAGCTTCCACTCTTGGTGTTAATTAATGCCATTGAGCTGGGAGAGGGTTTAAAATCGCTCACGTATTAAAGAATGTTCAGTGATTTCAGCCCTTTTAATTAGTCCCAAGCAGACACGTCCTCAGTGGTGAGCTTGATGACTTTGAACTGATCTGTGAAAGGAAGATTGAAGTGAGATTGAAAGGGCTGCCGCCAGCTTCTTACGTCTGCTAAGAAATCATTTAAGATTTTTCAATTACAAACGAGGTTCATCAGCAATTGGAGGCAGGGAGAGCCATATGTTTTCATCAGACAGTTCTACATATTATTCAGCAGACGTGTGTTTGTGGAGGGCTGCTGCTGCCTGTAAAGGGGCCAGGTGTCAGTGGTGTTTGTGGTTTCTTCCCTGCTGAAATAGGAAAGCCTTAGAGTCTTAACCTTTACTCCATGGCATTAATTACCTAAAAAATATTACATTTTGAAGTGTGTGCTCTTTTCTGTGGCAGAGAAAGAGTCAGAAAAACACCCACAGACTGCAGATGAGATTATTCATTCTAAGAAAAAGATAAAGTAACAAAGCTTAGATCTGTTTTATGAAACAGCCCAGGCAAAATTCAGTTAATTAACATATCCAGGCCATCTCTGCGCACATAGCGGAGTGGAGCAGAACGACCATTCAGTGGGTTACAGCCTCATTCGTGAGCAGTAAAATGCTGCTGTAAGATGTTTATTGTTTGGGGCTCCCCATCTGGAGTTGCAAAGCTCTTGCTCTTGTATTTCAACACTCCCACACTTCTGCTGCTTGATTGGTTAATGAGGTCCATTCGTCCTCTCTGAGTGATAGGCTTGACACCTACGCCGACATCACGGTTCTGTGGCAGTCTCTTGTTTGGAGGCTTTTCAGCTTTCGTCATACAAACTGACACACGCATGATGGCACCTACACCGTTCACAAATATCCCACAGAGAGATGGAGCAACCTACACCCAATGCTAAAGACATAAGGACAGGAAATGAGAGAACCCACTCCTGAGCTGCCTCTGAGCAAATCTCTGTGATATTTTTCAGATCAATACCTTTAAAACATGACAGTTTTTTCACGGTGAACATCAAATCGATATATCTTCAAAACATCTCAAGCGTTCTTCTTATCATTCAAGTGAGGTGTTGAAAACTGGAGGCTTAAATATTAAAATAAATATCCAACTCAGCAATTGAAAAATCAGTCAAGAGATTCACTACAAAGAACCAGTGTAACACAATTAGCCAGAAAGGTTTTTGCTGACAAGGCAGTATTATCACACAAGGCCATTCATCGTCACTGGAGTATTTTTTCCTTACACTTCCAAAGCGGAACTGTTGTGCTAATCCAATGTCTTTCAGTTTGACAAAAGAGATTGTTTTAGAAGTCCTAGAACCCGGCCAGTAGAGGGCGTTGCCAATTAGAGGTGGATGAAGTGTACAAGATTAAGTATTTAGAATTTTAATTTTAGTTATTTACAATTTTTTTTAAATTAGATACACACCACATGCCTTAAAGGAGAACAAACTTCTCTGTTAGCACAAAATACAGCTTGAAACAGTGACATTAACATCAGATGAGGGAGAAGACAAAAGTGGAATGGAGCATCTGGGCATCTTGATTACATGCACCAAAATCAAGAAATCGAAATACGTATAAGCCCCTTTAGACGTAATTAGCTCTTCAACATCATATTCCCATTCATGCAAGAGCAAATGCCACTTAAACATGAACCTTTAAGCTTCTTTTTACACTGTATTTCTTTGCATTTTCTCCTTCAAACTGCATCTCCCTCTAGCTCTTCATTTTTTTTGTGTCCAGACAGAGACCTCTCCTTCAAGCAATGGACTCTCAATTCTCCAGATGGCACCATCATTTCCCACAGACACTCAACTTCAAAGGCTGAAGAACATGGGTGGGTGGGAGAGCAAAGGGGCAGAGCAGAGCATCCACAATGGTGGCAAATGATCTAATGTGGAAACACACTCATTCTCTCTCACATCCATATTATTTTCAATGTGAAAAACTTGTTAGCTCAAGCACAAACATTGTGACGTTGATTGACACATAGAGTATGTAAATGAGTAGTTTTGGTCCACGCAATAGAATCACAATATGTTGGTTTATGTTTTTAGGTGTTTTACCCAATAAATGTGTCCCTCAAAGGATATTCTGTCAAAATCAAAGTAATGGAGAATGGAAATATTTTAGAGAAATTACAAACTATTGACACATCAGAAAAAAAATGCAAGGACAGTGCGAGAGAGAGAGAGAGAGAGAAAGAGAGAGAGAGAATAGAATAATAGTGTAGAATAGAACACAGCATGTGCCACAGTATCTGCAGCTCCACAGCAGATCGTGCCTCAGCCAACAAGAGAGCAAAACATCTATGTGTTAATCCAATCCAATGTAAAGTGAAGCTGAAGGATCTCTGACTATTCAGGAACTCAAACATGGCAAATGTACCATTCTTAAAAAGACAGGTGAAAATCTCACTCATCAAATGATCAATTCATCCATAATTCTGTAAAATGTGTCTTATAATTCAACTGGGGGACAAAAGCATCTAACAATAAAGAGGTAGGGCAGTCACAGCCCAGGGATTTGTAGGAGCTTCATCCACCACCCACATAATTCCCTTCAGAAATAAAGAAATTTCCTCTCACACGGTCCTACTTTAACAGTCCTCCACTATGTGCGGCTGAGCAGTAGAGGTGAATAATCACAGGAGAATAAAAAACAAATTCTATCTGGCTTTTTAATGCTCACTAGAAAGCTCGAGGAAGCCCTTAATCTGCTCACGCCCACGAATCCATACACTGCTCTCAGCTATGCTGGAAAATGGATCCAGACAAGAGATAGCAGGGGCACTGCTTCATCACCTTTTGAGTAACTTCCAGTCAGCTGTGCCTCAAACATGTCACAGTGTCACCTTTGGCAACGTGGATACACGCATCACCGTAACTGTCAGGATTTGACCTCACATTCCTGCATTGGAGAAGCCATTTTAAAGATAGACAGCAATTAGGCTGTGAGTGCGAGTTTCCATTCATGGATAGAAACAAGTGAAAGACTCCCTCAGGTGGGTGTGTGAAGGACCCTTGATAATAATGTCCATGCCTTTGTTTTGTTCCAAAAGGTTAGAAAATAAATACACAGGCTTTAGTACATCTATGCCGGCTCTCTGTGGACCACATCCGTACAACTCTCCAAAGGGCAGGGCATTTCTCATGCCCAATATACAAGAACAAGGTCTGTCACCATCCAAAAGAGAAGATCTGTTACCCTGCATTGAGGCTGCACTCATATTACTCAGATGAAGTGTAAACTAGCAGTGGTAAATGAACTAAAACTGCCTCTCTGTGGAAAATATTAAACAGGAAGTATTTTTCATTGTTTTATTTTCTAATCCGAATATAATTTTGTGCATGCAGGGACATTTAGAATATGTATGAAAGCAGGAACACATATCCATACAAATAACCTCCTGAAGGAATTAGACTTTTGAAATGTATAGCTTAGAATTACAAATGTTTCAAAGGCACTCATGGTGGATGTGAAATATTCAACACATGTGTTGGAGGCCACTTAAAATCACATAGATCATCCCAAAGCAGCTTCGGTGTGTAACATGACCCTGCAGAATTCCACTTGTTTGCATGTGTTCACACAGATGTCAGGAACTTTGGTGTAAAGATGCCATCACAGACAAGTAATCCTGCAAGGGAGACTGTTGGTGGGTTCACCGGCTTCTTACTATTTGTCACACTTGAGTTTGCGCAATTAACCCCAGAGCTGACTAGATAGAAAATTCCTCTGCCAGTTATCATACCTGTTCGCTACTATAAATGTCAGCCAGCTCACAACTTTAACACTCAACACGCAATTTAGCAAGCAAGTCAGTATGACACCAATGTCTTTCCCTTTAGTGTCTTTTTCTCTATCAACCTTATTAATACAGTAACATTTCATTGTGATAAGAATGCATTAAATGAGGCCATTAAAACACTTAATACATACATACATAATATTTATTGCAAATGCTGACAAAACTGAGCTTCTTTTAATATCTTTTTGTCACTGAATGACATTTTCCAAATAGGATCATTCATTCTCTTTTCTTACCTATTATTTAATAAGTTATTTTGTTAAATTGTTGATTGTTCAACAAAGGACAACCTCAGTAGTAATTAGAACAGTTAATTTCTCTCATTCACTTACTGCAAACTGGTGATGAGCTGCCACACCTGACAGCAATCCCCACTCATTGCTCTATGAGCCGCAGCTGCTTGTGGTCCTGCCGAGCACAACTTGGGAACATATATAAACAAGAGTAAAACACTCCAGAAGTACAGGCTTCCTTCAAGTCGACAATTATCTTGTGCTTTCTCAAGCCATAGCATCTGAGAAGTATTGGTTGGGACTTCTCAGCAAAGAGCCATGGCACGTGGAATCCTTTTGTGGTATGTTTTTATTGTTTATTACTTGTTTGTGGTTGTCAGTACTCACTGCTCATTTAAAGATGTCAATTTGTATTTGTTGCTTATAGGGTTGCATGGACTTGTCTGCTTTTGGATAGCAGTGCTGTTTATTCTGCTACAACAGGTATGGGTGAAGTGGATTTGTGTGCCAATAATGAAAGGAAATGCTTAATTTTCTTTCTCTTTCCTCCTTTGCAGGAAAATTTAGGCTCTCTGCTGCCACTAAGAACCTTGAATCTGATGTAGCAGATGATTTTGGAGATCAGGATAATGAGCTTTCAGATGACAAGCCAACCACCCATGTCTACCCAAGCTCAAACAAACCTCCAGTAGTGCAGCCACTGAATCTGATCCCAACTCGGCAGCCCCTGACCAATGCACAAAACACCCCTGACGTGGAAAAGATTTTGAATGCTGAGAATAGACGCTGGGGATCGACACAATTTGAGCCAATTACCTTTCCTTTAAGCAGCGGGAACCAGATGGAAGCCCCAAAACCTCAGTCGACACCACTTGTCTCCTCAAGCAGCAACTCTGTCTCATCAAACATTGCGACTGGCTACAGGCCACCACAGGCTTCAACCCCTCTGCACTTGTCTGCAGGTGGATTGGAATCTTGGTATCCTGGCGGCAATGTGGACACTGACTCAATTCTGAGTTCCAGATTCCAGATGGTAAACCCTGGTTCAAGTAGCACCCCCCCTCCTGCGGTCCAAGGATTTCAAAGCTCCAGGGTTGTTTATCCTGCTCCTCAGGCTTCTAATGCAGCAGAGGCGCTTGGCCAAGGATCTCCAACTGAGTATGTTGCCACACTAAAACCAGTTTACCCCTATCCCTCTGTGAATGAGCTCCCTTTGGCTTCTAATGCTGCTACGAGTTACAGCCACAGTAATGAAATTGGTCCCTATGTCTCGCAACCTTATAGTCCTGCTAGATATTCCACAGTGACAGCCAAACCTCAAAACTATCCTGCTGGAAGATTTGACCAGGGGAATGATATTGATGCTGGCTCTCGTGTGGCTTACAACTTTGTCCCACCAAAACCTGCCGTTCAAAAGCCCACCGTCGGCGCTAGGCCTCAAAGTCCAGCTGCTGCTGGAGGGTACAGACAGGGTTATGTTAGCAGGCCAACTGCATATGCTTCTCCACAAAGGAAACCCACTCTGCAAAGCTCAGCAAGATTCCAATCTCCAACCTGGATGATGATGCCGCCCTTCACTAACATGTTTGGCAATGAGGTTCTTGACTTGGCCCAAATGGGCCCTCAGCTACCGAACTGGATGACCATGCAGATGGCGAGCATTCCTCAGGGACTGGCAGTCCCCCCAAAAGCTTACCAACCCCCCAGTCCTGAACCGCGCCCCAAGAAGTTTATCTTCCGGTCCAAAAACGCTTACCAGCATGGAAGGTATAGTGCATCCAAAACCACTTATGTACCGAACAAAAAGGTGAAAAATGTGAAGGCTTCAAACGGTGTGAAGAAACCCTAAAAGGTATGTATAATCAATTTGTACAGTAAAAGTTCAGGATTTAATTTGGTTGACTTAAAATGACTAATTGCTGTGCCATTCCTTCTACAGGTTGGGTCTCTGTGTGGAAAGTTGTATGCAAGACATAAAAATAAAATAAAAAAACCTTTAAAATGAAATATTGACTTGGCTTCTCTTGCAACTTGATTTGGATCTGACAAGCAGTCTAAGCTGTAAAAGTACTGTTTAGGAAATGAAAATCGCACAATTCAAGTGAGTAAACATGCCATCTTGACTGAAAAGCACATGCAGGTGATCTTACCTTGACACTGAAATCCTTGTTTGCCAAAACCCCTGTAACAAGACAATTTTCAGTTAAAAAAAAAAAAAAAAACTTGCGCTTGCATAAACTTATCTAAGCTTAATAAACCAGTAATCTACTCACCATATGAAGTCTGTGCAGTGGCTGCAGAACGTTGGCTGCTTAAAAAATCTGGCTGTAAATTTGTGGTTTTTCACTTCATGCACATTTTTCTGTCGCAAAGCACCTTTGCGGGCGAATCTGTTCCCAGCCCCAGCCGAGTCGTTATAATGTAAAAGGTGATCAGCCATGTTAAAAGGGAACAATCTCAACTTTAGTCCCGCTGTCTGCCGCTCCCGGTGTGTGTGGTGTGTTCCTGAGGCTGCCGGACTGCACTAGTCCCCTCTGCCTGAGCTACAGCTGAGCGCTTCTTTTTCATTCCGAGTGACGTTAAAGAAGCTTGCTTTTACGTACTGTGGGAATGTATCATTTCAGTCAAGCTGACAATTACAGTGTATGTTGAAAATGCGGGATGCTCTTTTAGACAGTTTTGTATTTAAGGAACACTATATGCGTTATGACGGGCGGTAGACATTAGAATAGAACATAAAATGCACTTTAATGTAGACCAAAAAAGATAATCATTGTCCAAAGTCAGTATCCCGTATTTGTAGTAGCATCAAAAGCACCAAGATTTTCGGTATCCCTAGTTTTTAAAACTAATTTTAATCGTCCTAGTTTGTTTTTTAAACTTTAACGTCTGTTTTTACCTTTGTTTTGCACAAACATTTATTGGCTGGAAATGTGGCATTTATTCAAATTCTTTATATATTTTCCACTGATGTATAACGAACTAATTGGTGTTTGCAACATGTCATAACTACTAAATTATGCCTCTTTGAGGAAGACGAGAGCGTACACATACGAGGGGTACGTGAACGCAGCATCTTCCCCATCCCTCTGAAATATCCCCTGAACTGCAGGCCTCGAGCGTCATCATGTGGACTTTATGTGGACTTAACTTCATGTGGACTTTTTTTAGACCGTCTATAAGATATAGTTGCAGAAGAGTGAAAGAGGCAAACATCAATATGGTCAGTGAATGTTATCTAGTCTCGCTATAGAAAAATATATGTATGTGAAATAAAACAAACGAATTCGATTCTCTAATCAATACGTTAGCAAACGTCATCAGGCTTAATTGGGGAAGCAGATAAGGCATATTTGTAAAATATGTATATTTAAAAAAAACAGGTTAAACGTTGTATACATATACAGGAAAATATCAAATTGCTTCTATATATCTATTTATTCTTTGAATTTTTAATTCAATTATATTGTCATTCATGCAACAGGTTGACACTTATGAACATTTTATATGACCCAGAAGAGAAAAACATTACTGAATAAAGTTACTAATAGTCAATGATAACGACCCAAAAAAAAGGATATACGCAATGTATGTATGTTAATAAAGCTTTCTTTTTCAATACTGAATATGGTAGAGAAACGTCTGAGGTTGTTAGAGACTGGACCCATCAGAAGACGAAGAAGAAGAAGTAGAAGAAGAAGAAGGAGACGCGTCTCCTCGGAAACGGATGTTGCGTAGAGTGAGGACGCTAAAGTTTTAAATAAATAGAGCGGCGAAGACCGTGCTAAAGGTAGTGCCTTTATCAGTTAATATTGGACTTTTTCACACTTTATGTCCCGTATTGGCGGGTTATCGATCTGTTCATAAAAGGGAGGAGAAACAACACGAAGAAGTCCTGTAGCTAAAGTGCTTCGCTTTAGCTTAGCTAACATAACGTGTAGCTAGTTTGTTGATGCACCGAGCCAGGCACTGTTTACACTCTGGGATCTGGCCACTTTGTCAACACTGCTATATAACTGAAGATGCTATGTCACGGCAAATTATAATAACCTGCTTATGCAAAGTCCACGGCCTTGTATTTGACTGAAATCATCATGAATAAGCTGCCTAAGTAGTTATCGTTGACAAAGCTGATAAACGGTTTTGTGAATGTGAATTGCGACCCAACATCTCGCTTGCTGTTTATATTATTTCTCTAAGATCACTATGAACAACCGTGGAGACTCCTGTGAGGACCTCGATCACGAGTTTGACCACTTTCTACTGGAAATGAAGCCATATGTGCTTAAGCACCCTATCAGGGCAGGTGAGATCGTATTGCATTGTTTTACAGTATTTACTCCACACAAGGGAGTGCATTCTTATACAACATATCTTTTTATTGAGATATGATCAAAATTTCAAGATTATCATTTTAGCATAATTGCTTTATTCTCAGTAACTAAGTAGTAGCATTTTTTAAATAATCCACTCAATCCCACCAAAGTTAATATTACTCAGGCTTGATTTTAAAAATCTCTTATGTAACCTAGTCCTTTGGATTTTAATCTTTATTAAAGTTGTTAGAAAAAGAAGGTAGAGGCAAAACACACTCATTGGAGGTGGACAAACTTTACAACTTTATGCAGGCAACTGAATTGTGAGTTATGTTTTGTTCTGGTTCAATAACTTAATCTAATAGAGCTTGTCCTTTCTCAACAAAATTTCAGAACGCCAGCGTTGTGCAGTATGGATAAAGAAGCTGTGTGACCCAGCCTCACACGGGTCAGGTCTGTTAGGTCGGAAGAACCGCAACATTTATGCCCGTTTGCTCCTCCATATGCTCAAAAAAGGTGTGCTAGAGAGGCCTTTCACCAGCAAACCAGAGCCTGGAAGTCTTAAGACACTTCCTGCCTACATGGTAAGAGAACTCTCATGAACAAATCCTAGATATTTCTTAACTGTTAGCCTTTGTCTGGCTCATGTGCCCTGTGCAGCTGTAATTGCTATTGCAGAAAAGTGAATAAACAGATAGCTTGTGAATAAAAGTTCTTCCGAATTCTTCTTCAATTTCTAGACGATCTACTTTGATGAACCACTGAGCGGTCGGTTTGCGGAGCAAAGCAACAGAGGTCTCCCTGACTGGGTGACAGGGGAACTTGGTGGCTTTGCTGATGACAGTCTTGTTGTGGATCTACTGAAGGATAAACCCAGCTCTACTCCCGTTGCAGCTCATCACAGGTACTTTAAAACTATAATTACATGCGCTCAAACTTTTTTCTACAAACAAGCTATGTAAACACAACAAACCCTGCTGCTTCATCAGGGCATGGCTTTATTATCTTATTTATTCTAGAGTGGGAATTAAAAAGATCACTAAAGACTGCTCAGTTGCTTTGTTGAGCTTTCGTCCGGCAGGATGGTAAATACTGAACAATATTATAAGATTAGAATCCAAAAGATTGCTTGAGCACAGACACCTCAGATCTAAAACCCACGAAGCTCATTTAGTTTGAATGAGGCAGGTGTTGAAAGCAAAGCTATAACAGTTGCAGTAGAATTTTTTTCTTTAATAGAAATTTGTTTATTTTGAGTTTTTTTTTAAGAGCAGTAGCATACCATATGTAAAAACCAGCTTGGAATGTGTTTTCATTTTTGTTCATTCAAACATAAAAAACGTATCAATTATAAATCATTTGAACTTTTTGACCTCTCATTGAGGCTTTTACCGTAAGTGACGTAGTTCACTTTCCAAACTTTAAATGTACTTTTCCCTCTTCGTTTCAACCCTCATCAATCGTGACTAAATTTAGTTATGGACTAATAAAAGGAAATTACCCATGCAAGGAGCTGAAATTAGTTTCCTGTGGAGGGTTTCTGGGCTCAGCCTTTTAAACATGGTGAGAATCTCATCTGTTGTCGTATCATAGCAACAAACATGGAATTTGATTAAAAAGCACCACACTGTCTGTTTGCACACTCTGACCCTTTTTAAGTTCTGATTTTCAAAATGTTATCAAAGCCATATTCATTGCGTTCCCTGTCAACCGCTAGACGTCTAATCTTCTTCCTTTCTGGTTTTATTCTTGGCATTTAGAGACCCTTTTGTCTCATTTCTGTAAATTAGCTGAGGGACTTGAAAAAAACATATTGACTGATTGTAAGATGAAATTGAAACATTTAAATGTATTTTAGTTGAGTGTATAAATATCTTTTTTGAGAATAGAGACTGATGGCTGACTTGTCTGCTCTGTGAATAAGCTCAAACTCTAAGATAAACACTTTCCTTAATAGCATTTAATATGAAGTATCTTTCATTAACTAGAAGTCATATCATGGGATATACATTTTTGAAAGCTTAATAGTTGAAAGTAGCGTAGTAATACAGATCTTTTGTCACTAAAATTGATCGCATGGGTTGTGAACTCATGAACTTGTCCAGCAGCTGAATTCACCTGTCTGATGAGGAGATGGACATAGAGGATGCTGCCCATAGTGGACACGGTGTATGTCCAGTGAAGCTTGATACGCCAGCTCTTTTTCCTGACTGATTGTTCATCACATTTGCTCAGCAGTGCTGTCTTAAAAGTGAAAAATATTGCCAAGTCGTTGCATCAGTCGGCATGAGCTGTCCGTTCTGACTTTTCAAAGAGAAATACTTCAAAACCGTATGAAAGGATGAGGGACCTCTCTACCCATCTTTCTGTTCCTCTGCTCCGTATACTTGTTGAAGCTTAGGTGTAACCCCCACAGAGCAAAGAAAGCACAAAATAGAGTTCTCCAACAGTTTGTCTTTTTGAGCACTTCTATGTGGACACAGTAAATGTATGTTGCTTTTTTAATTCAAGGTTTATGTGTACAGTTAAAGCCATTTCTGCCCTTATGGATATACACCACCATGTGTATAGCATGTGATGTCATCGTCAGTCATCCTCATATGTACTCATTCGTTCTGTCTGCAGGCAGTCATGGAGCTCAACAATTGTTAGGGCTCATTGTCTTTTCATACCAATTAAGTATGAGGCAAATCAGAGCCCAGTGGCTTCATGTTCTCATTAGCATAATAACAAGACAGCTCTGTAAAAGGGGATGGCTTAATATACACCAGGGCAATGCATAAAAGACTTTACATGGCCGCTGCTGCCATATTTAATCCAGCCCTGTCTGTTGGGGCTGTGGAATTATGTCATTACAACGAGGCGGTACAGAACCTCACAGCAGGAGGTTTTTGGACAACGCGCCATGCCTCCATCGGGCCACACTGTGTGGCATTTCTTCTTCCGTTTTTTTTTTTTAAATCACAGTCCAAAGGCATCCAGGTTAGGCTAACTGACAAATGGCTCCATTTCTCTATTATCTTTCCTTCCATCCCTGCTGAGTAACTGTCCAAAGAGTGAGTGGATATAGCTCATGGTTGGATGATTTCCATATAATTGTATATTTTTCGTGTTATCCTTGTAATGTTGTAAATTTCTTTTGTTTTATTTTCGTACATTATTTTTAGCTTTGCAGCGCTACATTACGACATTAATCAGATTTAACTGATTTAATTATTTCCATATTACTCAAATTAATGCGTCCATTCTTTTGATGATTTCTGGGGCCATGTTTTGATCCAAATGGCACAACAGAGACTTCCTTGACTTCCTCTCTCTCATTTCCTCCAGTTTTGCTCACGCAGCGTGAGACTGCCCCAAGCTGGGCAAAAGTTGTAATTTATCCAGTGAGTTTTGGGTCCACCCTGAGGCCACCTCCACATGGAACATGTCTGAAACGCCTGCTCAATTAAGGATCCAGAAGGCATCCTGAACAGATGTTTAAACTGGTTTTGATGCAGGAGAGAAGCTACTCTCAGCCGGTCATATGGGAAGACTGGGCTCTTCCCGATTCCTAAGGATCTCATCCGTTTGCCATCCGTTAGAGGATCTCACAGAAGCTGTGATTTACAAACTGCACGATGATGTTGTGGCTACCTTCAAAAAGGGACTGCCCTTCCTGCTCCCTGCTATCCAGGCTTTATATGGAGAGGTGTTTGGAGAGCACTTTGCTGACTGCCATAGAGTCTGATTGGAACAAGACCATAAAAGAAGCTCAGATCACAGCCCAGCTATCCTGACGGGGAAAATTAGCTGGGCCAGAAGTCCTTTTAAGTATGTCATTTAGATAAGATTAAATGGCAAAAAGTGCTGACTCCCTCCCTGTGATGTGGCAACATTTGATCTCTCAGCAGCGGTCTGGTGCTTTTAACTTTTGAAACTGTTTGGCTGTTTCAAATTTAAAGGCCTGACCAATTTTTTTAGGGTTTGTATATTTATTGTGTTCAATCTAGAATGGCCTATGATGTAATTTGTTTATGTGTTGTCGAACAATGCTCACATATGACATTAGTAAGATATGTCCCGATCAAAATCGCATTATTCCGTTAATTAATTAATTTTTATTTAGGTTTTCATGGTGTTCCTTTTGAGGCCACAAGATGGAGCCACTGTGTTGTCTTTATAACCAGTTCAGACAGAGGAATGCTGTAACATAAATAGAGAATTTTCGCGGTCACGTCATATGTCCTTGCAAACCTTTTTTTTTTCGTCCTATGGTCCAAGAAGAAATTTGATTCAAAATTGAAAGGCGTAATAGTGTTTAATTTAGTTTTCGACCTGGACTTAATCTTGTTTTAGGTGATAAGACAACCATCCCACTGCTGCCTCTATCTTATGCTCTCCTGCCTTATTTTCCTTCCTTCCTTTCATCTCGTCTGTCCCTGCCTTCCGTTGCCCAACCGTCTGCTTCCCAGATGCATAAACTCTACACCCCCTCACATGGGTCTACTTTTTTCTCGGGGTTAGTGCGATAATAACATTGTCTTTAGAGGTGCAGGAGTTAACTGTTGGTGTTTTTGTAAAATGCCTCACATGTCTCGCTCAAAAGCCAGAATCTTTCAACTGATCTTCCCTCCAGGTGGTGTTGGCTCATGGTGGAGGGTGAACAGGGGCACAGGGATGTTTGTGTCCCAAGGTCAATCTTTTTTCCTCGGGTGCCCGAGGCTGAGACCGGGGCCCGCCGGCTCTGCACCTGGAGGTCAGGCTGGGGTATGGATGTCAGGCTGCTTTAATCAGCCAGGCTACAGCTTCTGAGGCTTTACATGGTGTTCTCCTTTTTGTGTGTACACGTGTGTGTAGTGCTCTGGCCTGACTTGCCACAGCTTTGATCTGTGGGCCTCAGACTCCAGACACATCTGATTCAATTATCCTCATCCACCTGTTGACTTTGAGGCCCAAATTGCAAAACTTGGCCCCCTGTCCAAGTTTCAAAATTGTATTTTTGTGTGTGTGTGCATGTGGACGTCCATAGAAGTCGACAATCTGAGCACACAAAGAATTGTGTTTAAAATCTCTTGTCATAATTAGGTAAGAAAACAACCTAATTTTGAAAAGTTTGTGATTATTTAAATGAATGCATTTCACGTTGATGTGATCAATATTGATCACATCAACGTGATCAATATTGTATTGATCACGTTGATGTCATCGCACCTATAAACAGTTTTGTCAGAACAGGCCACCTTTGTAAAATTTTGATATAATTCCCTAATATTTATTTGAAGTTTTGAGATAAAAAAAAAGATCTGCTTGTGTTACCATTCTTAATCATCCTTAGTTGCTTTAGATCTAGCTCGTGTTTTGTACTCCACAGCCATGCCTCACAGTGATATCCCCATGAGATAACTCTGTGACCAATGAGGCTCAGCATTTTCACTACCAGTGATACCAAAAATGACATGGGAGAAAGGAAACCCCATGGGCTCTGGCTGAAAGTGCAAAACAGTGCCCTCTAGAATGTAATGTAATATCTTCATCAGATGAAGATATCCTTTCACTGTGGTCCCTCATCTTCTTGTCTTCTTGCCTTTTCTAACATCTTCATCCAATTAGCCTGAGTGGGCTAATAATGCCTTGTGTGCGTGTGTTTAATGAGATTGTTAGCACACTTATGCCCTCTACAGTGTGTGTGTGTGTGGTGCGAGAGGGAGCTGTAAATTTGAGAACTGTGCATGTGTTTGTCTGCATGCGTGTCAGTGGATATAAAGCCTTTCCCCTTAATGCTCCTTGTTTACACCATGACGCACAGGATGACAGCCGGTGACTGAGGTGTGTGATTATAAAAGGATTCTACAAGTGAAAGAACGGTACCCCATTTGTTTTGCATGGAAACAGAGCGAAGTATGGCAGAGACATTTATCGTTCATATGGGATGCATTGTAGACCACAAACCATGCAACCAGTGCCAGATGTTAATCTGTGTAAATGTCAAGGCAGTGTGCCGATGCAAGCACATTCATATACAAAGAGAGAGACACAAGCAAACCACAGAGATATGCGCACACATTCTGTCGGGTTAATTCTGCACTTTGGTTGTCTCATTTCTCTTCTCCAGGAGAAAGCTGTATGAGGAGAAGAACCTTTCTCGACCAATGTCCTCCAGCCCACGAAAACAAGCACCCAGTCAGGATGCCAGAATGGTTCGTTAATCGTTGTACTAAACCTTTAACCCCTTTAACTTTTCTCCCCCTTAATTCCACATCACTGTTGTTACATAGATATATTTGTTGAAGATAGCTCCAAATTGCTGTTCATATATGTGCCTTGAACCTTCTGGGGAAACTCTTCTTTCTGGTTTAAACCTCCAAGATTAATTCCACTGGACTGGGAGGTGGAACATTGTCGACCATCCTAGTTGGAGTTGGGACGTTAATAATTATTTGAAAACTCTTATTTAGTTTGCGAAACTGTTGAGAAAAATTTGAATACAAAACTACTTAGTTAGGTTTTGGAAAAATAAAAAATTAAATGTATCTTGTCAGGTACCCCAAACTTAAACTTCATCCACACACACTATGTGATTATTTCCAATCTACTGACACTCTGTGCCTATTAAATATGGGGCATATGGAATCATGAAACATGATTACATATCACTCAGTTGCCACTTTATTATTAAATGTGTCCGATACGCAGCCCAGCTGTAACCTCTGACCTTAAAGACCTCATAGTTTTTTTTTCTCTCATCATTGTTTGGTTTGGCTGCTTTACTCTGAGCACAGCCAACAGTTTTCTTACAGGCTCTCCACATGGACAGAAGAAAAAAATTTAATACAATATGTTGGAAAACAGAACCTCTACTTATGGCTTCAGTTGTAAAACTAAATCCTTTGAGGAAAACGGGTCAGAAAGTGAGGAAAAAGGGATCACGACCTGCAGGGAAAAACATTTTATAGTACAGGTGTACTCTTCTGTAGCACTTTTTTCAAGTCAATTAATTAGTTAATATTGCAAGTGCTGACACCCGCTGCCAGACCTACTTTAGTTGTAAAGTGCTTAGTCTCTACGTTTGGTGCTGTACAGAGTCTGTGACAGGCATTTGAACAGTCAGTGAACCGCATACCCAGCATTCCTTTAGCCCAAAACGAAACATTTACTCTGTTTGTTCGAGGGTGAGGCTTTGAGACCATAATGCCATTCTAATCAGAGGGGGCTTTTATTCCTAAGCTGTTCCATTTAGTAATTTTTCTGTCAGTGCAGTTCCACTGAGGTCCACCCAAGGTACACACTCTATCAGATCCTAATCACATTCAACAACATCTCTTTTTTAACTGCCACTCTCTCAGCATTATTAGATATTTCCCCTATTTCAACCTTAGTGCTCCATGTCAACTTCAGTAAAATGATCTTTTGTCAACAAAACCCATTCGAAGCATTTAAATGATACTTTAGAAAACAAATCTGGAGCCCAGCTGTAACAAAAGGCAGGAGAAAACACGAATGACAGGCAGCCTAACTGCACATGCCCCTCTTCTGGAATTTACTGCGTGACGGAAATTAAGTGGAACTGCCAAACATCTGGAGTGCTGAAATGTTAGGAGGAGGACAACAAGGGAGCAAAGGTTTGCGGAGATGGAGATAACGAGGCAGTAGAGAGTTGTTTGTATTGGAGTAAAACACAAGAGGGTGTAGCATGAATGTGTAAACTGTAAAAAAAACCTTTTGTTGGTGCCAACAGATGAATTATGGCACGTCAGCAGGAGGCGATAAAGTCTATCACTTATAATCCCTTATTCTCACATTTAAATCACGCATCAAAGCTTTCATGATCTTGCTGTTCACCCTCAGGTGGACGGAGCATTAAAGGCAGAAATGTCTCCAGATGACAGTGACCTGGAGGCTCGTCTCAACAGCTGGAACCTCGGGGTGAGTCCAGAGGCATTCCTTGAGCTTCTTGCTTAAATGCAGCTGTCAACATGTCACATTCCACCACAGCGACAGTTATTCTGAATAGCTCTCGTCTTCATCGTCCACTGTTTCCCACAGCTTGATCAGTGCTCTGTCTGATCAAAGAAGTGTTCACACTTTTTTAGGGGAAATTGTGACAGACTTGTGATTGTAGCATAAGTGCACATGGATGAGAGCTCAAAAATTTTTCCAACAAGTCGGCATTATTTTGAAACTACAGATTCCAACTCCAACCATCCATATGGCCAAAATATCAGTTTTTTTTTTTAAATATAATCTCATTTGCTTCAGAATTACTCCTTTTCAATTTAGTCAAAGAAATTAGTCTTTTAATATCATTTTTAATGTAATAAACTATAATAATTCATGTCTAAAGGAATGCTTTTTTTCCTAAGCTCAA
Source organism: Menidia menidia (assembly GCA_907169785.1). Classification (NCBI taxonomy): domain Eukaryota; kingdom Metazoa; phylum Chordata; class Actinopteri; order Atheriniformes; family Atherinopsidae; genus Menidia; species Menidia menidia. Next base: position 8,943,118 of record CAJRST010008890.1, on the reverse strand, counting down.
AGCTCTTGTCACATGTTTTGCATCCAAAAGACTGCAGTGCACATATGCTGCCTGACCCCGAATGCACATGTTGTGATTCTTTTCTTATCCAATTGAACACTTAATATGAAACCTAAACAGTTTAGAATATGCAGGAATGCTGTTTGGCACTAATTTTCTGCTTTCACACTTTTAAACAAGAGGCTTAAACCCACTTCAACTTTTGCACTTTAAAAAATAATCTTCCTTTTGGCAGTTAGCTCCCGTTGTATGACGTGAGGGTTGTGTAAACTGAGAAATTGAAGATGTGCGCACCTGTCTTATCTCTTCTGTCTGGAGGACTCGGGCCAGGCTTGATAAACAACCTGCCCTCATGTCTTTTATTTCCTATCTCCTCACCTGCATCACCCGGACTGTGTTTTTCTCTTTGTTGCTTGCTTGTTGCTTCTGACTTTCTCTGGCATTGCCGACAAGTTGATATTTTTGCTGAACCCCCTCAGCTCTACTTTTCACACTCTTTCTCAGTTTCTTTGTGCTGTGTGCTATCTTTCTTCCTTGTCTGTCCATGCTTCTTTGGCTTTCTGCTCTCCCTCTCTCCTCTAGCACCGGGGTAATCTGAGGAATCTATCAGAAGACGTGAAGCCGTGCACTGCTCTGCTCTGCTTTCCTCTGTGTTGAAACGCTGATAAGACGCATTGCTTGGCAACGCTCCCCCAAGCCTGCATCTTTCAAATCAACAGATGTTCCTTCATGCACAAACACAAACCCTCCACAAGTTTTATAGATGCACTGCTTTAAAGAACTCCCAGAAAATTTCAGCATCGCCAAGCATCATTCTATCAGGAACATCTTTTGCTTTTGCTTAGATGTCAGGAGGAAGTCTATATTCGTTTGCCATTCTTTTCACCAGGTGGACTGAAGGCTGTTGAGTTAGTTGGTAAGCAATCTGGATCCTAGAAAACAGGGCAACCATCTGTTTTCATTTTCGAGTTTGTGGGGTGGTGCCACTGCTTTGATCTCTAATGAGAGCGTAGTGATATAATAGAGCAGCATTAAACTGTTCTGCCTGCTCGCTATTGTCAGTGGAAGGGAGTGCTCAACGCCAGTCTAAAATTAGGAAACCCTCATTGTGTGTGTTTGTCTGCAGAGACTGCCCTTGCCATTATTCCTCTCGTGGATTCGTCCATCCATCTCTGTCAGGTCCCAATGACACAGGACACGGTGCCAACCGTGAGGCTGGGCAAACATGCGCCTAAAGAAGCTGGTGTGTGGGCACATAGAAAAGATTGCACGCCCAGGCACACGCATGCATCAAGTCCAAGTTTAGGATCACACTCTGCCAGCATCACACCACAGCATTTAGTCTGCATGTCCTCCCTCCCTTTGGGCCATGCTCAATCAAATCTGATGACTGGCCACGGATATAAAAAGAATTTCCCTTCATATTCTAAACCTGAACACCTTTTTGGAAGAATATTGATTGATCAACACCTATTAAAAATTGGGGAAAAAAATGCATGCCCTGCATTGCCTTCATGCACCCTCAGTAATCTTACCTTATCTGAGGCTGCGTGTCTTGCAGTATTGGATAAGGTAAAGATGAATAATTTGTGTTATTTAGGCCTCACAGTATGTCAACCCCTGAAATATGTTTTTTTACTTGAGTGTTGACATAGTTTGGAGGTCTTCAGTATTCCACATGTCGGTAGCTCTATTCTCCCTCTGTAGATGAAGTTATTTAAGTCCCAAACTCTGATATTCTCTCAGGTTGCATTTTCTCATCTCTCATTTATGCTGGATTATCTTCTTGTGGATGGTGTCATGTTGTAACATTAAATCCCTTTTTATAAAACTGAATTGAATCTTCCACTCCCTGCTCTTCCACCTTATTCCTGTGCGCCCGTGTTAAAGAGATTTGGCGTTGAAGAGGTTGCCGGCCGCCTTTTCTGTCATCTCAAGATTCAGCTCACCTAAATATAAAAGTCGTGAGCTCTCTGCTCGTTGGCAGCTCCCGCAGACAGGACTTGTGCACCTGAGAGACGCGCCTTGCGACGGTGTGAGTTCATAGGAACATAACAGAGTCGTAAGCAAATGTCAGGGAGTGCGAGCCAAACAGCATGTTGTCAACAGACTGATACTTTATCGGTTAGTTTTTCTGGATTGATGTAATGATGCAAAGTCACATGGACTGTGACGTGTTTGCTTTCAGGTGGTTAAGCAGCTCGCTCTTTTCAATCTCTTGCGTTTTATATTGTAATCAAAGAGCATGCTGTGTCAGTGCTTGGCAAAGACATATATACATTTGTCTCCATGCAATGGTAAACAGACAGAGGATAGCTTACAGATTAGCGGTCCTGAGTGTTGACAAAAGGGACAGCATCGAGGGGCTGGGAGCGGAAACAGAGCTGGCCTCAAACACAAAGCCCTGAAGTAGCGTGACACGTTCTGTCTCTCTAAACAGACTTGAGTTGACGGAAGAGAGCCACAAAACTGGGCTTTGATGTGCTTTCCATAATGTTTACGGCAAACTCGACGCAAAGGATAGATTCTGATCGTGGTAAGGCTTTGTTAGGAGAGAAAGCGGAAAACAAGAGGTCAGACGTTTTTCTGTTTACTCTTTCAGATTGAAAACCCCAGGTATTTGAGGGAGAAGCCCATTCCCTTGTCACCAGTAAGTCATAAAGGATTCTTTGTGGTTTATTTATTGTTATAAAGATAAAAGTCTTGTCTTTGAACTCCTCAGTCATCATCATCACCTAATTTTTCTCTCCTTTATCTCCATAGACTTTCAGGTCAAACTATGAGAGGAGTAGCACCTTTGCCAATGATCGTGGCCCACAAAGCAAAGAGGTATGCTCCTGAATGAGTGTTGTAGTGACACTGAACCGCAGCAAAAGGCTTTTTTGTTTGACAAATCTTATTTCCTGAATGACTCTTTTATCTCTCTCCATATCCTCAAGCAATAGTAGATGGTATTTAAGAGACAGACCTTCGTATGCATTCCAGCGAGCCTTAAATCCTTACCTCTCACTATTCACAGCATTCAGCCTTTGTGTAGAAACATATGTGGAACAGATACAGAAGACAAAGCTCCCATGACTGCTATATGGTATTAGACGCCCCCACAGCCATTTACATAGATCCATCTGCATGGTTTGTTTTGTTGAAATAGCCAAGGCCTGGAAGAAGACAAAAATAATGCCACCATCCAGTTATGACAATTTTTCCATATATGGATTAAAGCTGAAAATCCTATTCTGAAAGCATGCTTTGATGTCCCCTTCTGCCTCTCCCCGGCTCTCCCAAACCACAACTCATTCCTTCCACTATTCACCTTCAATGTAGTGTTAAATATAAAACTGAGCATGACTTGTCTGTAATGATCATAGCTTCACAAAGCTGCTTAAGTCTGTTGCACAGCTTCACAGTGAGAAAAGGGAAGGGAGGGCTAATGGGAAAAGAGACACATGGGACTTTGTGAACAAGAATTGTCTGGTTTGGTGACGCCCCATAAAATGATACTATTTGGGATTCCTAAATGATTTACACTATGAACACATCTACCCTGTCAGGGGAATTATCTGTAGACTGATGTAACAGCAACTCCAATATGAAAACATTAAAGCTACAACTTATGCTGTTTGATCATAACGCAGAGTAGCTGACTGGCCCCATATAGCCAGCTGCCATGGGAATATACACTTTTTTTAATGCACACGCCAACCAACGAGCATAAGCACATAGTAGTAAGTAGTACTAGTATATGTTTATTGTGAAGTTTATTATCAAGAGATAGTACTTGGCCAAAGGATATCGATTGTAAATATATAAATAGATATATTATTGTATGAGGAGTGCATTTTAAATCTAGTTCACATCTACTGGGCGTTGAGTAGAAGTGTACCTTTTTTAGATGGAAAACTGAAGGAAACTAAACTGGCCTGCCATTTTCACTGAAATCACATATGAGCCAAATGGGAAGCAGTTCAGGGAAGCCACAGAGAAAGACTGGGACAGACACATTGGAAACAAGAGCAAATGGGGCAGAATGTCTCCACCTGAGGGTTTCCCTTTTCATTTATTGAAATTATAGAGAGCTTAGGTTAATAATGCCTTAGTGACAAGTGTGTTAACGGAAACGATCCATGTGAACTGAAATAGAGGCCACTGTCGTATATAACCTAACTATATATGCGTGTGTGTACGTACATATACATGATGTCATCCTCCATTCCATTCTTGCAACCAAAAAATAATTAGCAACAACTGTGGACTGCATTGTTAGTCTGTCTGCTTTGGCCTCAGCAAACACTGAGTGGAACACTGTTAAATATTGTATGATTTGCACTTTGCTGCGTTCTCTCATCTTTCTACTTCTGGATGAATTTTCCTTCCATTGGTTATTCGTTCACTTGTCTGTGTACTACTGTAGCTTAATATCTACTTAACTAAAAATGTGCTCCGTAGCTCATTCTGTACGTATTTGTGGAAGTTAATTAGACATGTCTAAATAAGCAAATGCTAACGTGCTTGAGAATCTGCTTATGATGAACGAAGCCGCAATCGCCCATTTGATCGGCAGCATGCTAAAGCACGGGTTAATGGAAATGGGTTATTTACACTCTATCTAGGTAGAAAGCATATGTATACAGCCACTGAGAAACTGCCACTGAAACGTGCTCTACCTAGACACAGCTTTACTCTTTTTGTAGTGCTTATCAGGAGGCAGTGGGTCCAGCTCATGCTGTAGTTTCCTGTTATAGAGGGCATTTTCATACAAGCTTTCCTGTTGAACCATGGAAGCCTAGTCCATCCTCTGTCTGGGAAATCAAAGTGACATCACCTCTGTTTAATCCCCAAAGCATAGTTGAAAAGTCACCCAGGTTTATAGTGTAATTCACGCCACATGTCATCAAGCTGGTGGCAGCTTAGTTAACATCTCAGGTTTCACACAATCTGCCACTAATCTGCCGACTGCACTGACAGAAGTCCAAACTGGGTTTTTTCCTATGGAACAATGAGCAGCAGCTGAGAAGCTCCATAGCTTTGAGTCACATATCTTACTCATATGCACTTGCTTATGGGGTTATTGTGGAAAATGTCTTGCAGGAGCAGCAACGTTCTGCTAATCCTATAGCACACCCTGCAAGTGGTTAGTATTAAGAGGGCTGGGCCTTTATTTGGAAATTCAAATAAGGTGATTGATGAGTCATTTTTAGCTCAGTGTAGGCCCATGGCTTGTGATTATAGATGATACTGACAGACTGATTAAAACACACAGGCCTTCTTTCAGAGTTTGTGTGTTCATGCCAACTTCAAGCTTTTCCTTTGGTACCTGACCTGAGGGATAGTTGGCAGCAGGCTGGTAGATGAATGTGTTAGTGTCAAGCAGTCACGCTCTAATGGTCGCAAGCCCCTGACTGGGAATCAGACCCCTTTGCTTTCTGATGCCATAATGATGCAGTCTCTCTAATCTAAGAATCCTTTGGGATGGAGCTTGAGTTCTGAGCCTGTGATTTAGAGGGCCATGGCTTGTCTTATGTGATCACTTTTGAAAGCTGAAAAAGAGTAACCTCGTGAGTCTCAGTAGTTTAAGGGAGACTAGTTCTACAGCTGGCTTTCATGATGGTGCTTCAGGCTGGGCAATCTACAGTGTTTCATAATAATAGTTATTGATTTTTGTAGTATTGTTTTGTAATTTCTTTACTTCTCTTGGAAAATTTCTAATAATTGTCTCTGAACTTTCTTTATTTAAACAATTACGGTACACACGTAAAAATAAAATATCTCATTTTATTTTACGTTAGAGATTTAATTTTGGTGGTAGTTTTTCTCCAGACTTATTATCTGGATCGGACTACTGTAGATTGCCTTGTCTTTAGACTGTGAAAAGACATGGAGCTGCTCCTCAGTAGATAGGGGAGAGCGATCCTGCTGCATCTGTGCTTACTGGGGATGAAAGATGCACCCGGGCAACTTACATTTTAGGCGAGATGAAGGAGACGCACAAATGCAACCTTGCTTTATGAAACCCAAACAGTTAGCAGACAGTGTGCGAACACATCCCCCTCAGGAAAAAGGCCTTGACCACACACTGGTTTTCATAGCAAAAAAAAAAAAAAAAACTCTTTCCTACCTCTCCTTACATTCCCACTCCCTTACCTCTCATCCTTTCAAAAGTGCAGTGTCAAAAACATGGCATCTTACAGCGCTCGCTACAACTCAGAAGAAGAGAGAAGGAAAAAAAGCTTTACCACCCAGTCGGGCTGATTGAAGGCGTCTCAGAAGCCTTAGGTGTACGACATTCCTCCTCCTCCTCCTTCCTTCACCAACGTTTTCATAAACAAGTTTCAAACAGCCCTGATCTAGTTTGACAAACTTTCTCCAAAGAGCATTTGAAGCTAGGATGAGAAAGTGACACCCCCACATGCGTTTTTTTTTTTTAGGCACCGGCAGAATCAGGTCTCTACTTACTCTTTTGCTTTTCAATCACTGCCATCTCTCCCCTCCTTTTCTTTTCGTATCCTTCTCTCACTTCTTTTTGCCTTTCTTTTCTACTCTTGACAGGTCTCCTGTGGTCTCCTCAATTGCGCAAGAAATGGTGGTAAAGAATGAAAAAGACGAAGAAGACAGAAAAGAACACTAAACAGAGCTTTGTAAAGGATACAGTTTATGAATGTAGCTCAAGTGCAGTAATGAGGAGAAGCATCCAGGAGCATTTTATGCTTTTTAGTTGTTTTCTTATTTTTAACAGGGATCAGAATATGATGGGAATTGCTGACTTCTGAACAAAACTTCCGCTCTAAATTTTTCTATATTTCCCACCCAAAGCATAGCTAATATGTTTTCCTTTTGCTTCCAGTGTGTTGCTGATGTCACCATTATATTTACTTATATGCGTTAAAATAACTTAAATAATATCGCTACAGATTGACATCATGATTCAGATCATACAGTTGATGCCATTTGAACTTAATCAGTGAGGACACCTCAACAACAGAACCGAACAGAGATGGACAGTTTTGGCTTCTTGTTTGGTTACAGTTTGCAGCTGAGCTGCTACAGATCACAGCAAACTCACATGGTGCCTGCTGGTAAACCTCCATAGTCTCATATGGTATTAGTGAAGGTTGTTTAGCTTCTGGCCTTATTTTTAACATGATTCTTTGGAGAAAAAAAAACAAGAGAACAGGCAGATTCATCAAAGCAAAAGCTTTAGGGAAAGCACAGACAAATGGTCTTGGCAAGGAAAATACATATAGAAACAAGGGATGAATATAAATTTTTAATTTCATCAAATATATATATATATATATGTTTATATATCTTTTTTGATTAGAAGATATAGTCTTGTTTTGACAAATACGAAGATAAGTGATCATTGTGTATTTTTACCTTTTATAAGACTATTTTTAGTCTTGATTTCTTTGAAATAGATAAATAAATTAATAAATGTTACAATCTTATCATAAAGAAAATAATTAATAGTAATTAAATAGTAATTAAAATCCGATTTGTTTTCCACATCTGAAAAGGATTTTTTGTTTGTTTTTACATATTAAATTAATTTCTTAAGCCAAAAATATTGAAGTGAACTGAAATTTTATCAGACCTGAAAGCTCCCTCAGTGGGAGGACATTTTTTGTTCTGCATGCTCATAACAATACTAACCTTTTTAAATTACTGGGTTCAAATGAATGCAGAATTTCTATGGAATTGCCTGCTGTCTGTCACAGACTCACACACACATATGCCGCCACACTGCAGAATTATTTTTCTGTGTGTGTGTAGATAATTGTGGTCCATTGAAAATGTCAATATGCTAATTGAATTTTCAGTTTGGCCTGTGCTTTATCTTCTTTGAGCTGTTTTAGTGAAAATTTAATCTTCAATCATCGGTCTTTAGACAGAGACATAATTCTGTAATAGTTGTGGTTTAGCTACCTCATTGATCAAAGCTTAAAGAGTTGAAATAACTTTAACATTGTGATTTCTGTGTTTTCAGACTGAGATGAGGCTCAAAATGTTGGAGACTCAGCATCAAGAGGAAAAACTGAAGATGCAGCAGAAACATGATGCAGATATTGAGAAGGTAGATATGAAAACACTGAGGTGCCTGTGTCTCAGCCAGCACCCCCCTCCACTGCACCAGATGTTTCATGGTTCTCAGTCCTTTATTGGGAAGTGATGTACAGTGCGTGTTCTGTAAAGTGTTGATATTCACGGTCAGCTATCTGAAATGGTCACTGATCATAATTCAGTTTCTGTTTTGTAGGAAAGGTCAGAAGACGCTATGGTGGCAGTATGATTTTTTTCATGCAGCTGCTGTCTGTTTGACATTAACTCTGCAAGGAACTGCTGTCGTGAACAAAATCCCACCTCACTGCAGATATTGTAAATCTGCTATGTAACTTGATCTGTATTCCACTGGGTGGCTGATGAGAAGTAAATGAATACTTTCTTTTTCTTACCCTGTTCAATGAAATAATAATCTCTTCAAAGCCCTTCATCAGCTGGTGAGAGCCTAAGTGAAGCTGCTTTATTTCACACGAGGTGCCCGTCAGTTGGGTTGCAGATCAAGCTCCTGCGTTCTGTCACTTCCTCGCCATGGCTCTCCTTTGGTGCTTCAGAGGCTTTTTAATAAAACAGAAACAAAAACACTCCAATTTTCCCTCCACTTCAAGATGCCCAGCGCTCCTTTGTGTTTGACAAGAGACAGGATGGCAGCTTGCTCTCGTTTGCTCTTTCTCTCTTTAATTACATACAGATTGCAAGTTACGTCCAATTTAATTTCCATGGAATTTCACCCATTATTCCCTCTTACGGCTTCAAAGGGCAGGGATTTCAGAGATGTGCTTTGACAAGCCTAATGAAGGGTGGACAAGCTAGGTGCAGTTTTAATTAGTCTGCTTACGAATGATGTTTAGGCCTCTGAAAAGCGACTGGTCATCATCTTTGGGCTTAAAACCAATAGGCTAATCAGGGAACAGGCTGCAGTGTGGCTAATGATTTGATGGAATTGTTAAATAGCTCAGATGAAGAGGCACCTCTTTGTGTGTACGTGTGTGTGTTTGTTTTGTTTGTTTTTCAGAGCTTGCCAATGATCAGACAGAGGCAATAGATTGTATTGCAAACCCAGAAAAACAGAAGATCACCATCGACTGTATTATAACGGCTTTTATTTGAGAATGTTTTTTCCTCTTTATACGCAGACCATATGCTTCTGTTTCTCTTACAGATTTTTCTCTGTGTTGCTCTTTATTCTATTCACTGGTTAAAATGTGACCAGTCATACTTGATTCTTTTTAAATTAGGATGTCTAATAAAGAGCTAAAATAGGCAGCCTAAAAACAGTTATTTCCCAGCATGTAGTGCACTCAGCCCAAGTCTGACACAATGCCTTTTCCTTGTTTGGTGGATCCTAAAAAGAAAATCCCATTGGGGTGGTGAAATGGAAAAAATTGGGTATCCCTAAATGTTCTGTGACCTTTGCTCCAGTCTCCCAATCGTCCTTTCATCTCCCTCATCCCATTCACACAGGGATGATGATGGGCTTGGCTAACAAGCGGCTTCTGGGACTTGACCATTTTTCTGCAATAACAGTCAGAGAAATGGAGTGTCATACATTGTTGGAATAATGTATTTTTGTGTTATTAATTGCATGATACTGTTAGGATGGGCTCTTAATTGATTTGTGAGTGGATCCTTATTCCAAAATGGGACAAAATGTTGTTATAAAATAAACCTGAATTTGTCCAGAGCCATCTGGGCCACAGATAGAGACATTTCCAAAGGAACTGCATAATATACATATGTATATGGATATCATGGAACTGAGCTGTCGAGAGACCGGCGCTGTCTTTTTATACTGGAGCTCCAACTCTCCACAGTCTAATTTAACTAATTGCACACAGATGGCAGGAGCAAGCAGATTTGGTTACCTCATCACCTCAGCACAGGTGGTTCATTCAGCTGCCATTTGTATCTGATGAGGAAGAAGTCCTCCCACGTCGAACTCTGAATTTCCACATGCAGGCCCTCACAGATTGCTCCAGCCTTCAATAAACATGACACAAACTACCATCTATACAAATTGTCATCACTTGATGAGCTATAGCCATCTTTTCATTTGTCAAATTCTCAAAACAAAAAAGAAAATGTCTTCCACATGTAAAGTCTGTCAGTCTCATCAGGTCACACATGTTCTATGGACTTAATTTAACACATATCTGTCTATGCGTAACTTTGTGTCCAACAAGCTTGTCAATTCACTTGTAAATCCTTAGAGTAACATTTTGAAATAATGTTTTTCTTTCAGATTTTTAATTGAGCTGTACAGTATTTACATTTATGTGAACGGATTAGATGTAGCTTCTGGGTTTTGTGGCATACAGGCCTGTTTGCGGTTTATCCCCTGCCTTAATAACTATGACATCATACCAGTAAAGACATTTTAAAATGCCTTGGAAAAGATCTTTAGTAAGTTTTTAACAGTCACTTTCTCAAGAATAAAAGACTTGGTTATTGAATTTCAGGTGAGAGTTGATTAAATTCTTTTCTCACTCTTTAGATCTTGGACCGAAAAAATCGTGAGATTGAAGAGGTGAAGAGCCTGTATTGGACCAAGCAGAAAGAATCAGAGGAAATGATCTGTAAGATGGAGAAGAAAGGTGAGAGGTCACATGACTGCAGGGTTGACTGGAAGGATGTTTATAAGAGTGTCTCTGAACACTCAGGGGTAAAAAGCCTTACAGATACAATTCCACAACAGATTGTGCTAGTGTGGGCTGATGTTCTCCAGCTGTGCTGCTCAATCTGAAGTTTAATCACATAACGAGAACCTTTTTTTTGTATTATCGCATCGTTTACATTTCCTCCTCCGGTGTCCTCTTCTGTCTGTAGCAGGACTTCATGAAAAAGACCAACTTCTCAAAGAGAGGTCCCCCTTGCCATTTTAAAGAAGCAAAATCTTTCTTGACTCTGATTTACTGACAGCGCATCAACGCGCACCAGTGCATTTCTGTCTGTGTGGGTCCGTCTGTTCATGCCCCGAGGCAAGGCCTGACTGCTCTTTGTGTGCTTGTATGTCTACTCTCCCACAGTTCAAAGTGTGCTGCGAGAATCCCAGGTCATCTGTGAGAGCAAAGAGAAGCAGATAACGGAGCTGAGGAAGATATCGGATCAGAGCACAGACTCCTTTAAAAATGAGTGGGAGAAAAAGGTATGGGGATAGGTCTTGGAAATTCAGCGGGCCAGCACTATGAGAGCCGCCCAGAGCCACAGAAAGGCTGTTTGTCTGCAAGAGACGTGCAGATATTGCTGCAAGGAACAAAGCTCTGCTGTGTTGTGAGGCTTAAGTCAGTGTGTGTTTTAGTGTTCAGCCTGATAGCTCCCTGCAACTCAGCTGTCAGGGCTCAATAAGATCCTAATGAAAATTATCCTCAGAGTTGTTTAGCTTGTGGTGAGAAATAGTGCGGAACTGAGTTTCTCAGATATCAAAGGAAAAGATTAAACTTTGCTCCCGCATAAATGATCAAGATGTTACATGCTACTCACAAACAAGAACCAACACTGAGAGGAATGTGCCATTTAATGTGAGAATTTTGACTGAGAGATTGTGAAGCACCTGAGATTGATAAAATGAGGAGTGTGGGGCTTCCTGCTCCTGTTTGTAGGCTGACCGTAGGGGAACGACAACTCCATTTCCCAGAATGCTTGGTTGTGAATTGTGTTTTAAGGACGATAATTGAGATATACTGGTTAAAGACATATATAAAATAAAAACAAACACAAGGAAACTGTCAAAATAAATTCAGAGTTTAAAAATAGATTTTCTACAGCAAAAAACAAAATTAAACAGGAAAATAAATCTGTCACTGAAAAAATACCTTAAAGAAAAAACAGTTGAAATAAAGAAAAAATGAGAAAAACAATATACTTTTTGAAAAATGCAAACATGAAAAAACAAATTCAGAGTAAAAAATTTCAGACTAAAACTCCTCCAAAAAATCCCAAAGCTCAAATGAAATATCAGAAACTGAAAAGAAGGTGTATAAATCACGTCACCGGACACAAAACCAGAGCTGACATCATTGTATAAATTATCTTCTTTTCTCCATTTCTGTCTGGTAAAAATCCTTTTGAATTTCTTCTCAGCTGTTAAGCTAATTTCTAACAGTTTCAAATCATTTAGCTATTGTTGTTTAACTTTCAGATGACTTCATGTTTTATTGTGTTCCTCAGCTACTTTTTGCTATTTTTCCACGTGTTTCCACTTTATTGAGCATCTTCTAGTGTGTTTATTCGGCAGATCAGCATTCTCACAACTGTTTGGCAGGAAAATCTCTTGCTAGTTAGATTCACATTGCTTGTTGCTTTCTCAAGTGTATCATTTATCTCTCCAAGTTTAGTTGCAAGTGGTTGGTGTTGAAATCCAGATCTTGTCTAAGTAATTGCCTTAAGAATGACACCCACCTAACCCAGATTTGTCAGCAAACGACCACTAATGATAGTCACACATGCCTTGTGGACATGACTCTACTGTTCTACTGTTCTGCGGTCAAACAGGGAGCCAGATTTGGAACTTTAAGCAAATTCTGTTAGTTTTTCAGATGAAGCAATTTAGATTGCTCCGATAGTTGAAGGTTCTCAGCAGTTCTGTCCTTCTCCCCTGCATGACTCTATAAGATCCTCTCACCATTCTATATTTTTGCTCAATAATTGTACCTGAGCTATTACTATAGTGTTGCATGTTTATGTCACCTCTACATCACTGCATGAGGGTAATTTGGCCAACTGTGGCCAAGTGGTTTCATACGTAGACAATTGCTGATATTTGGGTTATACGTTTCCCTTCCAGCTTCATGCCGCTGTAACAGAGATGGAACAGGAGAAGTTTGAATTGCAAAAGAAGCACACAGCAAATATCCAGGAGCTGCTGGAGGACACTAACCTCCGACTGGCTAAGATGGAGTCTGAGCACAATGCTCGGTCACAGGCCACGGTGAGTACAGGAAAAGGCTTGTATGCCTGGATTTGATGCTGGAAATGAGCCCGGTTGGAAATGAGCCCGGTGTTTTCCTGCAGGTGTTGTTGCTTCACTCTCTGTAATGCACTGGTCTTCCAATTTCTTCTGACAAATATTGTATTTCTTTGCTACATTTTTATGACGACTGGCAACTAGCAGCTAAAATGCGAGTCTGAAAATTGTCCATTAATGGTTTGACTTTAAATGGCTCAAATGTGTTAAATCATCAGAATGTAATGGAGGGCAATGTTACTTTTGAGGCAGGGGCTCCATCAGGGTGGAGTGAATAGATTTTATAATGTATTTCTACATGTGAAAAAAATACCAATATAAGAAAAATAATTTTGCAATGAACTGCCCAAGCATTTACCAATCTGGATTTGAAGGCCTTTCAGAGATTCATTTGAAGCAACAGAGGTTTCAGGTATACGTCCGTCACACCATGGCTTAAATGAAAGGAAAAAACCTTCCAACATGGGGATGAATACAACTACAGTATCACATGTCTGTCATCTCTGTAAAGGTCTTTGATCCAGGCCTATATTAAGTCTAACTCATTGCTATAATTGTGCTCAGAGATGTGCACACTTGAATAAACGCACAGACACACACCTACTAAATCTGCAGTGTCTTTGATGTTGTAATGAAAGACTTAGGTTTCAAATAGGATTGTGAACATTTCATTAGTTAGGCTCATCAACACCAGAGGCTGGTCGAATGCGCTTCTTTATTCAAATTGTTGTTATCAGCATCGGTATTCCATGTCACATGTGAACACGTATTGCTTCTGGCCTTAATCTGTCAACAGGCTGGCATTTAGGAGGCATCAAACTCTGAAAGGTGCACAGCCAATGGTAAGGCCCCCTTTTAATAATTAAGGAGACATGGACAAAGAGAATGGAACGAGCTTCATTTCATGTGATATTAGCTGCTGTCTGCTCTGTGGCTAAGCTGACCAACACACACATTAGGGATAGGATGGTTAAAGTGGATCTGACCTGTAAATTACCACAGCACCTCTGTGCCATCTCTAAGATTAATCTGACTGTACCAGGGTTGTATTCTCCCATATTTTTTTTCTTTTTTGTCCAAGCTTACCGATATCCAAATTTGGATACTTTTTGTACAATGAGCAGTCCTCCCAACTTTGATTTAAAATGAGACGCTTCTGTGACATTAACGTTTTTTTAACATGAAGTTCCAGAAATCTGTTACAGATCACTTACAAGAACCCCTCTGCTTCATGAAGAATGAATTTGATTTTTATGTCACCCCTTTATTATCATGGCCTGGTGATTGTGAAATGATTATGGAATTGTGTTTCCTGTTGGACTGAATTCAGCAGTCATCTGTTTATCTGGCCAGGTTTGACACCATGGGTTTCTCAAGGTATATTGATCTTGTTTGTTTGTGGATTCTCTCTATATTTGTTAGAGAAAAAAAACATCAATTCGCACCATTCTGTGTTTATGTGGTATCATGCTGACTAAAGCTGGGGTGTCCTTCATATTCAGACAAAGGTCGTGGTAATACATCCCATGAAAAGTTGACCCCTTCATTGTTGTGACAAGACTAGTTTGCATGAATATTGAAAAACACAGTTGTAGTGATTTTCTGATTCTGATATTTTACTGGTAGGTCAAAAGAATTCTTTGATAATTTGTGGACATGGTCGGTCATTTTTTTTGTACTTAATAATTTAGGTCTGTAAGTTGATCAGAAAATAGCAAGTGACTGACGTTTCCTCAGTCTTCTTTTTTTGTTTGTGGGGCTTGTTTTTTACTACATTTTAGAGTTTGATCCTCATTATACATTCATGCTTACAGCTTTAAGCCTCAGGAGAATAATTGTTAATGCAGGCTGCCTTCCAGTTGCTGGCCTTCATCCTGATACCAAAGCTCTGAAGAAACGTCCATCATAGTAAATGAATTTATGGCTAAAACTTCAAAGACTTTATCCTAAATCTTTGAAAGAGACCGGAGCTCATAAGGTAGCTTACATAGTCTGCACTTCACACCAAGTAATTCTGCTTCTAAAACACCTAATTATTGGACGTAATGTGCTCCCGCTGAGTGTGTCCAGGTGTGCCCAGTCAGGCCTCAGTGTGCAGACGGGTCCCTTCTCATCTCCTGCCAGAGAGCTAAGTGTCAGCACGCGTCCCAGCACAACACAGGCCCTTTGTTTCTTTTCTTAACTCCCTTCATTGCTGACACAAAGACATGAATCTCTCTCACCAACCTTGCGGGGCACTGCTCATACTCTTTTCAAACACCCTATTCCCTCCTCCCCCTGTCGTTCCACCTTCTGTCAGCACGAGCCTCTGTCATCATCTAGATCAACTAGCACGCTCCATCTTTTATCAGCGCCCCATCATCGCCTTTATCAACCTGACCATACCGCATTCCTCGCTGTCATACGCACGTATACACATGAGCCCGCTGAGGGACAGTAGGCAGAGAGGGGACTTTTGTTTTCATCTAAAGGAGCCGGAAGAGGCTGTCAGCTGGGCTTTGATCACTGTCCTTATTGAAAATCTGGATCCAATTGAGGTTTTGACATATAAAATACACCACCACAGAAAGGAACTCAACAATGTGTGCAAAGAGTGGGGTGACCTATTTTTAACACCTATAATCACTTTGTTTGTCTCTTTAAAACAGGAATCGTAAAGGTTTTCAGTGCATTAAAGGTTTCTCATTTTGTTTTAAACTGGTTTTATTTCTTTTCTTTCTGTACCACAGCCTTGGGTAGCCTTACTGCCAGCTCTCATTATCTTTAACTGAGAAAAGCCCAGAGGTTTAAACACCTATATTCAATTTTCACCTTGATGTAGATTTCATGAGCCAGCGAATAAAAATGGTTGTGGGATGATGAAAATGTTCCAGAAACCTTTCATATGTAACACTTATCTTTTATATTTGGACAAATGGTTGTTAGAATAATCCATTTATTCTGTTTAGCATTTTCTGATTTTTTTTTAACCTGTCTGACTTTTATGTGTTTTTTTCATATAGGAGCAAATGATGCATGGCCTGGAGCTGCAGGTGAAGCAGCAGTCAGTAGAGTTGGAGAAGGGCAACTCGCTGCGTCAGAAAGTCACACAGGAGAAGGCCCAGTTGGAGATACAGACTGCTTCCCTCAGTGCAGAGCTGCAGGAGGCAAACCGACGGTAAGGAGCTGGTTGTCTTGACAGAGATACAGTGGTGAGAAAAGGGCTTTAACCATCACATGAAATCTTCAAAACACCTTCACTTCCATGACCTGTGCAAATTGTTTGATGTTAGAATGCTTGCAGAAGTCCTCCAGTAAATTTCCAATGCCTTATTAACAGGATGTATGCAATCCAGTGGCCCACTGTCTGCATGAAAAAGTCTGATAGTGCAGTGTGGACCAAGCTTCTCACTATTTGCAGGATTACGATGCTGCAGAAGGAGAAAGAGCAGCAAAACGACTTGTATGAGCAGACTATACTGAAGCTCCAAGCCAAACACGAGGCTGACATGAGCCACTTTCATCAGGAACACGCACTCTCTGCTGCTAAGGTTCATATTACCACTCAGCCCTTTGCCCAATCTGCCAAATTTTGTGACGACTGATACAAGACACAAAATCTTTACCTCATGTATCCACTTCCTCTTGCAGGCCTCTGAGGTGATGGGGGACTTGGAGAAGACGGTAGTTCAGATCAAACAGCAGCTCCAGGATAGCGAGCATAGAAGAAACCAACAGATCAGGGTCTGATTTTCAGTATCCACATTTGTGGATTTAAAGAGTTTGATCAAAGCAGAAAGTGTATTTAACTTTTCTTTTGATGGTGTCAAACACCATCTCTTATAAATAATGACATTAATTCAAACTATGCTTCATTTCAGGATCAAGAAATAAAGTTTCAGCAGGAGAAAGATGAGCTGCAGATCAACTTGGAGAAAAAGGTGGATTTACATCCTCCATACAGAAAACATATTTCTCTGTGCTCCATAGCCTCAGTTAATAGATCGAAGCAACCCTGAGATAGTGATTTTGGTCAAATGCAGATCAAAGCTTGGAGCCTGTTTGGTGTGGCTCTCTTTCTTTATTTTTTCTTTTTAGATATTACATCAGTTCTCATAAAGCGATAGCTGTTTTTAACAGATACATGGAGCATTGAACTGAGGAGAAAGAGGCTAGTAATTTCATGATTTAGTGTGGGAGTTGCAATGCAAGGAAAACTGAGAAAGGGAGGCAAAAAGAGAACATACTGTGTTTTCTGAGGTATGTACTGTCCTTTAAGTGTAGGCCCAGGCCTAAACTTAATTACCCATGCCCCTTGCTTTTTTAGGGACTCTCTTTAAAGTCATAGAGCAGCCATAAAGCAAAGTACAGAGGCCATTGTTAATTAATCTGAGCTGGACCAGACCAGACATCTTAGGTAAGGATCAGGTTTAAAGACTAGTGCACCTGGGTCATCTTCAAAGTGCCACATTTACACTATGAAGCAGACCAGTATCCATGGGCCCCCTTTGCCTGACACACCTGCAAAAATTTAGTGAGCCTGTGTGCTCTTTATTAAGGGTCAGCGGAATTTAAATGAAACTTCTCAGTAGTTTGGTTTTGATGTCTGTTTCTTATTCCATGCTTGTAATCAGCCGCCATCTCTCTTGCGTTCTTCTTGCAAAGTGAAGGGAGGAAAAAAACTATGAAACAAAGTCTGTTAGTCATTTCCATTTTTTAACCTGGCTTTTGCAGGGTGTAAATAAAGACACATGAAGGATGCTGCCATGCAGTATTTGGGAGGGAAGGGCCTGTGCGCCTGCCATAGATCCTCTCCTAGGCCCTCTAAAAACAATTGCTACCTTTTGCAAGGTGATGGAGAAAATAGAGGGAGCCATATGAATGGGGCCACACAGAAAATGTCTCTCACTTTTACACTCTCTTCTTTTTAGGTGTTGGCGGCTCACAGTGAGGCAGAGAGGGAGAAAACAGAAGCCAAGAGGAAGATAGCCAAACTAGAAGATGCATTAAGGTACTGGGGGGAAAAAATCCCAACTGACTTGAATTAAAGAAGCTGAATATCAGTTGTCAAAGCGGTGATCATAGAGTTAGAGTTCAAATATACTGTTGACTAAAATACATTTTGGGCTTTTACTTAGTCTTCATCTGCATTTTTACCACTCTTGAATCCTCTGGGTCAAAAAAAGTAGAAAATAGTTCAAAGCTTTCAGACACAATGGCTGCTTGTGTACAAACACAATACTATGCCAAGACAAATTTAATATAATGATTCATCTAGCTTGAGTTGATTTGAAAGTTGCTGCTTTGGGATGCAACCAACACTTTTGGTACTGAAACATGTAGAATGTAAGCCAAAAATGATATTTATTTACTATCATACATTTTAGCCTCGGCTTTAACATTTCAGACTTTATTAAAAAGCTGTTTATATCTTCTGACTTTGTCCTTTGATCATGAGAACAGTGTGTATGAATTCTGATTTAAGGTGGAGCTTAGTTTTAACAAGCCAATCCTTGCACACTCTCTTTGATCTTTTTTATAAGTGAGAACTGAACAGCTCGAGATGGGAGCCCAGAAAGTCTTGCAGATCATAACCTGTGATAGGCATTTGCCATGTCCTGTTTTAAATGTAGTTGTACAATCTTCCACACCTTCAGCAGGTGTGTCACTAAAAGAGATTGCTGGAATTTGTATTTCAGAATATTTTCCACAAATATTTTAGACTAAGCAGTACATCAGCAAACTCCAAAGCTACACTGATATCTGATATAGTCTTTTCTTGTTTTTGAGGCATCTTGAATGCACCATCACTGTTCTTTGGCGTTTTCTTAGTCAAGCATATGGACATCTGGTGGTGTAGAATCAGTTTGTAAACAGCAAATTGAAGGAAATCGAGACAACAGGTAAAGAGGAGATATGCATCATAAGTTTAAACATACGAATCCAAAGCATGGCGATACTTTGGATTAATTATTTTTATTTAATAGTGATTGAGATTAAAATCAAATGTAGTGAGTGAAAAAAAGTTTTTCATGATTTAGCGTTTGTTGGGAACAAATTCAGTACTCTGCCTGTGCGATAATGAGCTGCACCTTCTTTTAAGGGTGGATTTATTGTTTTTCTTTAAAGGAAACACTCATGTATAAAATATGTCCTTCACGGGGAAGGAGAGAGGAAAAAATACTATGAAGTTTAGAAACCAGGTCTGGAATTGTAAATCGTTTGTACTGTGTAGCAGGGAATCGTATCGAATCGGCAGGCAGCTTTACTGTATCGTTAACGTATTGTATCGCTGACAGCCCGTCACATGCGAACCGAATGGGCCTCGGCGTGCAGATCCACCCCCCGCCGTGCACTGTCAGTGTCAGCCACCGTGCCGTCACCCAGCCTGAGACATTTGAACTTTCTGTGACCTGATGATTGTCAAGAATCCTTTTTGCTCCGGTCCCCTTTAAAGGCTTCAGTACCCAGAGCTGAACAAATGATTAGTCGTCTGGAAAAGAAATGGAAATGGCTTTCCTTACGAATGAAACTGTAGGTAGCCTTAGGACATCCTCCTGACATTCACAAAGCTGACAAAGCTGTGGCGTTTAGCATTCAACACAACTGTCACAAGGGCACGTCAATGGTCGTGCTTACTTAGAGTTTCTTTGTCAGTGGCAACAGAGAACTGACTTAAACAAAGTAGACGGATCAGTCGATGCATAAATTATCCCTGTTGTTAGCATCAGTAACGAGCCAGTCATTCCCTCGTTTAGTGTTAAACACTGAGAAGCGGCAACTGGCCCTTTTGGGCTCTTTACTAATTAACTTCTCAAGCCACACAAACACACACACACACACACACACACACACACACACACACCCTCAGTAAGCAGTCTGATGTCTTCTACCTACCTGCTGCCTTGGCAACACTGAAGGCCTTTAAAGGCGATCCAGGAGAACTTCAAAGTCAAACCAAGACCGCACGCAGGTGTGTGTGAATGTGTGTGTGAGGATAGATGATAAAATTAAGCGAGCAGAACTGCTCAAGATGCCTTTTACCTGCCAGATACTATGGAGTTTTTGAATGTGTGCTCTTTGATCCATCCGCTTGCCTTTTAGAGGTATAGGAGCTATGGCCCTCCCACATTAATCTTAATTTCTATTTAAAATAGAATTATTAAAAAGGATAGTACCTATTCCTGCAATGCAAAATCCCAATGCCACTTCAAATTGAGTGCCAGGTCTGTGTTACTATAGCAACAACAACATAAAGCACCACAAAGCTATACAGAGAAGTTTCTTCCCTCTTCTTTCATCCCAGTGTGCCTCAGATCATTACAGGGCATTAGCATAGAGATGGAGAGATGCACCACAAAGGGGCGGGGGGGGTTGTAAAGAGAGGAGGAGCTCATCTGGGAAACAGCTTGCCTGCTTTTGCAGCCATGACCTCCAAATCGCAACTTTAAAACATATAACCACCTGAGTGGTAAAAACACAGCAACATTTTTTTTAAAAAAGGTTCCCAGTCTATTTTCAGACTGAGGTTTTCTTTCTCTGTCAAAGCTCAGCATTTTTCAAAACTATCCTCCAGACTTGCAGCACTTGATGTTGGCTTTATAGTTTGCGTACATACTGGGCGTCTTAACTTGCCGTCTTTCCAGTTGTTTTAACCATGTTTTTTAACTACTCCACATTTTACTTTCTAACATTTTATTCGTCAATATTGGTTGAAATGTATTTTCTCAAACTGATTTCACATGTCCTTCTGTCTATGTGTAGTTATTATTATACACTTGTGAGGCGTTTTTGCTTGCGTGCCCACATGCATACATGCGATATCATCCCTCATAAAGGTGTATCCACTAGGTTATTTTGCTTGTGTGTGTGAACATGAAAAGTGCCTTACATCTGTGTGTGTCTTTGAAGTGGCCTTATCGTTCTTAGCATTCCTCTCCCATGCCAGGGAAAGGATGGAGGGAAGCTCTCTAGGTCAGTGAGGGACCAGTGGTAGATGAGCAAGAGGCTATGCAGCCTGCAACCCCACTTAGTCTTCAGGTGTGGGAGCAGGTGGAGGAACGGATCCTGAATATTGAAAGGCTTCAACAGGGCTCAATATTTTCTCCCTTGGTAACTGCATTAAAAGGGGAGATGGAGATGGGTTAAGTAGCAGTTCAATACAACAGAACTGGCACAGGAAAACTTTAAAGGTTTCTTTCACTGGGTTTCATTCCAATAAAGAGACAATAAATGTTTTAGTAGATATTAATCATCAGCGAGTTATGTACTTAAATTTGAATTTAGTGTTAATGTTCAAACAGAATTTTCAGGTTAACGTAAAGTCGCTGCAGGCAGTAAGTCTTATTCTGAATGTAGTTTTCATTTTCATGTGGATATTTCGAAGCTCCGCGGACGACTCCTAGTTTTTGGTTTTTCCAATATTTTCTGCAAAATTCATGGTAACTGTAGCATAGAAGATCTCTGTCTCTATGGTAACTTCCCTCCTCTTCTAGTGAAAATCAAATGTCATCATCAGAAGCATGCGTTAGCAGGGGAACGTCATCACAGAACCCCCTCTCACCTCAACTCAAAGAACTCTAAAACGCTAAAAGGCTTCTTTGTAAATTCGAGGCTCAGCTTCTTATTAGGCATAACTGTGAGAATGTTAAATAGGGCAAATCTAGACAGTGTTTCTCTCTTTTTTTATAAAACACATTAAAGAAGCAGAAAATGAAATATTTTATGAGGAAAAACAGTGTTGCAATCCTCTCGTTTGGTGCCTCATCTATGTTATGTCATTCTGTAGTACGTCCTTCATGATTTATAGGTTGGCATTTTCTTATCTCCTGTTATGGCTTTAGTTGTTTTTCCATGGCTACATCGATGTCACACATAGCCAAACGTCTATTCTCACATTACACATGTTGAATTACAAATATTATCCAACAGGATGATCTCATACCCAAGTAGATTGATGCTCCGAAACAACTCAATCTGGATAGACTGTCTTTGGGGATATTTATTAGAAACCTTCTAGCTTAATTACCTACCATATTATGTTTGGGATATGTAAATACAACATTTTTGCTTCAGGGAGCTGTGCCCTGTTGATTTAGCATATTATGCTGCAATCTGCATAATTCATGAAGTCAAATAGCATATAAATGTACAAAAAAAAGAAAAAGAAAAAAATCTATGTTCAACAGCCTGTCATTAGTAAGATTTTTGCCCTTTTTTCTTCTTTGTTGCACATTATTTTTTTCTTATAAAGATGTACATTGAAGGCACATTATGTTAATTTGCAATTTATTTTTTGGCAGTTTAAACAAAACCATGTGAATGTTGATATTTTGTGTTTGGAAAATACAGTAAGACCAACTTTAGCAGCTCAGTGGTAGAGCAAAAAAAAGTGAAAAACCGATTCCAGTGGCTACTCTGTTTGTCCCATAAAAACACATTCCTCTTCTCCTTAGAAGTGATATGATTCACTGATCTGCCATGAAGAGCTAAATGTACAAAGACATTTCTGTTTCTGAGCTTTCACTTGCATGCGCCTCCATTGGTTGCTAACTGCACATGTGAAGTAACTGGAAAACCCTCAGAACTGAATGCTGTCTGTTATGATTCCTTGTGTCTTATTAGTGGCAAATACCTGGCCTTTCTGTGGCCGTAGATGGTGAGCCTCAAATTTAAAGCTCAAATCTCCAGCCACAGCATTTTAGGATGATCCTTTGCTCAGAATAGGCTTTATAACACAAGATAAACATGTGGAAATACCTCTTTCATCTCACCTTAAGAAACGGATTGAACTTGACTTGGAAAAAAAAGTAACATATACTTTGCTTCTTTCTATTGTTTATTCACACACATACATACGCCTGCTTCAATCATCTGTTCTTTTTTGCATTCTTTGAGGTAACGCACTAACCAGTGTTAACAAAATTACTACTTTGATGTCCGTAGTTAATAACAAAGTTTAATTTCAGCAAAGCAGTTTTGAGGGAAGATTATGAATCCAAAAGTCACCTGTCATGTCATTTTTGATTCGAGCACCTTTTCTTCACCCCCTCCCTTAAATACAAAACATAAGTCATTTTGCTTTTTTTTGGAAAAGATGTCTTTAAATGGGGAAAAAGGCTTCACAATATCTCATTGCAAGTGAGAAAAGCTCAAAGAGATATTTTCACATGTTTCTTGTCAAACCCAACAACTCTATCAGATTATTCTCACTTTACTGCTTTAAAAACCAAAAAAACAAAGATATTTATTCCAGAAACACTAAGTTTCAGATTTAAATTTTCTTTCAATGAACTGGAAAGAAATAAAAATCTGTGAAGTTAGTAGGCTGGATTAAATTTGGAGCATTAACTGTGTGGGAATGATTAACAGTAGTAGTGTAGTGTAGTAGTAAAATAGAGCAGAAAGAGGTTCAAAACAGCCTAACAATGACTTAGTTCAAAAGATGCTGGCAGCAGTACTACCAAATAGCTCTTCTCTGCAAGCACCCAGATGACTTCGTATGTCATCTGATGTTTATGTTGGTGAAGGATAATACTGATGCCTCATTTTTATTGCATTTGTGGCCACTTTGTTTCATGCCTTAACGTGAATTGCCTTTTACAAACAGGCCGCATTTGTAGGCAGTTTTAAAGCCATCCAGCTCAATGATGCTGTTTTCTCTGCTCTCTTTTCAACTCTTTCTGTCTTTAATATTTTCTTGCCCTTGTGCGTCTCTTTTGTGTTCAGTTATTTGTGGTCTGTCTTCTGTTCTGCGTCTGTTTCAGTCTTTTTTCTCTCCCTCTCTCTTTCTCTGGGGAAGCGGATGAAAACCAAGCCTGTTTTATTTTTTCTTCAGAGGGCGCTGAATATTTCAGTTTTGCATTTTCTGTCTTTTTATGCGCTCCCTCTTTTTCAGGCTCTCTTTGATGTGTCTGTGGATTCGTTATCATTCCGTTTGGATGAGCTCACAAACGCAGATGCGCGGGGGCTCGTGCACACAACGTATGCACACACTCTTGGTCTTGCTTCTTTTTATACCAGAGACCAGAGGCATCCATATGCAAAAGTACATTTGTGTCTGTCTGTCAGTCTTTTTTAATGTGCTCCTCCACCCACATTAGCAACACAATTCTTAAATGCTCCTCTTTCATGAGAAGGATATTTGCATAAGCAATTAGTTATGTGTACCGCTCTATTGTGCTCTCTTGCCTTTAGATGTATACAGTTTCTATGTTCCTATATATGCTTCATGTGGTGCACTCTTACAAAGGCAGCATGTGGCATTGTGTGGTTGGAGCAGTCAGGCAAACGATGGCATCCCTGCACCCCTCCTGTCTGCCAGGCGGCTGGGTGGCGGAAGCTCCTTCACCCTCTCGAGTCCAAACACTTCTTTCTCCTAGCCTCCGTCTCTTCCTACCCTGTAAACAGCCATTTAAGATTGAGAGATGAGAGGACTTCCTCTTTAAAGGAAGGCACATCTTTAATTTGAGCCTCCTCTCTTTCCACTTTTTTGACCAGATATCCATTTAAAGCCGACGGGCCGCCCTGGTGCTGGCACCCTTCTCCTTCCTTTCCCTCTCTTTTTATTCTCCCTGCCAGAACTCTTTCATTCTTTTCATCTGCTTCCTCGTCTCACTCCTCGGTGCTCCGTTATGGATGGTGCTGTCTGCCACCCTGGTGACCACACACATTCTCACACACGGTTATTCTTGTTGCCATGTGTTCACCTGCACTCCTCAGCGTTTGAGAACAATATGTCTCAGTCTCACATCCACAGTCCTGTGTTTTCCAGACTCTCTAAGACTGTGACTGTCAGAACAAAATCTGTTGTTGAGGAACGAATTAAACAACTAAAGGATCAGCAAGTGTGAGTTTCATTAAAAGCAGAGGTTTTGACTGTTTACTGGTCTGGAGATCTCAAGGGACTGTTGTGATGATATATAGCAGGAAAGACCTTAGCAACGCCTGCGGAGAAGTCTTTGTTGCTCCCCTGCAATCTGGGAAGTTTTATCCAGACATTTACAAACTATCTAGAGTCCATCATTCTGAGGTGAGAAACAAGTGAAGTCATCCCTCTGCTCACACTGAGCAATGTTTGCAGAAACTGCAGAAGTTAAAGGGGAAAAAAGGCTACATTTCAGCCTGTTCAATCCTCAGTTAGCAAGTCAAATGTTGAGTTCAGTCACAGCAAAATTAGAAAGTGACTGAGGAAGCGTGGCTCGTCTCCTCCTCCTTCTAAAATGGGCATGGCAGCATAGCGTTTGGTTTGTAAACTTACATCACAAGATGAAAAAAACGCAAAGTATAGATGTTTTGCTGGTAATGCACAGCACCATGTTTTAGGAAAAGCAAACGTGTATTTTCAGTCATTAAACATAGGGGTGGATAGCTGATGATTTGGCCTGCTTTTGCAGCCACAGGACCTGGGCACCTTGCTGGAGGTGAGTTGACCCCGCATACCAAAAATATTCAAGAGTCAAACGGCCATCTGTCTGACAGCTGAGGCTTAGCTAAATTTGGGGCAAGCAACGGGACAGTGTTCCAAAACACATCAGCCGATCTGCAACAGAATCCTGAAAAAGAAAAGTATCTAAGTGTTTCAATGACCCAAAGTCCTGACCTCAGTCTGATTGAAATGCTGTGGCCGACCATAAGTGAGCTGTGCATAAACAAATACAACAATGAACTGAGGAAACATTGGAAAAAAGAGTGTGCCAGATCACCCCCACGTGTGCGAGAATGATATAGCACAAAAAACAATCCCTACAGGTTATTTCTATTGAAATTGGTTCCGCTTCAGACTGAATTAGAGGTGTACTGCCTTTTGGACACCTTGGACTCCGCATTTTTTCTTGGTTTATGAATGATTAAACTGTGCAACATGTCATGTGTTGCTCTTCACGTGATTTTTGCTCCATCTTTTTATGGTATACCAGAAAATTACAAGAGGAATATGTCCTGATACCTTAGTAATGGAAGTGTGTGCTGCTTTTTTCCTCATTAATGTAGCAGAAGTAAGCTGCATTAGATGTTTCATTTCATGCTCGGAGGTAAAAAACCCAGTAGCTATCTCCGACATAGTCTTACTGGATTCCTTGAGAAGAGTTGTCAGTCACATAGGAGTTTGGGACCGTGGCTCATGAACAAAGACCAAAGTACACACACTTGCACACACCCATACACCCGCATCCAGGCTCCCTCTTTTCTGAGGCGAGACACAGACTTTATTCATTTTTTGCTCTGCCTTGGAAAATTTTCTTGCTATTTCTGTGACATCCTCTCTGTTTCCTCTTCCTTTTCTCTTTCCATGTTAGTCTCTCCACATATCCTTTTGTGTCTATCAGAGTATGCGACGCAGTCATGCAACGAGTTTGATTAATAATTACAGAGTACACAAGATTGGGAGGAAAAAAGCTGTCTCTTTGTCGTTTGATGTCCAACATGAGAGAGACCAAAATTACAAAGAGACAGACGACTTTAAAGAGGAGAGAAGGCTTGTGCATTTCTCTCTCTCAGTCCTCAGCTTTTGTTCTCAGCATTTTTTTTCTTCTTCTTTTTGCTGTTTTTATCTTCATCTGTGTTCCCTGTCACTGGTTATCCATCAGTGTTCTGACTTTCTAAGCACTTAAAATTGGTGCTTTTTATTCTGGTAAAGGAAACTGTGAATGGGTGTGTGCAGACAAAGCCTGAACATTTGCGGTGTTTTGGTCAAATGTGGACTAGAAGTAGTTGTTGCTGCCCGTCAATCTGGAAAGGATTATGTGGAAATTTTCAAATAATTTATTTCTTGTTTTCCTGCCCCATAAGGCTGTAAGGCTTTTCTCAGGAGGTTTAGATAGCGACTCTAACCTCTGTTTTATAATTCAGGGAATTGAGACATACACCTTCACACACATCAGCTTGTCGTGCATCTCACCCTTCACACTTGGATGGCAGGATGGCCTGAGTCTGTTGGTCTTGTCCTTGTATTTGTCACACTGCCTGAACATGAGCTCACCAAGTACTGTGCAGCTCTTTTTTTTTTTTTTTTGGAAGCAGCCGCCGTGGTGGCTCCTTCACGCGGTAGTACTCTCACTCATACCGGCTACGGTTGGTTATAAGTTTGTAGATTTTTTTAAAACTAAAATGAGATTGTTAATGGCCAGTTAAGTATGAACTCCAAAACGGGCACTGCATTTCCGAAGAGGCGCACACCAAGCAGGTTCAGGGTGTTAACCTGAAGTTGGGGTTAATTGATGGATCAAAATTGCCCTCATGTCTGAATGTGAGCATGTCAGCCCTGTGACTGACTGATCAGTCCCGGTTGCAGCCCCCCTATCGCCCCCCAATGTCAGCTAGAATAAACTTAAACCCTGTCCCCGCCACCCTCAAAAGTGATGGTGGATGGATGGATGGATGGAAGGATGCAAATTCACAAGTGGTTTACAAAAATAACACCTTCCGACGGCACCTTCACTTCTACCTCTGACATCCATCCATCCGCCCCGACACACTCCTGTCCCCCACACACTCCCTGCGCGTTGAGCTTGACAGCTGCTGGGATGCTGGGTATATGATGTTGAGGCTGGGCCTGCTGGCTGGGCTCTGACAGTTCTCAGTATGAGGCTGTCCCCCTCAGTATGCCTGTCAATCCTCTCCACTTGCAACTGCATGACCTGACATTTGGCAGGAATAGCAGCAGCATACCAGCGTGGTACACACACACAAACACAAGTTCATAGTGTATAAAGCTGAAACTGTAGGACTGTGTGTCACAATTACTTCCTAACTTTCTTTACAGTATGCAGAAAGTACGAAGTGGGAAAAAAATAGAATAAAAAGAAAACCCGACATCTGGTTTGAATAAATTATTTTATTTTGTGTGAAAGTACCATGATTACCAGATGTTATATTATGGGCAAATAAAGGGTTGTAACCAGCTTCTCCTGACTTTGTAAAACCAACATTTGCTTCTCTTAATTTGACATTTTTAATCTCCATGTCTGGACCAGAATTGTACTTCTGTGGTTCATTACAGTATACCCAATTCTGTGTCTGTGTGTTTGTGTGTGTGTGCTTTTAAGGGAGATGGAGAGCCAGTTAGAACGAACAAGGGAGACCCAAAAGCAACAGATCCAACAAGCTGATATGGCACTGGAGCAGTTTAAGAAACAGGTGGAGCTCAGCTCTGAGAAGGCCTATTCTGACATGAAACTCCAGGTGAGATCAACTAATCTGTTGTGCACGGCCACAAGGCTGAAAAACATTGCATATTGACTTGAAATTCAGTGTATGTTAGCAGGCCCTTAAGCAATATCCATTCTTAAAGTTTTTCTGCCTTATCCATGTGTTATGTACATCCAACTAATCAATAAGATTCATGTGTTTTGTTGAGTTCCAAAACATACTGGAATTGATAAATTTCTCTTAAAGGTCATATTCCAGCACCTTTTATCTGCTCTTCCACTGGAAAATCTATATGTAAGAGCCAAGAACATCATTGCCCTCAAGCCATTTGCTCCTATTTAGTTGATCTAAATGAATGAAATCAAGTGTAATACCTCTCATTAGGCCGTTGCATTCATTTCTATGCTATTACATACTGACCTCACATCTTGCGAGTGGGCGTGACGTAGGCTGGACCGACTCCACCGGAGAACGGGTCATGCGCAATGAGCAGTCAGTCTAATTAGAGCATCGGCAGCGTCTTACAATCAGCACTCCACACTGCGTGGGATGCTGCTTATTGGACGACTTTTCCAATCAATATGCACTCTGCTTAAAACTTCAGCTGGAGTGTATAGCTACCGGCAGTTTTTGTTAACAAGTCTAGCTATGCTGTGTGCACACCCTGTTGACAAGCCTGCGCCGAGTGTGGTTTTCGGTGTTTCTTAAAGGGCTGCGTGTTGGAGAGATTAGAAAGTTTGAGTCACTGATTAGCGAAGTTTTTCACCTAATCAGTGTGCTGGGGCCACGTGGTGAGAAAACGAGTGCTTGTGTGGGAGTGGAGCTTATGCACAGATATTTGTGGGTGCACAGAACGGCAACTGACATGTTGGCAGTCAAGATAAATTATACTGCTTGCATCTGGATCCTTAAAATAAAGATGTCCTCTGCCATTCAACTTCTGAATTATCATGCTCCAAAATATGAAAGCCTTGATGTGGAAAAAAAGATTTTTTACTTTGAATTGATGTCGAGGATACTTTTCTGGATAGGCCCAACATACTTTCAAATATTTGTACTGGGAGACGGTCTTGTTCTGTCCTCTTAATACCCCCCAACCCCTCTACCCCCACCCATCCTTCGTTCATCCTCTTGCTCACTCCTTCTTTTCCCCCTGAGCCCCTGGCACCCCAATCTCCAATCTGACTTTATCCTTAGCCTACATCAAAGCCAAGGGAGAGGAGAGCAGTCTCTTCTGCATCCCTGTCATCTTCTCTCCCTCTTTCCCTTCTCTGCCTCTCCTCCCCATCCCGCTTGTGCATTGCTGCATCACATCCTCCTACTAAGGCTTTAATGTTGCAGAAAGTACTTCAAAAGACGTTTTTACCCTCTTTTCTCATCCTCCTATCATTCCTCGCATCATCCTCTCCCTCTCTCTGTCTTCAGATGGTGTGATATCTAAACGCTTTATCTGAATCACTCCCTTCCTCTGTTTATCTTTCTCTCTCTCATTTGAAAATCAGCATACCACTTTTAGACTGCATTTGAAGGACAGAATCTGCCCTATTTTGGTGGGGAAAGAAACGAATAAGCGCCATACAGAATCAAATCTGTGTTGCGTGTGCAGTTCAAAGAAGGCTGGAGCCTTCTAAATGGATTAATAAAAGCACATTAAGCATTTCCTGAATCTCACAAACAGCATAGCTGAGATAGAGAGGCATTTAAGTATATTAGATTTCCTCTTGTTGTTGATTACAATCACCTGAATAGAAAATATGAAAGTGGTTACTCTGAGGAACTTCCTTTTAAATAGAGCCAACACTATTAAATCCTTCTCTCCATAAAAAGCCCCCAGAGACGCAAAAGCTGAGTTTTCTTATTTCTGGTGGTTTCTGTTTTACTTGGATTTGTGTTCCACTTATCCTGTATAGTTTTATAGTCACTTTTGAATTGGATACATTATACTTTGATAAGTATGTTAATATATTGATGTGTTGTCAGTTAGTGTTGGAAAACTGCTTCATATTCGCGTTTTCTGCTGTTCCACTTCCAACTTTTTCACTGGCCTTATTTAAGATGCCTGGTACTTAAGGCGTGATTCTGCAGAATTTTGTCTTATCTTTTCAAATATTAGAATTTAAGTAACTTATTCTTGTCAAGACAAAAGCCTATAGGTTAGATATTATCACCACATAAACATACTCTTGTGAACCCAATTATGTGTTTTTGGCCAAATTTCACCTGTTCAAAGTCTTTTGAACCTTTCGTCTTGTCCTGGTTACGCCTCCAGATGGAGAAAGTAGAGGAACACCTGGACCGCTCCAAGTCCCTCAGGGAGAACCAGGCCAGAGAGTTCTCTCAGCAACTCAATGACCTCAAAAAGAAATATGAGAAGCAGGTCCGTATGAGTCAATAACTTTCTGTTGTGCCTCCATTTTTTAGATTATTCTTTGGTCCTGATCTAATGGTGTAGGCAGGGGATTAGGTCCTCTCATGCCTCCAGAACTACCATCACACTGCTACCTTTCCTTTATCAATGCTTGGCCTGGAGGACCTGACACCTATTTGGAGTAGTCTTATTATTTCTTCCAATCTGTTCCACCCAGTTAATATCTCATGATAAGGGACACGCTTTAGATTAAGTTTAGATTCCATCTCTATAAATATTTTAAACATTGCCAATTGAAAACTAATGCAATCTGCATACACAATGCATGGTTCACTTATCATTCTATCTCTGCAGCTCCTCTTCAGTGAAGAGTAAAAAAAATCATTTTCACAAAAAATTGAAATAAATCAAAATTCTGCGTAGCCTTCAAAATCAATTAAACTAGAGAAACGGATGTTATTGAAGGAAGCTGATCTCACGATCTCAGAGAGAACAATGTGAGTTAGTTTTTTATAGAAAATATATTCATAAAATGATTGGTGTAAAATCCTCTAACTAAAGAAACTGTACAGTAGCTATCACATTGTTATTGTTGTCGTCACAATCTTGCAAACAAGCTCAACAAATAAATCCACTGTCTTATTAGGGTATTCTTCACGTATCCTATGATAGATAATAGAAAATAACTGTTTTAATTGTTCGCTCATGTGATATGGACAAAAATAGGTTGCACCGCCCCATGTCCTTCTTATAATGTGGCCATGTGGCCCGACTTAAGCCTGGGAGAGTGCAGCGCTAACTGCTGTAACATCTCTCTCTATCCCATCTGTATTCACGACATGATTGCTTTCCAAGCACCAAACTGGCACCCAACCTGCGTGTTAATAAGCGTGCAAAGACTCATTTTCAGGCCAGATGGAGTTTACATTGCGTGTAATTTGTCGTAGATTGATGTAAATGGATGGATATAAGGCCACAGTTACTTCCAAGGACTGAAGAAACTGTTTCATTATATACTTGAGCGGGGGCTGAGCAGTTGTGTTTGATATGAAATTGACATTTTCTTAAGGAAAAAGACCTTCCTGAAATATTCAAATGTTGTGTTTGTTTGATTTAAGTTCTAAACAGCCGCATCCCTAAACAAAAGTGAGGAATTGATGGGAAATAAATCACTTCGCTCCCTGCTGTTCATGCATATTGTCATAAAAATCCAACTGTGTTGGTTGAACCTTTATTCAGATTGCATTTACATCCAAAAGACATTCACACCCACATGTAAGGATCCAATAAAGGTGGAGATATATCACTGTTTTCGAGTTCCAGCTGCAGTTTGCTGTTGTGAGGGATTATGAATTCCATCTCATATGAAAAACAGGTGAACTGTCAAAGATTTGCAGGAAATATTAAAATGTGCCTTTACTCTTGGGAAGGGCTGACACAGCTGACAGTTGAAGAAACAATGAAGTTAGCAGTGCTTCAGGAAGGCTTTTGTCTTAAAGATAAAAACATACCAAGGCATAGACTCTGTCTTTATGATTGTCTTGATTTGAGAGCTGGTGACATAGGCAGTTAGAAGTATATAGGAACAAAGTGGTAAATGTGTATCGCATGTGGCGGCATGTTGTTATTCATGAATTTCTGTGAATCTGTTTGATGCTGCATATGCATTATGTAGTTTGTGTTTTCAGATGAGCTTGACTTCAAATTCTTTCTCTGCACCTGATGTCTCTAGGGCCTACGGGCCTGTTTTTCCATCTCAGACAGATTGTTGTCACAAGACTGCAGAGGGTCAAGGTAGTTTATTCAGACTCTCACAAAGGGGCAGCTTCAGGGGAGCTATGCAAGAGAGAGCTGTTTGTCAGATGACCCTCGAATCTATCTGACATCACACCTGACACAGTTTTTCTTCTTGGCTTGAGAGAGGTAGTGAGAGCAATTAGCTGTTATGGCGTTAAGACATTGACTGTTAAGTGAAATGTTCGACGGCTTCATTCATCAGTTGTTAGATTCTAATGAAAACGATGAAGACGTCTAATTTATGGACATAGAAATGTATGCACAGAGTAAAAAGTTTTTTTTTCTATTTTTTATTATTTTATTTTTTTTTAAATCAGTACCTTCTTCCACTCACTGGCCATTTGCAGCTCAAACCCTACAGTGTGAAAAAAGTCCTTCCTTTCATGCACCCCAGCATCCCCTGCTGAGACCAGACAGCCATTCTCCACTGTGCTTCCTTTGTCCCTGGCATTTCAGATACCCCCCCTGGACTTGAAAGAAGCCCATTACCTCACTGTCCTGTCTCAATGCGTGCGACGCTCTCACACAACCATGTCAGCCGGGGCTGACAGGAGTCGTGCTGTGGCGCAGCGCCCGACCCACTCTGTCTTTACGGCGCCACGCTGCGCCGCGACTGTGGCAGTCCTCCCTCGCCAGCGCCACGCCGGCCCCTTTAAGAGCCGCAGCACCCAGCATCCTCCACTGCACGCTTGCGCTCTCTGATGTCACAACCAGGCTCCTTGCTGAGTCTGCTCTCCATCACCCCCTCTTCTCTTTGTATTTGCTCTGTCTGATTTTTTTTCTCCAGATTTTTGTGACAAGGATCTATCTGGCCCATTTCTTTCACCCTCCGCCCCAATAGCTCAAGACTTTAAATGCGAGCGGGCAGTAAGCCAGGAAGTCCTCCCCGAATCTCTGTCACGGTGTGTCCCGTTGTCCTGCTAGGGAGTTCTCGAACCAAGTGCCTGTTTATTAATCCGTCAGCTGTAACTCGATGAGTTTGTCTGTCCACGTGGAACAACGTGTTCTGTCTGGATTCGTAACTGTCATGTATTTCTGGGGAAGTGGCGTTAAAGGCAGCACAAATTTACATGCTTGGGGAATTTTTCCGTGGACAGCGGCAGCATTGCCCGTGGCGGCATGTGGAGGAGGTTGCCCATGTTTTGCTTTGTGTTGGTCTTTTGTCTTGTTCTTTGCTAAAAGGATATTGGCATGTGTGTGAGTTTTATTCAGTGTAGATGAGTCTGTGTGTCTGACCTTTCCACTCGGCCACCGATAAAATACATTTTCATCCAGCTTTGCATCCTTCCTTTGCCTTTTATTTAAAGATATTAAGCAAAGCTCTTCCAAAAGCTGAAGAGTAAATTCTCCCAAAATGAAGTGTCCATTGTAGCCGCAGTCTCAGTTGTGGAGACTGAATCCAGCTTCCTGTAGATAGCCCCTCATTCATCACCTGCTCTGAATAGCGTGCAACTTTCGGAGATAGCTCCGTGGATAGAGCAGGCGTAGGGCAACAGAGGCTGCCGATCTCCGCTTCTCTGGCAGACCAGGTAGGGTGCCGTCATGCACAATGTGCAAGGGATTAGCTTCAAAGCAGGGAGGCAAATGGGCCCCAGGCCCCTGCTGTCCTTTCAGGGCTCTGGCTGGGCCAGCACGGTGGGATGGTGTGGGGGTCGCTTGTCCCTCCGCCATGGGGGAGTGGGAACAGAGCAGACCATGGGAAAGTCTGGGAAGCTTGGGTTTGGGAGCTTCACTGTCAAGGCTCCCCACTCAGCAGGTGACTCCGCTTCCAGCCAGTGGAGAATACGGACTTGCTTCAGCTGACTGGTTGATTAAATCCTGAAAAATTCGGCCTTTTCATCCTATTAGCGGACATTTTTCTACTATATTGAGTGCAGGGGGTTGACACTCCAGTGAGGCTCAAGTCTTCGATATTTCAGTATTTGAAGCAAGCCTTTCTGTTGGGATTTCCACAGATTCGTGCTATCTTCAGTGTGTGGATTTAATTCTTATCACCCTTGCATTATGTCTGCTAATTGTTACACAAGCATCATCTTATCAATTTTCCAGAATGCAGAATCTGATATAGATTAAGGACAAATATTTCAAAGGAGCTTCAACGATCCTTTAGCCTTCTCGAATCCAAAGCCGATGCCCTCGCCTCCATCCCAAGCATTTTTCCTTTCAGATTTGGGTCTATAATAATCATCATATTCATTGCCTAAGCCGATTTTCACATGCTGTCAGGCGCATAGCATGGGGCATCGGGTAGCTACCGCAGCCAGATGGCTAACCCCTACCAGCTTTCTTGCATAGCACAAACTAACTGCTCTTTTATATGCCGATCCCAAAATGGGGCGAGGGGGACAGATTTAAGGAGCGAAAGAAATGGGATACTGCGGGTCATTCTTTACTCTTAGCAGGACAAGTGGGGGAGCACGTCAGGTGTAAACACTTCACATCATGCCATTGTCTTTCGCCGTGAGGAGGCGAAGGAACATTCAACGTTTTTTTTTCTTTCTTTCTTTCTTCGCACGTTCACCCAAACATTCCAAATGGGTTCCACGCCCGAGTGTTTTGGTTTGACGAAAGGGGTGGAAGAAATGGGACGAAGACGGAATGGATGGATATGTAGATGGACAAGTTGTCATGACGACAGGGTTGCTCTGAGTATGTGTTGGCTGATGAAGTCTCTCTTTGCGTGCTTGTCCAATCAGATGGCTGAGCAGCGCACGCAGCACGAGCAGGAGAGGACGCGGCTACTGCAGCAGCACAGCGCCGAAAAGGACAGCCTGGTCCAGGAGCACCAGCGGGAGGTGAGCAGCCTGGAGAAGCAGGCCAGGGCCGCCCTTCAACAGCACCAGCAGCACACCCAGGACTTGAGGAAGCGCGATGCCCAGGTAGGGGGTCTTCACTGATCCAGGTTCGCATACACACACCAGCGCACGCTGACCCGCTGCTCTCCTGTGGACAACCATTTTGTGTTTTGCCCATTGACGCTGTCCCGGGGTTTCAAAAGCACAGCAGGTTGGGACACTTTTTCCTCGGAGCGAGGCAGATATTGACAGTGGGTGCGAAAATGTTCAGCGCTGGAAGTGTATTCAGTGTGACAATACGCACGATTTTTAGATACCACTGGTTGAATTTAAAGACTTTTTACCAAAACACAATGGACTTTTTTTTTATTTTCAAATTCAGTTCCAAGTTTTACTTAATCTCCCGACTTTTCAATAATTCTTTATCACAGCAACACTTTGTGATAAAAGTGCAAAGACCTAAAAGAAAAACAAAACTAATGTTGGTGGCTAACCATAGCAGAATAAATCAGCTCTATGGTTTGGCGAGTTTTTACTCCACTTGAATCTGTGTTTTATTTTCTGCTGTACAGTTTTGTGCTCTCCCTTAAGCATCCCATACCCTCAGCAATGTGCGTCCACCGTGGTATTGTCCTCTTCCTCCAGGAAGCCATCTCCTCCGGAAACCGCAGATCTTTTCTTGTCCACAATGATTACATTTGGGTCTTAGTTAGTAGGTACCCAAAACAGTGTGGGACTTTTCTGTTACCATTTAGCCAAAGCAGCAGGTCTTCAGTTAAAACCACTCCACTCTGTCTTCGCCGCTCTCACCCTAGGCGAGATTGGAGCTCTGTGGGAAGCCATTTGGCAAACTGGCCCCCAACTGGGGATGTGTTTGTCCTCAGTCTTCCTGTTCAAATGAAAATAGTCAGCATGAGAAATTTTGTTTATTGACTGTTAGCTGGAGACGGGGATCCAAGTAGGCATTTATCTCTGATGACAACATTTCTGGGAGAAATGCCCTCAAACTTAATGAGGTTCACAGATGCTAATAGACCAGAACGAATGGCAGTAAAACAATAATAATACTTGTATGATATTTTTGTTGGTTTCATCAAAAGATAATGGAGAGGTTACGATCACTGAAATGTCCCGCCAGAACAGTCCTTTAATATAAAACTTCCTTTGTGGTGGGAAGAAAATAGATGCTTTGCTTAACAACTTGTTGATAATTTGGTTGTTTGGAAATATCTCTCCACTACCAAATAAATTCTTATTTGTTAACAACCACTGCGTAACTCATTTAGGCAATGATTGTGCACATCCATGTTTGTGGACTTTCTTTTTCTGTATTTAAAAATGTATTAATTTTTAAAATGCTTTCCGGGAGCAAAAACGCATTTTTTTTTATGTTACATTTTCTTATTTAGTTTTTGGACAGTGTCATTCCAAGCGAACGGACACTGGTCGGTCTGATTACTGCAGATGTTTTCGCCACAGGACATTTTTACTAAAAGCCTGCTGCCCTCTGACAAACATCTGAATCTGTAGAGGTGACAGAAAACAAAGTACCCCCAGTCTTTGTTTCCTTTTTGTCTGTTTCTGTTTGCTCGTGCAGCATTTTAAAAAGCAGCTTGGCAGATAACTAATGTCAGATGTTTAAGCGACTAAAATCAGCATTTTCACGCAGGCCATGGAAAAGATGGAGGACGTAATGGTGAGTTTTCTAAAAACTGAGGAGGATGCAAGCTTATTTTAAGTTACGAAGTACTACTACCAGCAGCTTTATAGTCCCTGAAAATGCTGGTGGCATTGCTTTGTTTTGAATGCAGTCTTTTGAATTAATCAAGCTGCTGTGAAAGTTGTGGAAATTAGTAATTTATTTCCAAAGAGCACTGCTCTGGATCAATAGTCTCATTGCACCTGAACATCCAGTCAAAGAAAAACTCCACCAGCACGTGGCTCAGATGGTAGGTAATGTTCTGAAGTGGCGTGGCAGTAACAGAGGAGCAAGCAGGCAACAACGCCTGCAGTGAAAACTGAGCGCAGACCGGATTTTCTTTCGGCTTCCCTCCTCCTCACTTTTTCATAGTCTTCCTTTAACCAGCAGAAGGACAGTTTCAGCTAGAAAGTTGGCAGAGGAAGAGAACAGCTAATGTCAGTCACACACTCCCAAAATGAGTAATACCCACTCATCCCCTTGATGTGGCGGGACACTAACAAATAGCATTCCTGGCTCCTGGCTTGTGTTTGAGAAAGAGAGCCAATGAGTCGTAGCTGCGGCTGGAGGGAAGAGGAAAAAAAGAAACTCACACAGGGACACATTGTCCTCACCCCACCAAAGGGTGTCATTTAGAGAAACTCTGGCTTCAGCTATTGCTTCAACACTCTACAACACAGTCGAAAGGTTATATCACCCATCTGTTGTGTTCTGTACTCAGGGCTAATGCATCATTTAGTACTCATCATTTTTAATATGTTAATAAATATTTCCCTTTCATTTGTCGTTTGTAACTCAAATGAAAATTAGAATTAGCCATATCGTGCTGTTGGCATTCCCCCAATTTAGACAATTAACTCATGATTCCACAAAATACTGTTGTGGAGACTTTTAGAATCAACTGAAGATACCTAAACATTAACAAAAGGTTCAGCTTAGTGTTCCGTCCATGATCTCAGCCGTTGTGTGCTGCTCCATGAGCTGATCTGTGCCCCATCCCAGAGGGCTTGTGGAAAATTCATGTGTTATTTGTTGTTTAAAACAAAATTCTGTAGCTGAAAAGCCTTTCAGTGGTGAAATATTAGTTAGTTTGACTTAAAAACTAGGGCGAGCGTAATAGATCAAACCTCGTTTTATTTTCCAAAACTAAATAATTTTATTCTATGAAAAACACGACCATCTATATTACTTTTCCCACCATCTCCTCAAAGCTCGTGCTATGGGTGTTATTTTCCTCAGTAATTATTTCTTTTCAAAAGCAAAGTACACACCATCTTCAAACAGCATGGGAGAGAGCGAGAGCCTCATGAAGTCTTTCTCTCGAGCCATGGTGGGCTACATAATGATGATGTCAATTTTTCAAAACTTTTCTCTCCAAACTACATGAAATAAATGAGTCCAATGAAATGCGGATGACGGACAAAGTTAAAGCTAAGATGAAGAGCACATTCTAGACCAGGACTATCTTGTTCTCATTTTATATCATTTGTTATTAGTGTTAATGAGTGTCCCACAGAACCAGTGTCTTTGGGCCTGTTTGCTGAAAAGAGGGGGAATCTGGGGAATTTTTCCCTCTAAGGTCTTATCAAATGTTGACATTACTATTTCAATCTTTTGCCCCTAAATAATGATCATATACTAAAAATGATATCACTTTTTTTTTTTTTTTTTTTTACAGATTTCCGAACTGTTCACATCTTGGATATGATGTGTCTAACATTTTCTTTGCTTCGATGAGTCAGATACCATGGATTAATACATATGTATCCTGTGGAACTAATACATTATTTATTTGCCCGGGTGATGAATAGTCAGATTCATGTTTATAGTCTTGGTCTGTAATGTAATGAAATAGATACACATGTCAAACAAATCCATATTGTACTTTAAATAGTGACCTCCAGGAATAATTTGCTTATACATTTATGAGCCATAGTCATAGAATAAACACACATTTAAATATTTTTATAATTGCTTTTTTCGAGGTCAGTGATTGAAAGTGCTTGAATATTTTTCCTGTAGAGTGAGCAGAGCTCTTGTGGAAACCATGCCCCTGCATCTCCTACTTTGAAAGGTTCAAGCTTAGCTGCTCCAAGGAACCTCAGCATGTTTAAAATGATGTGAAATGTTTGGCTCAGAGCTGTCAGTGTTAGTAGAGGATGTATGGATTTAGATAAGATACAAATTGCAACAAAAACATTACCATCATAATTGATGTTAACTGGGACGATAGTGAGAGGACCAAATTATCTTTTAAATACAGTCATATGCAGTCATATCTGAGCTGTTACATAAAAGAGCGAAATAACAAGAGGCCTTACAGTTTATGCGAAGCTATAATTGTGTATTTTTAAGTATATTCATGTTTTGAAGTAACATCTCATAGACCATGTCTCTTAAATTGATTTGCCACAGATCAGTTATGTGTAAAAAGGGATTTAAAGATCTTTAGCATCCATCAGACTCCTGTAAATTCGACGTGACATAAATGTGTTTATAACAAGGCTCTCCATTAATCACTCCGTTCCTGCTTGTTGGGTCTGTCAGCTCAGATGATCCTTAGTGGGCATGCATGGGAGACCTCATTTTTGTGTAACCCAGTCAGCTGGAGCTCGGATTAGCAGTGACACATTCAGTTGTCTGCCTTCATGTCATCAGAGCCATCAGAAATAATGATGGAGGAGGACACAGTATATAATGCCCCAGAAAGACTGAATATGATCTCTACCTGTTGAGTTATTCAAAATAGATATTCCTCGTCTTTCTGTTCGCTCACAGTTTTATGGCCCGTGTTCTCGTTGAATTTGGCTTTTTCTTTTATTGACTGCTTTCACTGTTGCAAAAGACTTGACATCTGAGTTAAATGTGTGTAGACCCACATTTTATCTGACAGTCTTTATTACTACTGGCTGCTTCCTGACAAATCTCCTCATTGTTAGCCCTGTAAAAGTGGCTGTGATCAATTCCTTTTAAAGCAAACTTTCCATTACATTTTCTAGTCTATCATTACTAATGCCTCTTATTGAAAGACTCTTTTAGAGCAGATATCAACATCTGTTAAACAGAGAATTATACATTAAAGAGTCTTGAGTGCTCACATTTGATAGTTGCTTGCCTTTTTTGGCACAGGCTGACCAATGAAACTGTTGATGTTGAGAGACAATGAAGCAGAACATGAAGGATCGCATGTGTTTGGTCTTTAACCACACTTTCTTTCTGAATATGCTAAATGACGTACATGTGTGATGACTGGACCATATGTGGCTGCCTGCCTGTGTGCGCATGTGCGCACACAAGGGAATGTTGTCTGTGTGTGTCGTGTAGGAGAGAGTGTAACTCAGAACCACAGCATCTGCCTGTTTTTCTGACACTGTTTTGAAGTCTTTTGATTCTCCCCAGTGCCCCCTAAAAAAAGACTTCAGACGCTCGTCTTGTTGCTTAAACATGGTCTTGTCCTTGTCCAAGGCTTTTGCGGCGGGGGGAAGGGGCATCAACCAAAGCACAAAATGCAAACCAAAGTAATGAAGAATTAAATGAAGTAATGAATATGTGCAATATGTGTAATACAGGTATAGAAATGGGAAAGACAATGCCCTGCCTGAAAGCCACCAACACCTCGGTGTAATTCTTCTTCTATGCTTCCAATTTGAACTAAATGTGTGCTTACCGGAGCTACATGTTTACTGCATGATTTCTTTTTTTTTTTTAGCAAGCAGAGCTCAAATGGTGCCTTCAGAAAAGGCGCTCCTCCTCATTTCCTTCTCAGAACGACCGTCATCACCCTGACAGAACCATGGGCTTATCTTCTGCTCTTGACATCTCCCAAACTCAGGAGCCGTAGCCTCCCTGCACGTGTCAGACCGGCCTATTTGTGCTGTTTGAGGGGCCATGGGGTTTTACTTATTAACATTCCTACTATGCAATGTTGACTCTCCCAGGCAGTACTGTTAGAGGGTTTTTCAGCGCAAAGTCAAGGCTGAGTAGTTCAAAAAGAGACGTGTGAGAAGAGGGGTCAGGCGATCAGCGAGGCCTGCTCCCACATCCACCCTGCGCACGACAGAAACTTTTTTCTTGTGGAAATGTACCACATGTGCACAGATTAACCATAGAGGCTGTCGTTCAGTCTGCCTGATTATAAATCAGTCCACCTCTTCCCCTCAAATTGTTATTTTCTTAGTGAACAGCGCAAGTACATTAAGACTTGACGTGCAGTCTTTAAAATAAAATCTGTCTTGAAAGCTCTACTAATCAGTCGTCTAAATCAATGGTATTTCTCTACATTTGGTTGTCCAGACAATTTCAGATTTGGAGGCTCAAGTGTCATGTCTACGCGAGGAGCTCCATCAGGCCCATGCCCAGCATAAGCAGGACCTGGCTGAGATTGCACTGGTCCAGGAGGAGGAGAGGCAAAAAGCTATTCTGGACAAGGAGACGTCCATGGTCCGACTCCGCTCCGACATGGAACGAATTCGCAGCGACCTCGAAAGAACGCACCAGCAGGAGAAGGATGCCACTCGTGAGAAGGTGAATATATGCATCAAGGGGGGCAGACGACATGTCTCGTATAGTATGATCACTTTCTGTTGCCCATTTAAATGAAGGGGTCAGTGAAATGTCCAGTAACAATTTGAGGATTTTTATGCACAAATACATACCTCAGAAAGCCTGTGCCCATATATCCTGACATCTGCCAGAATTTTCGTCCAATTGCGCTGCTCAACATCTGGTGCCTCATCATAACAATGTTATCGCTGGAAGATTAACCTCTCATTACGGTACCCTGCAAAAGTATTCAGACAGACTGCTTTGAAGGTTTTTAAGAAAATGAGAAAACAGAGAAAAATAAATGTGCGTACATCTCCCAGTTGTGGGCTTACACAGCCATATACAGAAGCAAGTCTCTTAGGTATGTCTGTAGAAGTTTTGGCCTATTCAGCCATCAAGATTTTTGTCCATTCCAGTTTTTAACTATAATACTGATTCTTAATAGATTAGAGGTCCGGTCTCTGATTAGGCCCTTCCAATGTATTTAAATGCTCCTCCATCCTTGTCACAATTTCTTGTAAATCTGACATCTTCTCCATTCATATTTGGAACAGTTCAGACTCTGCTTCCAGGGTGTAAATTTACTGGAGCCATGGGAAACTTAGACCGCACAGATGGAAATTCTGAAACAACTTTTGTAGCTTCCAAAACTGATTGGCAGCACCAGAGCTTAAATTTAGTCTTCAAAGCAAAGGCGATAGGTACATGACCACACATTGAGTTTGTGACATTCCTTTTTTGATTTTCACTTTTTTATTTGGAATTCACCAATTTGATGTCGGACCAATACATCAGTGGTCATATTATACCAATAACAAAGTGTTTTGATAACTTTGCAGAGCCGGAATAATAACATTTTTTAAAAAGACTAATTTCTCCTTATCCTTTCTTCTGACTCGCTCTCCCGTTCGCTCCTCACACCATCTTAGAAACTGAACCCATCGTTGCGAAATCACCTATAATCTGGTGCTGGTCTAGCAGGAAGCTGACCTAAGGTGGTGTTGATCAGAACCTAATCCCTCAGTAGGGCCCATCAAAGAGAGCATTTTTCATTAGACACCATCCCACCCCAGCTGCACAGCATTAGCCCCGGAATGCAGGGACCTCCAAAGCACCCGGGCGGCCATTTTGGCTCCATATGGCACCCAGAACTAGGGGTACTAAAGGGATAGAGATGCAAAGAAAAAGGGTTTACTTATCACAGCGTAATCCTCGTTTATAGAAATCTCCTTTTTTACTCTGTGCCATATGTGATAGCAGTTTTTTTGTAGCTAACAGTTACTTATCTTCTAGGCTTAATTTTCATTCCACTTTCTGTCTTGCATCTTTTTCTGTACGGACGAAAAATCTGTCCAAGTTGTTGGGCAATCCGGAGTGGATTAAAGGGCGTCAAGGCTGAAAGTTGAGCACACACTGATAACGATGTCTGCTGTGGGCTCCTTTCACTTTTTATGGGAGACATTAATCATTTCTACATCTTTTAATGTGTTTAATGTCTGTGCTTCTATTAAAAAAACACCTCACCAAAGGTTAAATGTTTATTTAAAAACTTTTTAATCTGTCCCCAAGTTCGACTTTGGAGGAGGAAGGGAAAACTTTATCAATGTGCTTTATCCTTTTTTTTACGCATGAAGTCAGCGAGGCCTTAGATCCATATTAACTCGTTCACCCTGTTTTGTAAGCTGAAAAATTCTTATTCTTCAGATGCTGACAGAAATGCTGTCCTCTGCAGTCCACTGTGCTCTTGGAAGCACAGGCCATTCTGCTTTTCCCCTTTTTTGAAAACATCTTCTAGATTCTAGTGAAAAAGGCCAGAAAAATCCATTAAATCCATGAATGGATTCTCTTCAAAGAAACATACGTTCAAGGGGAGAGACAGAGAATGAGAGAAGGGGATGGTTGGATGTTTTGGTGGGTGTTTTAAAGTAACAGTGAAAGCTTTTGGAATAAAATAATGAGAAGCAGAAAATCTGAGAAAAACAGATCAGACTGTGAGATCTTCTCAAACATTTGATCTACTCAAAAAAGGAGAAGAGAAGAAAAGGTGATGGATGCAAGCTAAGGAAAAGGTGTGTGGGGGTGTGTTAGTCTGGATACTTTTGAAGTTTATCTTTGTTAGTGTGTCCGTGCTAGTGCATTTTCGTGTGTGTGTGTTCATGGGTGAGAATGAGCACACACAACCTCAGACCTCTCAATCTCCATTCTGCAATGAGGGGGCTGTGAGGCTACCTCTGTGCCTGATAAAGAAGTCTCATCTCTGGGCTGCAGTGAGCAAGAAACCTGCCTCTCACCCACACCACCTCTTTATCTAACTTTCCTTTTCTGCTCCACACCTCCACCCTCCATCTGCATCTGTGTCTTTCCCCATATCCTCAGCTCTGCTTTCAAGTTGTGGCAAAGCTCAGAGCATCAAACATCCTGTAAAGAGTTGGCTTCAGCCAGAAACCTAGGCTAGGTGGTTTGGAAGCACTGTTACTTATCACACATGGAAAGAAAAGATAATGTGTGGGGCTATACACACGCACACATATAAATAAGTGTGTGTGTGTCCATATATATATGATATTTATATATATATATATATATATATATACATAGTACATAATTTAGTAACTACACTAGAATTTTTTCCCTTCACAGGTACTTGGTGTGTGTGTGTGTGTGTGTGTGTATGAATTCAAAAATATTACAGCGTTTCTGCAGACAGCCGGTGGGATTAAGTCCTGGATCTGGAACTATAGCGTTTTGTGCATCAAAAGGTGCTTGACATTTTTTAGACCTATCACGGTTAAAATGTTCCCACATAATGTCTGCCCTCTTGATTCCAGTATTCGTTACTGCATGCAGCTTCCTGTAAACGAAAATTGACATGTACCTTATTTTCTCAGCTGACAGGGACTACAGATATTTTCTTTTACTCCATAATTTGCCTTACGTTCCTCAATAAAAGGCTAAAAGGGTCTTAACTGCAAAG
Source organism: Menidia menidia (assembly GCA_907169785.1). Lineage (NCBI taxonomy): Eukaryota > Metazoa > Chordata > Actinopteri > Atheriniformes > Atherinopsidae > Menidia > Menidia menidia. The sequence goes on along the minus strand of CAJRST010008890.1, from coordinate 8,898,796 downwards.
CAGCTGAAGTGGAGAATCCAACAGCCGTTTGATTCCTCAACTCTGGTATAAACATCATTTATGCTGTTTGGCCCAAGAAAAAGTCTGTATATGACTTATGTTTGCTGTGCCGTGCACAAATCTAACCGAGCAGTCCTTTCATGTGGCCTGAGATGCATCTGTGTCGACATGATTTTCCATGTGTGGACCCATGCATCCTTGACCTTCCTCAAATGTGGTTTGACGGATTGGACCATAATCTGCCCTCAGTGTGTTGCATTCTTATCCATATTTTAAGACTGTGCTTTTGTCCGCAATCCGACCACCCAAGATGGTTTCAGGGGAGAATATACAGGCGGCTGATATGGGGCCCAGCTTTGTTGATTTCCGCTTTACTCATTAGATTTAAAACATTTGCATGGATTGTGCTCTTTCTGGAAAGAAGTTGTATAATAGCCGACCCCTTTTAGTAGTCGAGTGGTGGGACTCGTTATGAGGATTCTTTTTTACAATCACTAAAAGCATTTGTTAAAAATCATTAATGTTCTCTTTCTTACAGTCAAACAAAAAAAAAACTCCACATACCTTTGGTTGTCATATCTTGCACGGGCTGTGGCTCCTTAAACCCGGTTTATTTACAGACATGCATCCGCTGTGGTCCTGTAGTTAATTCAGGGTATGGACGTGCACTGTTTGAGTGAATTGGTGTTACTTTATGTAGGTCATCAGACCAGTCATCAGTCGAAGACCGGCTCCTCCTTTCTTCCATGTGTTACTGCCTCCAGTGCTGACAGCTGCCTCCTTTAACTTCTTGGTTTTAAAGTTTTAAAGTTCAAGCCAGATACTTGACCTGTAATTCAGCTTTTGACCAGACCAGTGATCACACATTTGTTGTAGGTGATAGTTTGGCACCTTATACTCTGGATTTCACAGGGATGAAAAGTTTGGATCAAAGTAGTCGGTGAGAAAGCACCTGAAAATTCAGTATTAGTGCTAAAAAATGAGTTTTTTTTCTTGTGCAATCTTTTTACATTCAGGTTTTCTCCACAAGTCAACAGTGCGCTACATCTTCACAGTCTCAGTTGTATTACATCAAGAATCAAGCAATTATACATGAGGATGAGTCCATTAAAAGAGAATCTGCCTTCAATCAGTCTCTGGTTTGTAATTACTGAGATTTATTCTTGTCTGATGTCAATCCTTTGGAATGACCTGTGCACTGCATGACTGATTCCAGCAGTTCCAGCGTCATTTTAACAAGTACAAGGAATTAACCACACCATGACTGCACCAAAACTGTTGAGATTAATTCTTGTATTGAATCTTATTGCATTGCAAATGCCCCAGCATTAGTCCTCACACGATCGCACCTTTTAATTAATTCCATGAAACTAATATAATTCTAATTACTAATCTAATTAAGTGAGTTAAAGTGTCAAACTTTAGGAGAAAAAGAGAATATTTCCTGCACTGTTTACTGATGGTTTCTTACTCGCTGCACTCCGTCTTAATTGTATATGATGTCTTTGTAGTTTGACGTCAAGACACATCAGGTTAAACCGGGGAAATGTAGACACAGTCTTTCAAATTTTTATTTATATCAATCCATTAATTCTAGCTTTGATCCTGACCCACTGAAACATTCGCTTCTTCCACCAGAAGATGGTGGTACGAGGTTATTGCTATTGTTGTCGTCATAGCTATGTCTTTATTCTTGCCTCCTGTCACAGACAACTTTAATTTGGTCGTCTGCCATTTGGAGATACACCAAATCATATTATTCCTTCGGTCATGGATTAGGGTGGGAGGAGAAAAACACTAGCTCGGGGATGATCAAAGCGGGCCCACATTCACCTCACACTGACAGACTAACTGCCAGACAATGAAGGCGAAACAAGGAATCAGATTTTTTGGGGAGAAGGAGGTAAACTTTAAGGTGTCTGTCGTCGGAATTCCACATTATTGGATCGATGCGTCGGAACTGGCCGATCTTCCGCTCGCTGCTTTGTCTGTAAACCTATGTTGTGTATTTATGTACACGTGCACACACTCAGACCTTATGTGAGCCTATTCGTCTTCGCAGCTCACCATAGGGCCCGGCGGCAGAATGGGAGAGAGAGAGAGAGTGAGTCACCCAGCAGATGAAAGAGTCAAAGTAAAGGCTCTGCCGTCCCCAAAAAAACATCACACAGCTCCCTTGCTCATTTTTTGAAGTCATCCAAGAGGAGGGAGGGAAGTGACACACTTTCTCAATCGCATTAAGACACGGCGCCAGGCAGCTCCCATCTTGTTGCACGCTATAGATTACACTTTGGTTTGAAGTGGAGTTTTAACTGGGACATGACGATTTTGGGCAGTTTTTTGGGTTGAGTTCTGAATTCATCTCCAAATCATATGAAGATAGGAACATTAGTGATCAAAGCAGGGCTGGAGATGCAGGGAGGTCTGCTTAGATAAAGGTAATGGTGTAGGCCAGCTCCGATGACTGTTGGAATCAAAATACAGCATATCTCGTTACAAAACTAGCTTAGCAAAATAGAAAAGCATGACTGAGACACTTTCTCTGTGGTTTAAATGTCTGCACACCCACAGAGGTTTAAACAATCTCTGATTCAGCAGCTCACCCGGTAAGCATTCAAAGCCTGGAGCAACTCCTCTGTCCTGACCTTATGATGTAGGTTAGATATTAAGCTCTTTCAAGCTGATGGAAATGGATGTAATTGGTTTTCTGATATCAAGGACTGGTCGTGTGTAATCACTGAGCGTTTGGTATGTTGTGTGGCTGCGCATTTGATGTATGTTTATCCGTGTATGCCTGTTTATGTGTGTGCCCGTGATGCATTATTTCTGCACCGGGTGTGATGCAGCGCTGACACTGAGCAGCAGGGATGAAGAGAAACACTTGTGACAGGCATTGATGGCAAACTGTGAAATGGAAATAAAGCCTCTTGTCATTACAGCACCAAGTCTCTCCCGCACACTCTTAACACTCTTGCATACGCGGGCAAGCCAGCAATGATTACAGACAAACGAGCAAATAACATCTCCCAGCTCTCCCTCACCAGCGGATTGAACTCAAATTGTTACGAGAGAGATGCATGGTGCACGGAGCATCATTTTCAGAGCTTACAAAATCCTCCCGCCACTGCACTGAGGGCTTTGTGGAGCAGCGTAAAAAGCTTCACTTTAAATCTTCTTTTTTTTGTTGTTTTGTTTTCAAGAAGTGAACCCCATAAATCATCTCCCTAGTGTGCAATATAGAGCACGCAGGGGGGAACTAACGGCAGCCATTAAAAGCCTGTTTTGCAACACATGATTGCCTTGAAAATGTCCCTGCCCTTTTTCCCTAATCACCTGCCAGTTACCACTCACCCGGCCGCATCCCCTTCGTAAGTAGGACTCCAGTTCAGTGTTTTGTCATTGTTCAGCTTCTGCTACAGCACTGAAAACCATAACTGCTCTCCAGCAACATGAGAGGATTTTAATCATATCTAAGAAATGTACCACACGACAACAATGTCCTCTCCAAGACCAAAAGATTTTGACCATGCTTCCTTTTTATTTCTACCCATGGATACAAAAGGGAGCAATTCAACTCCCTTTTTGGCGTTAGCGTTTGTTTGCATATTGTATCATGTAGAAATTCTTACCTGCTTTTCTTCCTTTTTTTGCACCGGTACAGCACTCCTTTAACAGACTGCCCGCATTGTGCAAACCTGATTTCCAGACACCCGTAGATCAAAGTCACGCTTTCTGTTTGCCCATTATCTGTGTTTGAATAATTGCGACGTTGTGTTTGCGTGTCTTTATGTGTGTGAGGGAAAGTTGTCAGCTCCACTCCCCGCCACTTTTGTCTGTTTTTTTTGTCTTTTTGTTTTTAGCATGCCAGTGTGTCTGTGTGCGCTTGGCCAGGTTCCCGCTGCAGATTATTAATTAAGTTCTGGTAAGCGGTGCATGCATCGCTTTTAGATCTGCTTCCACTCTCTTTAACACACACAGAGTATTTGCACACACGCATTAAACGCACACTCTTCAAAGCAGCTGCACTCCACACCGCAAGGATTAAGAGGCGATTGAAGAGCCTGATACAGCCTCAAAGTGCCTTCAGCAGAAAAATGCCTTTGGCAGGGCCCAGGTAGTCTCTTTGAAAGTTCTTACACACTCACATAGACATACACGCATTCCTGGGCTTTTAATTTAGCGCTGTTTTTCCTTTTGTATTTGTCACAGTCCGGTGAGGCTTTTTTTCTCCCATTCCTTTCTTTGCATGTAGTATCCATAACGTCATCTTCTCCCAGACATTTTTAATGTGTGCATCCATAGTGGAGCTTCATTATGTATGATGTTGTATCATGCTTTCTACTGAATTCCCCAGAGTGAATGTAGGTAAAAGGAATAGACAAGTAGCAAGCTCTTTATGTTTTTATGAAACATCTGAGCCTGTTTGCATGTCAGTATGGCAATATGTCTCCGTGAATACATTCACATGTGAACCTCCAGTCATATACAGTACAGCACATACCTCATTAACTCACAGCCAACTCCTGTGGGGTTGATGATGTATACCTTTGATGTAATCATTTTCACTACAGAGCCACGTTTACGTCTCATCTTTTGTTATTATTTAAACAGAAAAAGACACTGAAATTGAATGAAACTTCCAATAAATGTCACCTTCTGGCAAAGGATCTGTTTAAATACGTACTTCACAGTCAGTCTGTTAAGCTGTAGCAAAGATGGAGCAGATGATGCTATGGTGGCTATAAAGTGGCATAATCTGAAATAGATACAAGACTAATCATCTATTTGTATAGTAGCTACCTTAGAAAAGCTGCCTTTTAGCCACTTCTTTGTTTTAGTGCCTCATTGAGAACTGGGATCTCTTCTGATGACCACCCAGTCAGCATCTAAGAAGCTGAGCACATCCCGCACTAAGACAACATGCACTCATTTGCATAATAAATCAGAGCTGCATACAGGAATTAAGAAACAAAGAAACAAAGAAGTGCAATAAACACTTGGAAACACAAAGAAATAAATCTATCAATTAAAAAACAGTGGTCTGAAAAAATAAAGGAAAAACAAATGGATAAAAGAATACATTAATGGATTATCTATGAATGGTTGAATAGGTTAATCACATAAAAACTAGAAGGCAAATAAGTGGTGTGGTTTAATTATGCAGAAATCTCAGTTAATTTCACACTGAATACAATAGTTATTGGATATTTTCTTTTTCTTTATTTTAGTCGCCATTTTCTTTCTGGCAGGTTTTGCCCCCCCATAAATCTCTGCCGTAGTAAAAGGAGACAAAAATGTGTCATTTGTAAAGAAGAAGGGATCCATTTGCACCCCTCTCACACACACACACACAGTTCTTTCTCTCCTCTCTTCCACACCCCTCTTTGTCCTCAACGCTCTCATCAGCTGCTGCCGGGCCCCTCGGGAGGAGCGGGCCGCCACTCAAACGGCCCTGGCGCAGGAAGACAGGCCCATATCCTTGGTGACGGCTCGGTGTATCCGTGGTGACAGGTGTGTCCGTTCAGAGCGGACAGGGGGTGTTTGTCAGGAAGTGTTTGGATTGGGTGCAGAGCTTGAACCAGAGCTCAGGTGTTGATGGCTGTGAAGGGTGCGTTCAATGAAGAAGTGTTTGCACATGAGTTGACTATCCATCAGAGGCTGGCAGGATACAAGATTCACAAGCATGTGTGCCTTTATACTGTTTTTAAATTATTTATAAGGAAACTTATGCTCACAGTGATTCAAAGTAATATTGTACATGTTTGTGTCAAGCTACTGTCAGACTATAGGATACTACTACTTTTATGAGGTTATTGTACTCAAAAACATGTTCACTTTTGTACTACATCTTATAAGATAATATGAGAAGAAGATACATTCAAACATACTGATACAACTTGTGCTTTCAGACAAAATTTAAGTTTAATCAACATTTTCAATCCAAAATACTGCGATCTGTGTCCAAAAACTCATAAAATTGAGCCTCTCCATGGTACTTGTGTAAAATATATGTAGCCAGTGATGTCCCCCCCATGCATTCAAGCACTTCACACCTCTTTATCTCACTCCACCGTCCAGCCTCTTTTGAAAGTCCGGCCTTTTAACACGGCGAGCTGAAGGGAGACGGAACTCGTATTAGCCGTCGCTTCCAACTGGCCAACTTCCCAAAGAGAGACAACAGAAAACAAAGGGGACTAGCAGCGCTCAATAAACTTCCAACAAACAATCTTTATTCACTTCAGTCTGTCTCCACCCTGTTGAGTCTCACAGCTTCTCTTGATTATCTCTTTTTTTCACTGTATAACTAATTGGCTGCAACGTTTTAATTCCTCCCTTAATGCCGCTCCTCTTGTTAAGTGATGAATTGTTGGCAGGAGATCAGAGGAGATGGGTGCCCACTGTGCACTGTGCCCATCACCACCTGCTGGCACACATGAGCGTTGGAGCTGGCCTCGTGCCAGTAGACCACAGACCCGCGCCGCAGGGACCCGCTGCCAAAAAGGCAGAGGTCAACAGAAAATGTGTGTGTGTGTGTGTGTTAGAATGGGTGCATTGGAAGGGCGATGTGTTTCTGTACACTTCCTGACAGAAGATTGAATTTCCCCTCTCTGCCTCTTTGTGTCTCTTCATCCACCCGTCTGCATATCTCTCTCTCACACCCCCCCCCCTTTCTCCACTTGTTGCAGACCAACAGCAGATTGAAGCAGATCGAGAAGGAATACAGTCAGAAGCTGGCCAAGTCTGCCCAGGTAATCAGTTCTCTCCTCTGCCCCTTCCACCCACCCTCCTTCTTTTATTTAATATGTCTCTTTTTCTACACAACTGTGAGACGGAGCAGACCAAATGCGCCGATGGGGGGAGGTGAAGAAGCACACATGACAGCACATCCAATCCTGGACACACAGCAAGCCACTATGGCCTTTACCCTTAAGCCAAGGCTGCAGACACAAAGTTTGTGCCAGTTCCAAATAAGTCAATCCACACAGGCAGCACTGGAGCTCACCTCTCTGATTCCATCTTCATCCCTGTATCTACAGGTGACTGATTGAGCACTTTCATTTTGCAGCCTTTGCGGGTTTTGTGGAGTCAGGCTTCAAGCTTGCAGATAATTCTTCTCTGCATCTTTTCAGGCCCTAGATAATACTTGGCTTAAGACCAGTGCCAATCAGATACCCACATGGCTTTTCCAAGAACAAGAATCTGTCAGAAGAAATCCTTTGCCCCAGCTCTTTCATTCAAACCAGGGGTTAAACCAAGTTCTCCAGAAAAAATATGAATATGATTTTAAAAAATCCCATTGGTAGAGAGGTAGAGCTACAGGTTGTGCATAACCCAAAGGAAGGGGCCAAACAGTTCGGACTGGTTTGGTATTTCCAGCGCTATATTTTTAAACACCCTGTTTTAGCTAGCAACACATTTGCTTATCAGGGCAGCTCTTAAAAATTTTCAAATGTTCTAGTTGTTAGCAAACCCATTTAAAAGGAAGGCTGTTTGAGTCATCTGATTATTGAGTAATCTTAAAAAGGAGTGTAGACACTGTTCTCTGAATGTGACAAAAAATGACTGAATCTGACGAATAAAAATGCTAATCTTTGATTGCTTCACCGCCTTTGTATTCTAAGGCACAGATAGCAACACCTGCAACTCGTACGTAAACCCTTTGTAATGTATAAAGGACAAATTGTGAGCAGAGTTTATGTGCTGCTGTCTAATCTGGGTTGCTAATCGTCGCAACTAAACAGTTTTCATTTGCCTCATGTAACCTTCCTTAGACTATTGGCAAAGAGTTCTGAGTGCTGTTAGCCTATACTTTTTAAATGTAGCTAAAGGCATCACACAATTTTCAGTCGGTTGATGTAGGAAATGTATATTTGCTGTTTGTTCAGTTGCCCCCTAGTGGCTAAAAAACACCCAATCCAACTATGGAATCCAGATAATCCAGAAAAATCCCACCCACAATCATACATTCTCATTCTCTGTTTGATTTGCTCACATTTTGATATTTGAATGGATGATGTTCCCATGCAGCTGACTATAGGTGCTGACTATATCTAACTATTGTGTATTTCTAAGTCCCTTCTTAGTAATGTCTGCTGGGGACTTCCCAAATGGTGCCCAAAAGGGAAATGTTTATGAAGTAGTTCTTTAACTTTACCCATGTTGGCTTTAAAACCAGCAATCACCACATCATCAAAACCATGTTGGAGAAAACAGAAGCGTTGTGGTTCTCTGTGAGATATCTGAAGAGTCATAAAGTGCTTTTATCTGAGCTGCTGTAGCTGAGAGCAAAAAATATATATAAGCCGAGCTCAAAAGATCAGTGAAAGTCCCCGTCTCATGCTCTGTTGCCGAGTATTTGTCCTCAATCTGTTCACTGGCCGTGGTATTTTCCTCTTCTGTATTGTCTCAGTGGCCTCTCCATACCTGTTTCTCCTCTTCCTGTCATGATATCCTTGAGTCACACTTTCAGCAAGAGGCCATGTGTTTAACATTACTGCATGCCACCGCAGCCTGTTTCAGGCTAAAGTAATTCTTCTCTCTAAACAGAAATTCACTCTCCTTTGACACTCTCTGCCATTTAGCAAAATGTCTTAGGAAGTTCAAGCAGCTTTTCCTCAGCAGCTTAAAGATCTTAAACACTCTAAGTGGTGTTTACACTACCACAGAAAAAGGTTTTCTTCTCGATTATGTGGAGGGCTAAGATATTACAATCATTTGGCCATAATTGCACCTCCAAAGAGGAGATCCAAAGAGGGGGTTTTGTTGTTTTTCTTTCTTTCTTCTCGTCTTTAAATCCCCCCATTTTGGGTTGGCTGGCAAAGGCTCAGAGTTGAAAGCGAGGTTGACAAGCAGATGTTGTGCGAGAACGGTAGCTTATTAGGTTACACAATGCTCGACTTCAAAAGAAGTCGGATGTTGTGCGAAAGTTCAGCCATGTTTGCCGGCTTTAGTGATGCACTGCGGCACTGCAGACAAGCAACTAGTGATTAATCCTCTGTTTTGGGGACACAAAGCTGACACATGTTTAACAAACAGCATTCTGGCTCTAAAGGAGAGTCTTTGTGCTCCGTATTCACCACCTTTGGTAACACGTGTTTTTTTTTTTTTATCCCTTTCTTTAAGAAAAAGTTGCGTGGAAGATGAGGCATTTGTGCAAGCACATTAATATGTGCTCGATTAATTCCCCATATTTGTCATGGGCTTTAGTGGCTGTGTTTTAAAAGGTAAAGGTGGGGCAAAAGGTTGGTGCTACCTCCCCCCTGGGGCGAGTCAGTCAAATGTAAACAAGAGGTCTTTGAACCTCAAAGGCTAACCCCAGTGGTTAACCCCTTAGTGTCTGACTGGGGGCATCGCTCTCGAGCTTAGCTGCATGGCTAATAGTCCAATTAAAAACATACCATGCCAGACATTATCCTGGGGGGACTGGAGATGCAGCATGAAAGGGTATACATTTACTTGCGTGCACACACACGCTCACAAACACACAACTCTTCCTCTTGCACATTATTCCGTCGCTTTTGTTTCCCTTTATCTGCCCCTCATTCACACACACACACACACACACACACACACACATTTGCGGACTCAACTAATTAGTGTCTCTCAGATTCAATGGGGTGTGTTAAGCATCTAGCTGTGAATGCTCCTCCTGGGTGACCTGTGAGCCGAGCAGGGCTGCGCTCTCCTTCCCTGCCTAATGATCGGGTTATGGTGGGTGGTTGTGGTAGTGGTGAGAGATGATTACTTTATCCCTGACCGTCCACCGTGGGAGTTCGTCGGAGGAGGTGGAGGGAGTTTTTTCGTGGCAGCGAGTGCACTGAGAGGTGGAAGTTCATGCACAAGCACATTGGAGGAATTTCATCATTATTCCAGTTTCAAGTCTTACTAAGTTTACATGTGAACAATTTGGCATGAATGTGAAATATAGGTCACATGTGAAATGTGATCTATTTCGGTGTTTACTTTAATGAAAATAAACTTTAGTGGTAAAGAAAAAAAAAGCACCAAACAGCCTCTTCCTACAGTCTAAATATTCGTCCCTCTGATTCAAATGGAGGACTCTTAGTTATACATGGGGGTGAATGTTGAGTCCAGGATATACCCTTTTTCCCACCCAGTTAATTGGAAAATACATCAACTCCCCACAAACCTACTTAAAGGAATAAGATGTTATATTAGATGGGTCATTTATCCATTTCAAATGTTTGAAAAATAGGAAAAAAAATATTCAGATGAATTATTGATGTCATATACTTTTGGTTCCAGGATTTGACGCTGCATGATACTGCAGATGCTATAAAAAACATTTCTTAGCTGGCTCCTAAAATTTGTTGACCCTTGTAGACCCTCATATTGTCTGAATTTACAGCAAAGATAAGAAAGTTTTTTTATTTAAAAAAACTATATTGGATTGAGATGTTTAACACTAGTTTTTCTGGATATGTTAGCTGTTTGGCAGCCTACCAATGGGATATGCATAGTATCCTTTGATTCTTACTTAGATCCATCACTTGTATGTCACCTCTGTCCCCACAATCTCAGAATTAGAGTGGCCAAATGACAAAGTTGAGGCTTCAGAGGGGTAATCCACAAACCAGTAAGTGACGTCAAAGTGGTTGCATCATTCCATTTCCGCAGTTAAATCATTAAAATAAGAATGTGGAGGAACCGGGCCACCTTAATTCAGCATCCCTCTCTGAGTTTATTCATTTCATGATCCACTGCAGCGCTTCGCTTTCCCTGTTGAAAGTGGCATTTTACAGCCGCAGTATTTCACTTTTCTCCGTCTTTAGATAGGTGAACAAATACAGCAGAAGCTCATTTCCTCCTTTTCTTTTTCTTTTTTTTTTTTTAAGTATTTTAAGTTCATGGGTAGGCAAGCCTGCTTTCTACCCCAAAATAGAGATGCAAGCGGACTGGGAAAATAGATCAGTCTCACCAGACCAATTAGAGACTTAAAAAGGCCCGGCTGACTGTCAGAGAAAAGGTGGTGTGCTGTATGTTTTGTGTGTGTACATGTATATATTTGTATGTGTGTGTGTGTGCGTGTGTGTGCGCACACACAAACGACGCAGACTTCTGAGTTGTCTAGTTTTAGGGTGCCACCACTCCCTGGAGCTATAAACCCGGAGATGCATAGAATCCATATAGCAAGATAATTATTGTGCTCAGAAATGGCATTTCCATCATAATCGGCAGTTTTTTTGCTTTCATGTGGCCGTCCCGCTGACAAAATAAACCTAATCTCCTTCTCACCGTCGCCCCACCCTTGCTGTCTGTTTCTATCTGTGGTCGACCCGCACCACTTGAACTTCCGTACTCCCACACAGTGTGCAGACTCCAGTTGGGCTTGTCCTCCAGAGTGTGAACACGGTAAACAATTATCTGTCTAGCCTACAGCCAGAAGCAACACTGCCCCCCCCCCCCCACCCCCACCCCCACCTCCTTTCTCCCCCTCCGATCCCTCTCTCTTTTACTCTCTCACATCCTTCCTCATCCTCTGTCTGACAGCGGCTGAAATAGAAGGTTAATTTTGACTGGAGGTTTTCAGAGTCGAAGCACTTCTTTTTCATCTTGGGTTGCCCGACACGTTCACAAACACAAAGTCGCTGCCCCCGTCTAAAAAGACATGGTTTTTCTTTCCTATTTTTTCCCTTGTCTTCTTCTTTTGTTGTGTATTCTCTTGTCTCAGAAAATAATAAGAGACTCTGGGAACTGTGGTCTTTCAAGGTGACTGTTGCTGCTATTAAGGTTCATTTCAAAAGTGAAATGCGTTTTTTTTTTTTTTTTAATTTCTCGCTCTTTTCTTTTCCCAAACAGCTAATTGCAGAGCTACAGACATCTGTGTGTGAGTCTAAGGAGGAGAATGTTCGCCTACAGCAGGCCAAGGAGAAGCAGCTGAAGGAGGCCAACGCTCGCTGGGATGAGGAGAGACGGACGATCACCCAGCACGCTGACCAGGCCTGCAAGGTCTGTAGCTTTCAAACCTTTTGCAAAGGAAAGTTATGGCCGGAGATTGTCTGTGTTCTAGGTTTGTGTGGATAAAGTACAACATTTATCAATTCTAAAGTGTTACGGGGACAAAACACTCTCTTTGCAAGGCTTTATGAACTTTATAAACTAGGTTTTGTGACTTTGTCAAGATGGAAAATTATCAGGGTTCTTCTCAGTTTTGGTCCCTTCAGTATTCCCTCCAGACACTAAACCTTCAAGAAATTGCCCCCATTTAACAAAACGGCATATGATTTTCTTTCAAATATGTAAACAGGCATCCGATAGTCACTGTTTCTTTCTGTTCTGCTCAAATTTTACCCTGCGCTAACACCATGGTTTTTTTATACGATCACTATATCTCTAAAAATCCCTTTCAAATAGCTGGAGGGAACATTCAGAGCTGGAGTGTAAAAAGCATCCACATCCATAACAAGGGCCATGACATGAGCTATAATGAAAGTAATGTGACAATCCACATTGTTATCTGAGCTGAGCAATAATGTTCTGTAAATAGTTCTGCCTGCTGTGCATTAAAGCTGTAGCCATGCCTCCAAATGGATTTTGATTACCCTCTTCTGCAGTACAAAAGAAGGATGTGGGACCTGAAATTCTACAGTGAGAGAAGTTTGGTTATTTTCAGGCCAGCCTGCACTCTATTTTTATATGCATCAGTTTCTGCCCGTGTTGTCAGAAATAGCAAATATGTCATTATTAACATATGGAATAGAATATTGATTTTAAAAGGAGTGAAGTATTTCTCTTTGCACTACAGAGAAATGGAAATGATCTTCTGCTAGTGATAGTTTATCAAATTGTTTTTTTTTTACAAATAGCTTTTATGTTGTTTTTTTCCTCCCAAAACCCTTAAAGCTCTGAGTTTTACAAGTCTTTTTTGGTTATCTGAGCATTACCTCTGCAGTCTGGTCTTCTGGTTGGAATGGTCTCTGTCGTGTTCACATACAGAGACAATACTGCAGACTGGGCAAACCGGGGTTTATGTCAATAAACCTCATTCTCTCTGAGAGCCTCGTCTGGGACCGACATTTATTGAGCATACATGGTTTGCGCTCTTTTGTTGAAGCGCGGCTGCTGTTTGTATGCACGCGCTTTGTCATTTTTATGGTTAGTTGCAAAGTCCATGGTGTCTTTAAGTGGCTAGTATGCTCTGTGTCTGGCTGAAGCTTACAAATCTGTCAGCACTTAGACTCTCTTTGTCACTGCTGTCATTCAGTTCAACTCAAAACTCAGGTTTATACGTTGCAGTTGAACTGTTTATCAAAAAATGCAGAGCCTGCTTCTTTTTTTTTTAAAGGTGCAGAGGAAAAAAAAGCAATATTTTCATAAATGCCTTCAATATTCTGTCTCAGCCTTCATCCACCTCAATGCAGAGTTCTTTTTTTAGCGTGGCGGGATCTTTTATTCTGCCGGAGCCAGACTGAAACACAGTCGCAGTGGCAGTTGATTGGGTGTGGCTGACTAAATAAAGACTTGTTGTGTCTGAGATCAGGATATGTTTCCAAACACAACTTTGTCTGTTTGTGGTTGCTGTTGCCCCGCATAGAAAAAGAGGCAGGTCCGCAGGCCTCCCCTCACAGATCCTCTCCCTCCAGGCCCTGGCAGCCCGGGCCCACCTTGCCCAAATTCCACTTTTTCTCCCAAACTGTTAAAGTTTGCTGTGAAACAGCTCAGGGCTGTTTATGGACAGCCCTAAATGTCTTGTTTGTTTTCATCCAAACATATTTCACAGCGGTAGTCCAATCAGTCCTCACGTTTTCCTTTTTTCTTTTCCACATTTCCCCTAACAGTATGTCCACATTATCATGAACACAGCCTCAGGCGGTCATTTAAGGGATTTTGTGAGAGTAAGCTGCTCAGCACTCTGTAATGAGCAATTAAGTTCATTTCTTACCTCTTTCTGTCTCTCTTCCCTGCATTTGAGATCCAACTTTTCTATTCACAGCTATTGTTTGCCTTTCAAAACAAAGATTACACGTAGAAAAAGCTATTTGTTGATACTATTGCAGGATTATTATTTTCATTTTTGATTCTATATTGCCATTGGTTAGAATTTCTCTAAAACCATGACTCACTAGTCGGTTGTTTGACATCAGGGCTCGTGTAGGAAGATTAGACTAGCCTTTGAATTTCGCTGCCCTTAATCCGAGTTTAACCTGACACCCCAGTCAAATTGCATCTTCCCCGCCGTAGACTCGGTATCTGCGGGGGGGTGGTGGGCAAACATCAGTGTGTTCAATATGTGCATCTGCATTATTTTCAAGGGGGGACAACAAAGAAAGGACAGAGAGATTTGCCGTAAACTTTAAAAAAGAGGAAGAGGAAAGCATAAGATGACAAACAATGATGGGGAGGAGAAGGAGCGAGGTGCCATGAAAGGATGCAGGAAGTGTGGGATTGATGCAAAAGGGGGAAAGCAGAAAAGAAAGGAATGGCTGAGAGCTGTCTGTCGGCCATCGGAGGGTGTGTGTCGCCTGCTGACATTGTTTCCACACTGCTCACTTCAAAGGGCTGGGATTATGAAGAGAGCGAGGGGCTTCAGACAATGGGAGGGGAAGAAAATAACATCAAAGTTAGCCGCGCATTTGAATTGGGATAATCCCAAAACAGTTGTTCTGAATGCATGCTGCACCGGATCAGATGCTCCTTTTTTTCCTTGCCAGACCCATTCTGTCGTTTCTTGCCTGAATTTAGCTCTCTCTGTGGCTCTACTGTACTTGGACCTCTAAAACACGGGTGTAAGCTGCACAGACCTTTAGAATCTCATAAAGCCTTTTTTTTCTTTTTAGGACAGTTTTAGGGCAGTAAGGTATGCTTATTGTATGTAATTTCTCACATTTTATTTTTGACCTCATTTATTTTTGGCATGCATAATGTTTAGGTGGAGTGTTGTTTCATGCAAGGACAAAGACTTTTTATTTAAGGAGCAAAAGGACTGCAGCCAAATTCAGATTAATGAACAGATACAAAGGTTTTCTTTTTTACATCAGCCTTGACACATAAAGCAGTAAATGTAACACAGGTCGCTAGATATAAAAGACAACAGTGTCTAAACCAGAAGCTTTTTCACAGCTGAAATAAAAACCTGGATTAGAAGTTATTGGTGTTTTCTAATTTTATTTTAATTGTTATTAATATTTATCATTTATACTATAACCGTATTATTTCCCTATATAGATTAATACATCATTGTAATCTTCTTTTTTTTTTTTTAAATATGTCCCATGATGGCTAAAGTCCACCAAAAGAAAGTTTTACTGGGGCACTAAAAGGAAGTCTATCATCATTCAGATCAATCATTCCGCCTCTGCCTTTCATGCTTTGCCAATTCTAAATGTTTGCTTGTAAAAAGATTTATACTGATGAACTTAATCTTCAACTTTCGGCCAGTGCATGAGTGCCATACTCCGCATTGTAAATCAGCAATTAGCGATTGATTTTTTTAGAGCCACATTTGGACAGAAGATAGGAGCTGGAGCTACTGGAGACTCTACTGAGGCTTGATGCTTGTGCGTGGTACCTCAAACCGTATCGGACTAGTGTGCATCTGTAGGGCCTACAATCTAATTGATCAGGTAAATGTATTTATTTAAGCAAACTGTGGCGAAGGAGTTAATCTAGATAACCACGTGGGAATAGTATTATTTCACAAGATGCTTTTTAATGGAGCCGCAGATGTGATGACCCAGCATGATGACTCACCACCAGCGTTGGTGTACTTTAAGGCACTTTGGCACAGCCAGTCTCAAAGACCATGAGCTTCTATCTGTCTGGTGTGTTCACACTGGGTGAAGAAAATGGTTAAGTCCACTGTGGCACACTGGGACTTTGCCGGGATTTGGCTTGTGAGAATATCTGCTTCCAGATGTCAGCGCTGTGTCTTTGCATGTGGTTTTGTTGTCGGGTGTCTCTGTTTGTAATTCTTTTGAAGGCACACACGGATTTGAGGTGGATATGAGCTTTAATAATGAGGCTTTTGGGATTACTGGAGTACATGATACATGTTGGGGTGGCTATTTTCATGCCGGTGTTATTGTCTGAGCCTGCATAAGTATGCACAAGACCATATGTGGGAGTTTGCACTTAGGTGAAAATTTCAGCTGCCAAATTTGACAGAACTGAAGCCGAGATTAGCCTGCCAGGAGAAAGACACACACACACACACACACACATACACGCCTTGTCTTCTCACACACCCTATCTTTCCAACTCTGTGTCATCCAACTCTTTCTGTCTCAAACTCTGCTTCTACACTCACATTCACAAGCACACATGCTCTCCTCACCCTGCCAAAAGGGATCGGTGGCTGGTGAATAAACAATGGCACTCCGCCCATAGTGTCACCCGTCTGGGCTTTGATCAGCACCGCTGTTCCTGCTCCCCACAGCAGCGCTTCCTGTCTTTCTGCCTGCCGAATGTTGCCATGCGCACACACACACACACACACACACACACACACACACACACACACACACCACACACATGCACCTTTAACCTAGTGTACATGCTCCCTACTCGCAGCCCCTCCCATTTTTTCTCCCCACTTGGTCTTCATCTGTACCTCTCTCTCACACGGCGTAACTTTGAGTTAGTGCCCTTTTTTTCTCTGTGTGTCACACACACAGACAGGGACAAAGACCTTTGATCCAGGCCCATCCAGCAGCAGGTTTCCTGCACAAGTCAAAAAGAAAGGTCCTGTTGTGGTGTCCTCTGGGTGAACTGACAGTAGACTCCTTCCATAATTCAGCAGTGACCATTGTCTTCTAGTGTTTGAGGATAAGAGTGAATATATGAGGCGTGCTGTTGCACTGCCTCCTTGGTCAAGCTCACAGCTGAGCTATTCTATCTGATCCAGGTGCATGCATGATAATTACAAGCGATCCTGTGCGCGCGGCCCCAGAAATATGCAGCCGTTCACCGGGGCTGCTTTTAGCAGCTGCAGTTTGTCCGTAGCCGTGTAGTTATATATGCATTAGTTTCTGAGGGGGTTGAAAGGATGACTTTGCCTGTGGGAAGGAGTGGCAGCCGTGGATGAAGAACAGGTGTGCTGAGGACTCTGCAGCAGAGGCTAGCAGCCGCTTCAAACGCCTGGATCCTGTGTGTGTCCACGTCCTTCAGCACAGATGAGTCTGTTGTGCTCAACCTTGAGCCGGGCATTCATTTTGCAGACATTTGTCAGCCATCTGTCTTTGGATTGCTTTTTTTTTCCTTTTGGTTGTGCGCTTGAGCAGTAATTAGGTCATTTTCATTTGCATGTAAAGGTGCTGTTTAGGTGTTTTTTTTTCTTTTTTTAAGCCACATTATTAAGGCAGGTATTGTTTTTGTGTCTATCAGTGTTTATTGGTGTGTCGGAGAATATTGTGCTCCTGGTGACACGCAGGAATCCCAGAAAAAGCAGTTTTGGGTGCCTGAGCTGCTGTCTACGTGTCTGTTGCGACTCAACGGGGCTGCAGCCGTGAGAGATGCAGTGGCAAACTTTACGGGGACGTAGATAAGATCAAAACGAAGGTCATGTGCTTAAGCGGGTGCGGTGCAACCCTTCGGTGTGAGGGAGGGGGCTGCAGAGTACTTCCACCTGTCTCCTCTTCTTTTTTGTCGAGTTTAGAAACTTTCAGAAAGGGTGTGACCGGAGAAGTTTTTCAAATCTCAGCTGTCGTGATCCTGTTGCAAGATTATCTTTAGTTTTCACACCCAGTCATATAACTCCTTTTTTTTTATTACACTGT
The DNA here is from genome assembly GCA_907169785.1 of Menidia menidia. NCBI lineage: Eukaryota > Metazoa > Chordata > Actinopteri > Atheriniformes > Atherinopsidae > Menidia > Menidia menidia. Next base: position 8,881,061 of record CAJRST010008890.1, on the reverse strand, counting down.
GGAAAATAAGTACAAGGACGCAGTAAATTTCAAACCCAGAACATTTAGTCCATTATAGAACATAAAAACATACCAGATGTTGACAGTGAGACATCATACTACTCCCTGAAAGATAAATAGCTCCTCACAAATTAGATGGAGAAAAAACTTTTCCAAAAGCTTAAGCAGATCCGTGTTTACCCAGTTCTTTAAAGAACTGCCGAGTCCAGATGTTTCACTTTTCGTGAGAGGAATGTTGTCACTTTCATGTCTGATGTTGAAGTCGAGCTGCTCAACAGTCCACTAAATGTTTTCAGTTGGTGAAAGGCCTGAAGTTGAGTCAGTCCAGTCCATCACTAAAACCTTTAAACTAAAAAGCTTTGCTTTTGTGACAGATGCAGCATGTTTAGCATTGCCTTGTCCAATAAACTCAAAGTTAGTTCATCTCTCTTTGTCGGGAGGGATTACTGTGAATGAAACATCGATTTTTTTCTTTAGATTTCTTGAAACATTTCCCTCTGTCCTGAATTACGGTTTAAACAAAGTACCTTTTTTCTTGCAGTCGTTCTATGTGAATCTTCATTACCTTCAGGTAATCTCTGGGTTTCTTTCTGGAGGACTGCCATCCAGTTTGTGTATCCGCTATGTTTTGTCCTTAAATTAAACGCTAGCCTTGGCAATGGTCTAACCTTGGATTAGATTTTGTTTTTTTAAAGCAGTGGTCACTCTATGCCTCTGACTCTTTGCGTGCTATGCAAAGCACCTGTTATCCTGCGTGTGTGTTTGCATACGCGGGACAGGATTGTGTGTGTTTGCATGTGCGTGCAATTCGACACGTGTGCACCACGGTGGCTGATTGATGAGTTTTCCGGCTGTGGGCAGTGTTTGATCCATGTTTCTGTGGAGGTGGAAATAGGAGAAAGATAACATTCCAGGATGCTACACGGGAACGTGGGAAGTAGAACAGCTCAGAGAGACCATAATCCACTGGCAGACAACAAACGGAAATTACTCACCAAACCACAAGCCGAAATGCTGCATTCAAAGAAACCACCATATGGCCTCATAACCTATGTGCGTTCTGGCCTTGAGCTCCCATCTGGGAAGAAACTCTTATACACAGATCTCTCGGGGTCCGAAAACACTTAAACAGGCGACACAGGTCGTAGCTTGTTGGTTTGGTTGTTCTGCGGGAGCCAAAACTTTTTAAAGTTCTTCACTGTTCAAGAAGCTCAGGAAAAGTGAGTCAAATTCACACAGAGAGTGGTTAGTGTTGATATCTCCCAGCATCTTTCTCATTTGACGCTTTACCCGTTTAACCGACCGACTTCTGCAGATTTGCTGAAATAATTTATGTGCAGGCACCACATAATGGTGCCGTTTGCTTGGCTTTCTGACGGGACTGTTTACGTGCAGTTGAGCCTGAACGTTCGAGCTTAAATTAAAACAATAATTCAACTTTTACAAAGGCTTTCTTGGATGCAGTCTGCAACTTGTGCTGAACCCAACATTCATTTAATGGCATACCGTTTGATAAACAGAATAAATTTATGAATGCCCACACACAAACACAAATACAAACACCAGGCATATGGCGCATATTTTGGAGCTGTTTCCTATTCTCTTTCTACCGTAGCTCAGAGCAGCAGAGAAAGACTGATACAGAGAGACAGACAACCGTGTGTTCCCCCTGTGGGCACAACTTCGTTGCAACATGTCTTCATTAGCACGGCAAATGTCTCCCTATTTTCATCAGGGCTCGGGAAGACGCCTCCATCGCTGTGCCGACATGTGCGCCCGTTGCAAAAGACGAGAAAAACTGTTCGATTTTCTGTTTGGAAAAGTTCCACAACTGCTGCTGCCATCGCAAAACACCTTCACACTTTTAAATCAACTCTGGGAAAAGAGCTGAGCAGCATCAAAGCTTTGAAAGCAAGTCAATTCACACCAATATCAATGTTATCTTTCAGAGGGGCTGTCCTGGTCGACTTGCTAAACCACTTCTTTTTAGTCCTACACACAGACGGACAGGAAAGCAAAAGCAAAAGTTTCTCTTCTCAAACACCTCAGGAGAGAGACCTCTCTCCTCCTCCACCTCCTCCTCCTACTGATTCACTCTTCTTTACCTTTCCCACAATCCTTTGATAAAAGTGCAGATAAAAGAGAGTCTGTGCTCATCTCTCTGGCCATCTATCTCTCCTCTAGGTTAGCACCTCTTTTATTATTTACTATTAGATCAGCTATGTATGCACTCGCTGCCTTGTTCCACCGAAGCTTGTGTGTCTGTGTGTGTGGGTGTGTGGGCGCAATCCACATTCTATGTCTTTGCTTATGTATGTCGGTGTGCTTTGTGCCCCTTGTGAATGTATCTGTTCTTTCCCTTCTCTTGTCAGTGTGTGTGTGTGTGTGTGTCCTTGGCTGGAGGCGGTGCAGTGTGAGGTTTTCACTGCTGTCTGAAGTCGTCCAGCCTCAGTGTCATTAGAGGATCTCTTTAATCCAGACTTTGGGAGAAACTTCTGACAGCACGCTGCAAATAGAAGGCCCCGCCGCACATGAAGAGCAGCTCAGCTCCTAACAAAACACCAAGTTTAAAGAGGCCCCTGGCCTTTTTTCCTCCTCCCACCATTCCCCTCCCTGCTTTCTTCTTTGCTTTTTTTCCTGCCCTCTGTTGCTTTTACTTTACCCCAGGGAAACATGCTTGCCTTATCTGGGCAGGAGGACCACCCAGGAAAGGATGACTCAGGCGGTTGCTGCGTCTGTGTGTACGTGTTTGTGTACATCCAGCACAATAACCGCACGCTCATTTGACTGAGTGAAGGGCTCACATTTTTAGAACTTTTTGCTGTTAATATTAATGCATGCCCCTACCTGCATGAATCGCTCTGAGCGGTGTGTTTGTCGGTGCTTGTGTGCGTGTGCCTCGCTGCTGCTTTGAGCTAAAGTCTGGTATGAAAGGCACATAGCTGATGGAGAGGTGAGCGAGGCCTTCGAGCTTCCCGACTGTGGGACTGAGAGCCAGAGGTACGCCACTGACCCTCTCTTTTCACCCCAGCCACGTGTTTTTCTTCATCTCCCTCCTCCTCCTTGATATCTTGCTGTTTCTTATTTTCACCTTCCTGAACTCTTCCCTCTTTCTTCCGTCCTCCTGATATGGTCACATTTCATTCTTTCTTTCCCCACGTTTTCGTTCTGCAAGTGAGTATTCTTTTTTCTCCACCTTTAATCCTAATGCGTCCTTCACTTATTCCCGTCACACTCCTTTTCTGCATCTTTCCCTAAGGAAATCTATGTTCTCCTCTTCCTGGCCTGTTCTCAATCATCCCTCTCTGTATGGCTGATGAAGACCATATCACCCTGTGAATCCAGAGGCGCTTCCGCTTGGTTTGCTACGTATGATCATTCATGCACGTTCATGCTTTCGTTCCAATGGAAACCGCCTGCACCCCATCATATAGTGAATGAAAGTTTTTAAATGTGTATTTAGAGGAGAGTTTCCACTTTAATGCCAGAACTAAAACCATAACTATACATATTTAACCCTTTGTTAAATATTATATTCATCTGAAAATATTTTTTATGAATATCAATAAACAATAGTAGATTGGTCATTTTTATCATTTCGTATTGCTTTTGTTGGATTTAGGAGGGAAAAAAGCTGTTAGGGACTCATCAACTCACAATCAGTATGTTCTGGCCTGTCCCTGGTTGGTACAGTTCAGGTTCCATAACACAGAATCCAGCAGTGATCTCAGAGATGCAACTGTTGCTGCACGTTCATCTACAAAGGTCAGTTTCTAAAGAAAAACTGGACTTAGTATCTCTTGAGTGTGAGGAAGAATATTTACAAATGGAAAGCAGCTACCAATCTTCCCAGGAATGGACATGACAGAAAGTTCACCCCGAGGTCTGATCGTGACTCTACAGGCCTCAGTTAGCACGTTAAATGTTAACGATCATGTCAGGCACAGTTTTTTTAAAAAGCAGTGTGATAAAAACTTCCCTCCAGACCAACATGGCGGCGCAGCGTACATTTGTGAACTCCCGGACTTCTGGAACAATGCTCTTTAGACAGCAACACCAAAGTGGAAATGTTTAGTCAGAATGTGTGTGGAGAAAACCAAACACAGCCAATCAGCGCAAACATCTCCGACAAACTGTCAAGCGTGGAGGCGTGTGGGTGATGACTCGGGCCTGTTTTCCAGCCACAGGTCCTGGGCACCTTGCAGTCATTGAGCTGACCATGAACTACATTACATGAAAGAGTCGAGTGTGAGGTCATCTGTCTGACAGCTAATGCTCGGCTGAAATTTGGACATAATACTGGAAAATGATCCCAAAGACTGCCGCAAATCGACAACAGAAAGACAGAAAAAGAATATGGCCCAGTTAGAGTCCAGGCACAGTGTGCAAAGCTCCAGAAATTAATCAAGTTTGTAATGGAAAATGGTCCAAAATTCCTTTAGAACAATGCAGGAGGCCGATATGGTCATACAGAACGCAACTTAAGGCTGCATCCACAAGCTGTTGAATCACAGCGTGTTCTCATATTTCAAAAAGATCAAAACCAGATCATTTTTGTATCATTACTTTCTTTTTCACACACTTGGAGAAGAAATCGTTTTAGCAGCCACTTCAATTAGGCAATTCACCTCCTCTGAAGTGGTTACCTCGACCTCGTTTCAGCTCCATCAGACGAGTAACAAGAGCACTGTGATCATATCTCAGTGTCTGTGGATTATCTGTTGATACTGCTGTGTAATACTGTGTCATTCATCTATTCTGTCTGACCGCGATAATGACTAAATAACTTCAAAACTCTTTCTGACTCACAAAGCGCTCCGGGTCATCAGCCAAATCATCCCATGCGATGCTAATAATGAAGTGACAAGTGTTAAGCATCTGCCTGCAGACGTGTTTTCGGTACGTTCAATTGGATAACCCACAAGAAAGCACGCGTCACCAGTGAGGCCCTCTGTTCGGCTTTACTTCCCAGAAGAAGTGGTCCAGAAAAGCTTTGTCACAGTGCGGGAAATCAGATATGAGTGTGGAACAGGGAGTTTCTGAGATACTTTTCATCTATTGTGCAGCTGATATTATGATTAACTCTGTGTATGTGCAAATACCTCCTTAATAATGCACAGATGAATGTGCTTCTCACTTACAAATACTTTATGTTTTAGTGGTTTGAACCTTGTCTGTAACAAGAAAACCACGTTAGTTTTCTTTCTGTATTGCTTCAAAGTAAAAAACCTGTCTTGGAAGACCGAGTATCTGATTCTTAGACCATTAAAAATTCCCCAAAATATAGGAAATGCCTCACAATTATACAAAATCACTGCAATCTGTAAACTGCGTCTGCTCCACTGTCAGTTTGGCCTTTGATTCACCAATAAACAAAAAGAAATGATGAAACCGAAAGCAACGGGTTTGTCTGAATGGAGGTGTGGGCTCTGATGGGGTCGTGACTGGCAAAGAAATACCTTGATTAATAGGATTACTGAGCTGCCTTTCATGCAGAAGAACTCAGACTGACCTCAACGTGTTCTAGAATCATGTTAGCCCATTAATGTGTGTTAATCGAAGTCCCCCCTCCAACACATGCGCCTCTACCTCTATGTGTGGGTTTACTGTTGGTTTGGCTCCGCTGGATCCTTACTGGTTTTGTTGACTGTTGTCTAGTTAAAGCTGATGCTAAAATGTCCCCACTACGATTAAAAAATCTGAGCACTGTTGTCATAAAGTGCAGCTCACTTTAAAAAAAGGATTGTTTCCATCAGATTCAGGTACTGTAAACTGGACCTGGTGTAAAAACCTGAAACAATTTTCAACCTCTGTGTGTTTTGGTTGCCTCTTCCTGCCTTTCTTCTCAGTCACTCTGAGAGCTGCTGCCCAGAAGTTCATCCTCGCCCTGAAGCTTTATAGTCTTGTGTGATTTATATCTGTAAAGTGGGTTTTAGATGAGGCGGTCATGCCTATCACCTGCACTGTGTTTCCTTCAGCTCGGAGAATCAACAAGCTAACACCTGGCCCTCTCACTCAGCTCCTCAGCTCCAGGAAAGGAGGGGGGGGGGTATTGATGCTAGCCAGATCCCCACACACTCATTGAAAGTGTGTGTGTGTGTGTGTGTGCGCCACCTAAAAAGTGTAAATGCAGGTCCGTGCTTTTATGTTTAGATGTGTGTGTGCGCACATCACTCTGTTTTCCATACATTCTAATCAGAGATGAAATGTCCACATGTGCGCTGCAAACATCTGGTTCTGTGCCGTAGACAGGAACTGTGCCTTGCTCGGACTTACAGGCGAAGAGCAAAAGAATTTCCGCGTACATGCACACACATAGAAAACACATGGTTTTATTTTTCTTTCTCGCTTCAGTCGCAAAAAGCTAAATACTGTAGATTAAGGTCTTTTATTGGTAAGAGGGAAATTCGACCAGCACAGATATGAAATGTACTTGTGAGTGCCTTGGAAAAGCAAAAATACGAAATTTAAGAAAAACACCACATTTTCCAGATTCCTTGTGTGAGGAAGTCTCTTATTTTCTTCCTCTGTTTGTCCTTTTCTTCTGAAAATAAAAGAGTTCCGATGAGGGATGATTTTCTGTAACAACTGCCATGTTTTTATCTTTATTATCAGCCCTTTGATGGACAAATAATGACAGCCTGCATTTCTTTTCACTGTACCTCTTATCTACCTGTCTGTCTCTACAATATTATCTTGTTGGTTGATTTAATCTGTTATTCTAACGCTTTTAAGAGCCTGTCGTTTTGTTAGCATGTCCCCATTATGCTGGGAGAGCTGTAACTGTAGATCGGTGTGTTTCAATTTGCGGCGCTTACGCATTACAGCGCACAGATTTTGAGCAGTTTTTTCTGCTCCGTGTGTCAGCCGACTGACTGCCTATCCTTCCCCCAGGCTCTGCAAGACAAGGTGGAAAGTGTGCAGAGGCAGCTGCTCTGCGCGGAGAAGAAGCTGCTCAGCATGGAGCTGGAGACTGAAGAGAAGGTAAAGGACTTACTCGCCTTCTCCCATCAATCTCACTAACTCTCTTTCATGTTTGTCTGGCTTTTAAAAGAGAGCAAGGCTGCCTCGCCTAATTTCACTTGCTATCCACCATTATTTGGTGGTTATCTTTGTCCCCATTCCTCTGGCCTTTTTTGTTGTTGTTTTTTTTACATTCCTGCTGGTACCTAACCTCCTGGATCATGCGCGTCATGTAAAGTGACCCCTTAAACATCCGTGGCATCATGCGGTCACCTCCTCTCTCCTAATTTGCCATCCTAACTTGATCCTCCAGGGGGCCATAAAAGACAAACAAAATAGATCCTTCCCCTCGTTCTCCTGTTGAGCGCCAGCGATATGCCCCCTCACACATTTCCCAAATTCCTTGAGATCTGGCTTCAAGATTCAGCGCCTAGGGCCAGGAATGTCACCACTGCCTGCGTTCAAAAGGAGAGCCTCTGTGCGCGCACACACACACACACAGGCGCACACACTCCCCATGGCTCTCTCCAATGCCCTGTAATCAGGCTGTGTTTTGACCTTGACACACACACACACACACACACACACACACACAGAAGAAAGCACTCATGACAGCACTCACACTGAAAGCTGGTCTTTGTACCATCGCATGTACACCAAAGGCATTTATTCTCCCGCTTTCCCTCTGATCCACCCGCTGACCCTTGTACACACTTCACATACTCGTTGCACACCTCGCCGTTAGGCGGCCGTCCATCGCGCTGAAGTGTCTGCGGTTTTTCAGGAGCCGTTGGCCGCGCAGACCAAAGGCTGCAGCCGGAATTACCCTCTAAAAAATCTGCGCATTGTTTAATTGTTACCCGTTGTAAATCTGTCCGTATCTTCATTTTCTTTCACAATACTAGAGATATGCTTAAATCATTCAGACCCGGAGGCGCCCAAAAAAGTTAATGTTTGCTAAGAGCCTGTCTATCACAGCCTCACAGCTGGAAACCTAAAAACACGTTAAAGCTTCAACTTTCAGTTTATATTATGGATTATTGCCTTTGTCCTTATCATCTGTAAATAGTTTTTTCGACACGTGGTCATGCACCCTGAAATAACGTTACAGCATGAGCCCACGTCACGTCAAGCCTTTATGGGAAATCAGTAAAATGTCATAAATTCTTTTCAATGCGGCTTTTATTCATTTAGTATTCTTCACAATGACTGTTGGTTCAGTCACATTTTATTACGTTTCCGAGGGGTATTTCCTGTGCAAACCCTAATGCAGTTTTCTTCAGAAACAGAAGGGCCGAGGACATAAATTCATTCACTTAAATTTCCTTTTATTTCATACAGCTCATTAAAGCAACTTTTGTCCTCAAAGACCATAATCTTTCTTCATTTAAAAAAAAAGATACAAGTATGATAAACATGAAAAAGTCCAGTCTTTTCCTGATGCTTAACATCATGATTTCAATCAGTCAGTGTGTTGAAGCAGGGAATGAGTAAACAAGAGTAAGAATGTGACAAAGCATTTGGTTCCAATTTTAGGTCCCTGACAGCTCTTGATTCACGGCCACAAACACATTTCAGTAATTTATCACAGATTATTTTGCTGTGACAAAGCTGGCGGCAAAGAGACATACAGGAACTGATCTGTAGGAGAGAGAGGCTGCACCCCGGCCCCTACCGGCGGCACTAGAGAGCAGAGGCCCTGCCTCCTGCCTCACCTCAGCTCAGGTGTGTGTTTTAGTGTGGCTCAGCGTGGGTTCGGCTTTCTTCTCATTTGTAAACGTCACACATGCAGATGACTTGCCGAGGCCAAACCAGTTTGCCTTCGGTTCATCCACTCGTGTCTCCTCCCGCCGACGTTTCTCGTTGTATATCTGCCAAGATGCGTCTTTGTAATCCCTGCATCTATGTAATCTGATCCCTGGCATGCTAACGGCTTTTCTGCCCAGACTTGAGACAGATGTTGCCCACTGACCTCTAATATGGCCCACCTTCAGCTCACTGTGCAGGTCTGTGTATAAATATGTAAAATGATACAGTGGGAGAGATGAACTGTACGAGCCGAAGCTTGGTCTTTTAGGAAAATAGATTATTTCTGTCGTTGTTTTGTAGGCATGAAGATGGAGATACGTTGAAGTAGAATTCATTACTTCGTTATCTTGTGTGCTGTTTTAACCCAGACATGCCGCATCAGCAGCCACCAATCCATCCCAAAGCCCCACACAGATCAATCCATCAGCAGCTCTAATCCTAATCTCCTCCTGCCCTTTTTTTCTCAGGTTTTCCTGAAGCAGTTTCTCTTTTCCCTCTCGCTGCAAAGCGTTTTTGTTTCAAATTGCTCCTTGGTGAGCTCAGTGGATGTGGGGGTGCAAACTTTGTGATATGTGGAGGCATTTTTGATGTACCCTCTTGTACCTGACAAGGTTTTTGTCACTTGGCAATAGGGAGGTGTGTGGAAAATGCCTTTCCAGCAGCTACCCTCCCACCCTGAACCTGCCTCTCTCAGGCTCACACACACCGTCTTCATTAGCATACATCAAGCCTCCTAATGATGTGACAAACTTCATTTGAACACCAAAAGTGTTTAGTGCTTGCTGTTTCTGCTGGCAGCTGTCAAAAGCCATGCCATGTGACAGTTCTGAACACAAGAGAAAGTCTAAACCACAATCTAAAGGCTATATATAGATGAATGGTTGTCATTTTAAAAAAGAGTCGGAGGGGGAAATGACTGCCGCTCCTCACAGTTTTCAAACCTGTGCCTCATCAGGAACAAACAAAATCTCATTTAAAAAAAATAAAAAATTTGAACAGATGAAACCTGATTTTTCTTGAAAAATTCAAAGTCTTCTTTTACTGCTTGGGGAAACAATGGCACGCTTTTCTTTTTTTTTTTCCCTCAGTGAGTTCTCTTTTGTCTTTTCCTCTTGGTTGTGGGATTCATCTCGAGTCCATCAATGGCCAAAACCTCATGGAGGGTGTGATGAGCGGTGTTGTTCAAAAGCAGCCTTCATCCTCATGGCGAGGAGGCTTTTTCTCTGATGTCGCTGCAGAGCTCCCTCCACCTCTCAGAAAAACTAACATGCCTTTGCTATAAGAAAAAAAAAAGTAAGTTGAAAGAAGAGAAAAATGTATCTTTGTATAAAGAGAGAGATCTGAGTGGGGGACCCCTGGAAGAGAATACAAAGCTGAAGGAAAGGTGTCTCTCAGGAAACATGGCAGACGTCTTTGGGGACTCAGATGCTTTCTAACTCCAGTGAGAGACGTCTTCAAGTCAGAAACGGTCTTTTTTTTTTTTCTTTCTTGTAAATAAATATCTTCACACGTATCTGTTAGCCAAGCCGTGGTTCCACAACGGATGTAGAATCATTTCTGAAAGAGCCTGCAGCTTCCGCCCACGCACATTTCAAAGAAAACTCCGGCCGGGCGTTTGGAAGGAGGCGCTTTAAAGACGTGTGACAGCAGAGGACTTCACCTTTCTGCCTGCGTGCACGCTCGCCCCTGTGGCTCTCTCCAGGTCCCTGCGAATGCACTGCTGCAGCCTTGCCCTTTCTAATGTATGTATGGGACAGAAAAGGGAGACAGCATGGCCGCAGAGGAGCTTATAATTTAGGCCGAGCGGATCTCTCATTGCTGCGGTGACTGCACCATACATGAACCAAGAATGCAAAACGAATGAACTTGGCTTTTGAAGAATCTTAAGACTTATATTCAGAGTGGTTGGTAAGGGATGTGTTTATTCAACCATTGTTTATTGCTTTGGTCTGAGGTAGTGAAGTGTGTTTTGTCTTGGCTTTCCCTTCTGTTATGACTACAGACGCTGCTATAGATAGCCATTTTGAAATTTTGTTTTGGCTCTTTTTCTTTCTTTCTTTTTTTTATTTTTTTTTTATAATCCTGAACGTCCAAATTAAAGCCTCTACAACCTGTTTTTTGGCCACTTGTTTGAAAAGATTGCTTTGAAATTACCCGTGACCTCATTCTCACACGGCATTTTTGTAAACTGATGAATTTTCGAGCCAGTGTATTAGGCCCCGCACCTTAAAATGAAAAAGGGCAGAGGGAGGCTGAAGAATTGGCAAAGTTGTGGCAGACTAATCTCCTGCACACTGTGCCGAGACAAAGTGAGCTGCTCCATGTTGGGATCATTTATACTGAGGGCCGCTTTGAAGTGCTCCCCCAGTCCTTTTCATTGTACCCAGGAAGATTAATTAGCCAAAGCCAGAACAATCAGTTAAATCCACAACAGGAAGATTATTTTAGGGAGGCCGATCGTTTTTACCCTCCCCCTCCCCCCGCTTCATTCACGCTCTCTTCACTTGAAAGAGCAGACTGATGAGAGCCGGGCTAAGCCGGACTCTGACTGCCAAACACATTATGGTTGCCCAGACTCTCCCCTGGTTACACCTTCAAATATGTGGGTGAAAACTGTTGCCTTTCACAAGGCCCGTTTATTCCTCCTGCTCTGTTAAAACCCGTCGTCAAGATCTGAATCAATTGATTCAGCTACTCAAAATGCTGTAAAAGCTTTTACAGTACAGTAAAAAAAAAAAGCGCCGTTTGTGCGCGAGCGTGTGTGTTTGCGTGTCTATAGACTGTAAGAGTGTGCGCTCGTTCATGTGTGTTTTTGTGGGTAAAAAGTGGGGGTTGAGCTAACCAAACCCTTTTCAACTTCTATAATCAGACTTTGGTTTAGTGGAGTGTAATTTAGCCCCAGACAGACTTCCTCCAGTCCTTCCCCGGTGGAGATAGCTAGCTAGCCATTGAGCCGCCGCCGCGTTTGATGTGTTCTGCCCTCCACTATGGCCCGGTCCTCTTCCAAACCCAGCTGTTTGGAGCCTGGAAATGCTCCGCGTCAGATCTGGCCGTGGTCGCCAGCAGCCAGTAGAGGGGGTTGTGCAGAGGGAGTCCTGACAGCCGGCGGACCCCCTGTGGAGATGTGAGCGAGCTGTGAAGAGCGAGGGAATACTGTGAGCCATGAATAAAGAGGGGATGCCCACAATCTGTGAGCGAGCGTGTGAGCCTCCTTCAAGTGTGTCTGAGAGTGAAAGGAGGCAGCAGAGTCCCATTCATATTGACACGCCGTTTTTTCCCCGGCAGCCTGTCCGTATCTGAATCCAGGTCCAGCAGATGTGCACCAGAGCTCCGCTGCAGTGCAGCTGCTCCAGTGTGTGACCACCCAGGAACTGATGTGCAGTTTGGGTGTGACCGTGTGTGCTATAACCCAGCTCTGTGTTGTCAGGTGACAATGGTGCATCAGGAGTACGAGGAGAAGATCAAAGGTCTGATGCCAGCTGAGCTCAGGCAAGAGCTGGAGGACACCATTACCTCTCTGAAAGCTCAGGTGAGAAGTCGGCTCAAATGTGGGGAAGCAACTTGGAACTCTCCAAGAAGCTGGAACTTTTTGTTATATGCCTGTTATAAGCATTTTTAAACTAAATAGATCTTGGGTGTCAGTGGTATTCAGACTTTACCTCTGTTTCAGTGTGCAATATGTTGAATATTTACGCATAAATGGAATAGTTTTTATGGATGACTTACATGTGGATTCAGACTCTTATCTGTGTAAAAACAAAAGATGAAAGAAGAATCCACTGAATGTGGTCATTTGCAGATCAGCTGAAGCCTGAAAGCCATACAAAGACAACATATTATAAAAATCTGACATGGAATTTCAGCACCTTGGCACCCCCTTTTAGTACTCTTTACTTTACTCCCTTACCAAGTGAGTAGCCAGTCATTCGGTCACAGGTCTGGACTGGACTAAGACCAGTCCAGCTGTTGTAACGCCACTGGGTCCAGCTGTTCTAACGCTCCTGAGTCCATCTTGACACTACTGAATCCAGATGCTGTAACGCTACTGAATCCAGCTGTTTTAATGCTACTAATTCCAGCTGCTGCAATGTTTTTTTCCGTTGTAATAAAGACCTTCCTTAATAGCAGCAAAGTATTAAACTATAATTATACATAATAAATAAGTACTTTTTCTAACTAAGAACTTTTTCAAACTCTTAGTGAGCCAAAATTTTCCCTAGTATTTTGGATATTTCTGAAAAATATGTTGTCCTTGAATTGCATCATTGCTTTTTTCTACTGTCTTTGTTCCATTTTCAGTGTTCATTTTCTGAAAATCACTGCCTACTTTTTATGTATATTTGAAGAGTGTCCTAACTTTGTACAAAGGGATTATTTACATATAGTTCCTCTTCAGTTCCGTGTGAAACATACGGGACAGGACATTACATCACATTCCTTTTCTTCCTTTGAAAAATCACATGGCTGGTTCAAACCAGTGTTTTAAACATCCTAGGACACCACACTGCACAAGCTAGACCATAAATCAGTCTCAGTTGAAACAGAACTGGTTAGTCCTTCATAAAATGTAGAGATTGACTTCATTTTGTATCCTGCCAGCCTTGGCTTTTGCGGGGCCTCTTGCTTTGCACTCACAGAGGAGTCGCACTTTACTCTTCGCTTACTCTGTAAACAACTTTGTCGAAACAATAAGACCGTCGTGTTTTGAAATGTCCCCCGTAATAAAACCCTGCCTCCTTCCAGTACATCCTCCAAGTTTTCATTTCAGTGCAAAGACCACAGCTCTGTGATCAGATATGTTTACATAATGTAATTCATGACCAGAGCGGTCTCTCCTCTCATTGACAGTGTCTTGGGTTTTGCACATTAACATTCGTTAAAAAAGGAAAAGAAACTAGGTATGCAGAGTTTTCATTTCTCAGGAGGCATCTGACCACATTTCGTTGGGTTTTTGTACATGCTTAACCAGAATTAAGTGCCAAATGAAATGCTAGAACTATAGCTGAGGTCTCCCCCGCAGACAGGAATGCACCCTCGGCTCCAGTATGGCAGTCCCAGAACAATACAGATTCTTTTGGAGCTGTGATAGTTCTGCCAGGCTCTACATGCTGAGTAAATGTAGATGGGGTGGTTTATTCCCACCTCGGCCAAAAAAACACTAAATAAACACACAACGTGTAGCCAAACAAAGGAGCGGTGCGGCATCCTGGAACGGCGTCCCGAACTCACCTTGCCCGATCCATAATGGTGGCCTGTGTCCCCACGTGCCTTAACCCTACAACCCTAATTTCCTGACCTCCAGCCCCCCACCCCTGACCCTCTCTAGACTCAACAGGCAGGCTTTTCTTCCGAGCCCCGCCCATGAACACAACCCACCTGGAGCCATCAGGCCACTTCCACCTCAAACTGGTTTCCTGCCCTCCTCGCCCTGATTCATGACTCTTGTGCCGTGTTGCGCGTTTGTGCGTCTGTGCTGCAGGTCAACTTCCTCCAGAAGACGGCCGCTCTGCTGCAGGAGGACCTGGACGCCTGCCGCAGCGGGAGGTTAGTAGAGCTGGGCTTTTTGTGGGAACTCGCATGCAGCTGCATGCCCACCTGACTGGAGGGCTTTGATTGGGCGCCCATTCATCCCGCTATCAATGCGAATTCCCATCCTTTTTTACTCACACTGACTTGAATTAGAAAAGTCCCGAAGGGGCCGTTGAAGTTTGGTTTGAATTGAATTCCAAGCCGATAGTTATCAGTCTCTTAAACGTCACATGTGTTTCTGTGCACAGGTAGCAGAAGAACAACCCCGATACACGCCGGGAGCCCAGGCACCCCATCTCCCATCATATGTGAGCGTTACTGACTGTTACCACTTCATGCTGCTGGGTCCTTCACCTTTTATATTTATTCATTGGCAGATTTTTTTTTTTTTTTTAAATAACACATTTTTGTTCTCCCATCCGGCTACCCACTTCGGTCCTTTGTTATGTTCTTATCATTAACTCAGTGCTGTTGATGTTTGATATCAGTCATATATTTGCTTTTTTTTAATAAAAGGCTTTGCATTATTTTCTGTTGTGTTTTTTTCCTCCATTCTGGGCATGTTTCTCATCGACTGCAAATACCTAATAATTATTCCCCCAATTAGGGGAAGTCCTGCTGTTGCCCTTATTTTTCAATGTCCACAACATGCATGTTAACCGAGATTTGGGCTCTAACCAAAGTCAAAGACCTTGAATTCCAGTCTCCTCCATTACCATTTCACATTGCCTCTCGGCCCGAGCCCCCATCTGAACTGCAGAGAGCAGTTGGAGGTTTGTGGTCGGTTCAGATAAAAAAGTGCTGCGAGCTGATTGTTTGAACCACAGGCCACTGGCTACAGTTACTGGCCCCAGTGTTTCTACCACCACCACCGCTTTGTGTTTTACCGGCGGTTCTGCTTGAACCCGATCTCCGTGACTCAGACGTTGGGAGTCCAGAAGAGGGCTTCCGCCTCTCTCTAAAGTTCTCCAAAGTTTCCCCAGATGAAAGGTTTTGAGATGATGATAACATTTCATCCATTGAAAACAAACTGGAAGGGGGCTGATATGGGTTTGACTCACTGGTCGGTGGGAATGCATGTGCTGGAATACTGATCGTTTAATAAAATCCTTCTCTTTTCTTGTCGAAAAAATATTTGCCATGTTGTTACATTCCTAAATCAGGTTTGATTTCAGTGGCCCCCGCTCTTATTTGCGTTGGAATGGCTTTCTTTTTATGCCTTCACCTCACGTGCTCCCATTGTCCGTGACCTGTTCTGCTGTCTCCAAACGAAACACGATTCCCCTCGCAGTATTTATTTGATGTGCTGATTTCTGCTGCCCATGCAGATAGAATCGGAGGAGAACAGAGACGGAGAAAAGAGAGAGGTCTGTCAGACCAACATCTGAGAAACAGGAATTTAGTTATTCAGCACAAAGCCTTTGTAGCCCCTGTTGTTTCTGGAAGAGGTACACAGAGGATTCTTTTCTATTGCAGCATAGCATCTCAGATCTGTCTGTTTGTGTGTACATCCAAGAGTGAAGGTTTAAGGTTTTAATGCATGCAACACATCTGTAATCACGTTCTGTGGAAAATGATCTCAAATTGCTTATTAGAACTGCTATATTTGCTGTACTCTCAAATGTCATGGAAAACTAGAACCTGCTAGTCAAGGAAGACTTTATTTGCAGCAAGATTGATCTATTATTTCTAAAAAGTCAAAATGTTTTTTAGACAACAGCAACAGGCAGGAAATGTTTCGTAATTCTAAAAGGCCAACCACATGATTGTGTTCAGGATGAACCCTGTCGATGGGTTTGTAGGTAAAATTCTTCTCACCATAAATTAGATTAGGAAAATGAAAAGCTGGAAACTACTTCAATAGCAGTGATCTTTGGTCCCACTTGCAGCAGTGTATTAGAAACAAACATGATTCTGCTTCTGGACTAAAAAGCACAGGGTCGGGAACATTACTGAAAACCAGTGTTGAAAGTAAAGATAAATATATCTGGTATATATCTGATCTGGAAATGTTTTATTGCTGTTCTGGGCTCGGAGAAGGTGGACTTGGGAGAAAGTGAGGAATTCTCCTGTGGTTTCAGATGGTTTTTAACAGCAGGCAGTTTGGAGAGGTACCATCCACCTCAGTGATTGTACATAAAGCTTAAGGGGCAACGGACAGCATCCGTTCGGAGGTCTTTCTCTGAGCTTACTGCACGTCAAACTGCTCTCTGCTCTAGCGTGGCTCATGCGTAAAACGGGCCTGCCTGCTCGGACGTTGGTGATCAATTGGTTAAGTGCTTTGCTGGTAATCTACGGAGACATAAAGCTTGACCGCTGCTGTTACTGCAGATCCAAACTGTTTTCGTTGGCTTATTGAGCAGACTTCTGTTTTCCTCATTGACACCCAAACAGGCTCCAGCCCCGACCTCTCCTTTAATCTGTGCTATCACTTTGACATACTTTGGGCCTAACTGATTGTCTACTGGCAGAATTACCTCCATAATTGTGCTTGTGTAAATACAAGCCATGAATGTCATTTCCACAGAACCGACATGGCCCCATTAAGGATCAAAGCCCTCGCTTCCTCCCGGTTATCTCCACATCAGACGGCGGACTGTTGTGTGACAAGAGTAAAGGGCGGCCAGGGAGCTCCAAAGGTTCCCACTCATCCACCATTTTCTCACTCCATGCGAGTGCCCACAGCTGCCCCATGCATTTGAAATTTGGTTGATTTTTTTTTTTGTTTTTTTTCATGTGCTTCCTTCAGCTGGAGTTTGTGATGTTGCACAGTCTAATGAGGGTTTTTTCTTTAGTGTAGGGAAATCTCAAATCTGCCACACACACA
>CAJRST010008890.1:8826950-8853034 GCA_907169785.1 Menidia menidia | reverse complement strand
CACACACACACACACACACACACACACACACACACACACAGGCGGGCTCACAAGTCTTTTTGAGCCGGGGCCCCACAGCGCCGTCTCCACGCCCCCCCGCGCTCCGACTCTCTGCTGGATCTGTGAATAGTTCTGTGCAAACTGTATTTGGCATTCTCAATTCCACAACAGCAGCAAAGATCTGAAGAGTAAAGTCAAACGCCCAGCCTCCCACACACACACACACACACACACAGTTGCAGATGCACCCCCCCCCCCTCCCTTTGGTGTCACCTACACCCCCATTAGGGCTCCTTGAAGTCTGCGGGAGACCTCGAGGTCTCTAAGCTGTTTATCGCCGCGGCGCTCGCAACACGCCGGGGTTTTCTCACCCCTACCGACGCCGTAAATGTGGAGAGGAGGAAGATCTCTGCCGCTTTCTCCCGAGGGCTCTGAAATCAGCCCCGGCTCCTCCACCCAAAAACACAAAGATCCCCGCGCTCGCCGGCGCGTGCACGCGCAGCGCTTTGATCCACAGATGAATGGAGCAAACGCACAGGGAAGTGACAACTTCCAGCAGAGCTGGCCCCCTTTTCTTCCACAGCCCCCACCCCACTCACACACACACACACACACATACTCACACACACACACACACACACGCTAAACCTGCCCCCTCCCCTAAAAGCTGAGGATCTGAGGGAAGACTGAGCGTGTCATGTGAGCTCTCAGCAGGTCAGAGTGGAGCTGGAAGCTCCAGGCTTTAGGGGAGAACAGTGAAGGCCCCCGCTCGCAGAAGTTGTTGGAACACAAGCAGTTTGTTAGAATAAACTTTCGCTAACCCCGTTTTCTTTTCGGCACAATGAGAATCGCGGCGACTGATCTCGGCGTCGGGAAAAAGATCCACACTTTGGATCTCGCTGCTCTCCTTGCTTTTGTTTTTATTTTTTCCTTTCATTCTTGTCTGATTTTTTTTGGCAATGGCTGCCATTCCCATGGTGCACCAGCCCCAGGCACCATCAAACAGCCCCTCTTTTTCTCACTTTTCCTCCCCTTTATCCCGACTACAAAGAGACGCGAGAAGTGAAAAAAAAGGAGAGAAAAAAATCAAGAAAGCCGGTTTGCAGAAATAAAATGCAAATAGTGTCAGATGTGTGCGCACACACACACTTGTACTGTCACAACACCCTAACACAGAGGTGCCCAGTGTGTGACAAGGTGGGGGAATAAATTACCTCAACCTTTTTCATCTCCCACCCTCTTTTCCCACCTTTATCTCCCCCTTTGAATCCTCTCTTTTTCTTCATTTTCTGCAGCGAGCTCACATCTCTGCATCTCAACTTCTCCTATGTCTTATTTTATCCTTCATCCTTTTCCTCCCTGGAGTTTTCTTCCACCCCCTGTTGATATGTGGCTTTTATTTCTAGATGTAAAGCCACTGCTTCCCATCAATCTATCCCTCCATCCCTTCCCTCCGCCGCCCTATTCTCCCCCACTGCGTGTTTGATATTTGGCGAGGAAGCCTTTGAAGTGAGCTGCCTTTAAAGAGGCGTGCTGATGATGACAGAGGAAGCCAGCCGAGGCCTGGCCCAGTATGACCATACAGCCGGCTCGGGGCTCCGTAAAGCAGCCCGCTGGACCTGGGTGCTGGTTTAGAGACCCCCCGGTCGTCGCCGCTGTTTGTGGGGAGACGGAGCCTCTTTCCTGGGACGGGAAGGGCTGCTGGAGTTGTGTGAGGTTTGCTTTGAGATGGCGCGGCTGCTAACCACCTCTTTCCTCTCCCAGCGTACGCAGTGCCCTCCTAAGGAGATGGTCCCCATGAAGCCGGCCGAGTTTGCCGCCCAGCTGATTTCCCGCCTGGAGAACCTGAAAAGGGAGCAGGACACCCTCAGCTCTCTGGAGGAGAGGCTGCAGCAGATCCAGGAGGTCAGTTTCAGACGGATCCCGGCCGGCCGGACCTGTCAGACACGCTGTTTCCACCATTTGATGACTGTTTGTCTCCATCAGGAGGAGGAAAGAGAGGATGCTGACGTCAGTGGAAGTCTTCCCCAGCCCTCCCCCCATCCGTTGACCCTCCTCCCCGGTTCCTCGGACGAGGATCCTCAGGCCATTCTGGACAAACACCTGTCCCGGGTCTTGAAGACCCCCGGGTGCCAGTCCCCCAACGTCGTCCAGCACTCGCCCCGCTCCATCTCTCCCGAGCACCGGCCGCTCGCCTGCCCGGGCTTTGGAATCAGAGCCTCGGCAAGGACCGGCCCCTCCTGTTCGTCGGCCTTGAGCCCTGACGAGGGGGCCCCGGGCCCCGGCCGGACCCTGGTGGGCCGGCCCAGCACCAAGCACATCCACCACCACTACATCCACCACCACGCCAGCCCCAAGTCCAAAGAGCAGATCGAGAGGGAGGCGGCCCTGCGGGTGCACGGCGTGCTGGCCGGCGGCGAGTGCCCGCCCTGCACGCCGTACCCGCGCAGCCGCAGCCTGGGCCGGGAGATGTGCGGCGCCGCCTCCACCGACAGCAGCGCCGGGTGGGTCCCACACACCCGCTCCAGCCCCGGCCCCCTTTCTCCTCCCTTTTCCCAACTAAATGGGACTAACGCTGGTTTTTCTCTCTCTCTCTCTCTCTCCCCACAGGCGCTCCAGCTCTCTCTCCCGGCGCGTGTGTCGCTCCGGGGCTGAAGACGGCGTGGCCGACAGGTGCGTGGAGGACGGCGGGCCCCTGCAGCTGCCCAGCGACACGGCGGACCCCGCCCAGAACGTGCTGCAGTGGATCCTGGACAGCAAACGGCAGGGCCGCCACAAGTCTCACAGGTGGGCAGCGGCCGGCCGGGCAACATGGCGCGCAGACTAGGGATGTCCCGATCCAGCTTTTTGCACTTCCCATCCGATACCGGCCCATACCAATACCGGCCTATCCGGGCATGTATTAAAGTTTAAAGTTCTTTAGCCTACTTACTTAGTTGTCAGACTCATGTTGAACAGGCATTTACTCTTATAAAAACTTAATGGTTAGGACACAGACCTGTGGGTTAGGAGATGCTAATGCTCTTGTGGGATTGGATTTAAAAAACAAAACTGGATTGGGAGTCTGGATCGGCAATTTCTCATATTTTTTGCAAATATCGGCATCCGATCCAAATATCGGGAATGGTGCGACGCCCCCTCTGGCGGACGTCCCCCCGGTCATCGCTTTTGCTGACGTGCGCCTCCTGTTTTTCCCTCGCAGCGCCCAGAGCACCAAGAAGTCCTTCGGGGGTCCGTCCGCCCAGACGCACATGTGGGGCGGCGGCGGAAACTGCGCCCACCTGCGAGGCCACCAGCCCGCCCAGCCCTTCATCCAGGATCCCGCCATGCCCCCCCTGCCCCCGCCCAACACGCTGGCCCAGCTGGAGGAGGCCTGCCGCAGGCTGGAGGAGGTGTCCACCAAACCCGCCAAACAGAGGTAGAGAGGGAGGGGCCGGTCCGGCGGCCGGACGCCCCGCGGGGCCCTCCGGCAGCATCCCGTCTCATTCCCCTTCTCTCCCCAGGCACTCGCCGTCCGGTCTGCAGCGGGAAAAGACTCACCCGGCGTCTGTCCAGGGCGGGGGAAGCGTCCCGGCCGGCCCCGCCACGCCCAGCCCCGGCCTCCAATCAGAAGAGTACGATGCCTCTAGCGTCCTGCCCTCCCTCTCCCCTCCTCTTTGCTCCTCTTCCTCCTCCTCCTCTCAGCAATAGGCTCCAACTTCCAGTGTACTTGGACCCTTTTAACTCCTTCTGCTTGTCACCCGCACCGCTCAGCGCACGTGCACAGAGGGCCGCCGCCGGCCGCCGCATGCAAAGCCCCGTTTCCCACACGCACTCCCCTCTTTTCTTTTTAGCAGAGTTCATTTCAGGCTTTGCACCCGGGCTGCCTCTGTGCTTGCATGAACTGTGCGTATCTGTGTGTGTGTGTGTGTGTGGAGTGTGTCGTCCCCGTACCACCTGACTTTTGCCGCCTCCCTCTCATACGCGCATGCATGGTTTTTACTGGCGGCCCTTCAGTGGAGCTGCCGGTCGGCCGGGGGCGGGCAGAGCTCGGCGCCGAGCGAGCTCCTCTGAAGTCCGCCTACAAAGCCCTGGACAGGGCTGAAGGGGAATTGATAACTCTGCCCCCTTCTTTATGCGCGCGTGAGCACACACTGACTGATGGCAGCGGGTCACGCACCGGCGGGGAGCGAGTGGCTTTAGTTCCAGTCGAGCTCTGTCCTCTCCGCCCATGCCACTACGGCATGATTCCCCCGATGCTTTGCTCTGCTTCCTATTCCCCTTTTGAATCGGCTCGTTAAGTGTCGTGAGTTCCCCCCCGCATCCTCTGACAGCCTCCCTCTGCCTCCTTACAGGTTTAAGAAGGCCGCTGGGAGCCCCGCCGGGTGCGGCGGCGAGACCGTGGTCACCTATTTCTTCTGCGGGGAGGAGATCCCCTACCGGAGGACCATGAAGAGCCACAGTCTCACCCTGGGCCACTTCAAAGAGCAGCTCCGCAAGAAGGGCAACTACAGGTGTGTGTGAAGGCCCGTGCTGCCCGGACAGACACGCAGAAGCACGGGGGGGGGGGGCTGAAACGCCGCCTCCCTATTTGAGCCGAGCGTTTGGTTCCCAGTGAGGCCGCGTTGAACGTGCCGAGGAGAGGGAAGGGGACAAGAGGGAGGGTGGTGCAGGGGTTAGTGGGAGAGTCTGAACTGCAGCGATTTGGGTCCCATCTGGTATTGATTTCCATGCTAAGGCACACTTAATACACACGGCTTTGAAGCCCCAGCCTCTTTCATTTCAACCAACAAAGACTCACACAAATGGCCAGTGTGCAAATTCTTCACTGATGCTATCAGGCCCCTTTTTTTCTCTCTCTTTTTCTCTCTCGCTGGTGTGTGTATGTGTGTGTGTTGAATGCGCACAGTGTTTACACATGTTGTAATCATTTTATGGATATTTTTGAAAGGCAGATTGTTAAATGCCAGATCCGCTCACTTGCCCCGCTACAGGGCCCTGACTTCACGCCGCCCAGCTCCTATGTGTGTTTGCAGAGAGATTTTTGACCCTGATTGCACCTATCCAGGAGAAAAGATCAAACGGTTATTGTTCAGGCTGCCCCCGCCTCCCGGATAAGTGCGGCTGGAGGATCGTGTTAATAATTACAGGTATCAAACCGGAGGAGAGGAAAAGCAAAGGAACTTGGACAAAGCTCGTCCTGTCCAGATGCGCACATATTTGGATCAACAAATGTGACAGGCACTTAGCTCTGGGCTCTCCACATCTGTCCGTGTGCCCCCTCCCCCCCACCCCTCCACTCCTCATCTTTTTCTCTCTGGCTCACTGTCTAAGTTCCTGTTTCATACCATCCACTTTTTTGTTTTTTTCTTTTTGGAAGGAGAGCCGCACGGCGCTTTAATAGCAGCCAGAGAATGTGTGGAGTTGGGTCATTTCAACATGGCAGCGGTTCAACAAAGAACAGTACTGCTTGGCCCTGCCAGATGATATTGGTGCCAGATGTCAGTGCAAAAGGAGAGAGAAGGAGAGAGAAGGAGAGAGAAGGGGAGAGAAGGGGGGAGGCAGATCCAGCCACATAAAACATGTTCCAGTGGAAATACAGGCTCTCAGTCTCTGTCTCTCTCAGCAAAAAACATCACAGCTCTTTGAAGCTTTTTTTTTTTTCTTTAAGAGTAGGAGGACTGGACATTCTTCTTTCCTTTTTTTCATCTGGTTGAGATGAAGAGAGAGAAAGCGTTTATCAGACAACTTTCATTCCGTCCTCTTTACTCAACTTTATCATATTCGTTCGCTGTGTTTCCCTGAGAGGCCTCATTTAGTTGAAGTCTTCCTGTATTTAAGCCGGGCTGCTTTTTTACTGGGGGCCACCCTCCTGCTAATCGGCACATGTGCATTCAGGAAGTCCTCTAGCTATTCCTCCTTCTTCTTTTCTGAGTTTTCTACTTCGTGTTCAACTTTGTCAGTGTACAAAAAGTGAAAAACGAGGAGGGAAAACGCTCACAAACAAACATACCTGCATTCCTGCCCCCCCCTGAATCCAGAGCGGGGCTTTTTTCCATTACACAGTTAATGAGTGGATTCCCAGCTCCCGCTAACCAACCCACCCCTGCTGCTCTCTCTTCCTCCTAAATGAGGAGTGTGTTTGGTGAAGGAGGGGGTGACATCATTAGGCCCCAGTGAGGTCATGGCTGAGGAGAAGCCCCTCCTCACTTCTCCCCTCCTCAGCACGCACGGAGCTGGCTGTCAGCTGACCTCCCCGTAGCCCCCCTCCTGCAGCAGGGCTGGGGGGGGGGGGGGGGGGGGGGGGGGGGGTTGGGCCGCGGCTCTCTTCCCCTCCCCCTCCACTTTGTTCTTTTCTTTGTCCTGTGATAATGATCTAGAGTTTAGGAAAGCTCCGTCCTCTATCGTGTGTGTGTGTGTGTGTGTGTGTGTGTGTGTGTGGGAGGGAGTCGGGCGGTAATGACAGACAGACTTACAGGCACCCGAAATTTTAGCCTGTGTCAGAGGACCCCCTCATTTGCCACACAGGTCTAATTGAGCGACGTCGGGCAGAAATGAGGGGGAACAAATGAGGGAGAGTTTCCTGTTCGTCATCTCGTAGCGTCGATATCTGAGTAATTACTCTCCTTTGTCTCTGTTTCTGGGCAGGTACTATTTCAAGAAAGCCAGCGACGAGTTTGAGTGCGGCGCGGTGTTCGAGGAGGTGCTGGACGACGGCTCCCTGCTGCCCACCTACGAGGGCAAGATCCTGGGGAAGGTGGAGAGGATGGACTGACCTCGCCTCCCGGCTGTGTGGACGTTCTCTGTTGAAGCTTCAGACTATTGGACTGTAGACGCTGTTCAGAGAGAGCCGGGGATGCACGAGAGACACTAAAGGAAAAAGAAAGCAGGACACGAGACTGGACTGTGAAGTGGCCGGCCGCTCTGAGGTGAAACTGGACTCCAACCTCTCCAGTATAGAAATGTCCAGAGACTCTAGGTGAATGACCACTTGTGGGAAGCAGTGGGGACGGTGGCTTAGCTGTGAGACTGAGAGCCCCCCCCCCCACACCAGCAGGATGTATATGCAGATACACATGTACATTGCATTGTATTGTGATGCTCGTATTGCTGTGTAAAGATTTCTATTGCTATTTATTGGAAATATCCCCGCCCCGACTCCTATTCCGCCTCCCATGGACACGCTGCTCGGAGTTGGAGGAACTTCTCCAATGTTCCACAAACAGGATTTCTCCCTTCAGAGCTCCAGTCGGCGAGCAGAAAACAAATGGTTTTATTCCCTTTCAGCCCCTCATATGGAACCGTCAGAAATACCTCTGTAACAGCTGGTCTCTTTGCTGGATACTGTACTGCTGACGCTGGGATACGGCCTCTCTCATGTCGATCGTATATTTACTACTGCAGTGCTATTTGTGGAAAGGTTCCCATCTGCTCTGAAGGGCCCTGAGTGCGCTATGAAAAGTGAGCAAAAAAAAAACGCTATTAATGTTTAATTCCCTACTCTGGGACTCTGCCCAGCTAGCCTTGATCAGTCACATCTTAGTGCCTTTGTTTCCATGGCGCAGGCATCGCACAAAACGCCTTCATGTGCACTAAGGAAACTGCCCTGGACAGGTCCTCGAGTCCCCAAAATGTGTTTACACCAATATTATTATTTACCAACAAAAAGCTCTATATAATGCTCCCCAATGTGCTTACCTTTGTAAGTGTGTGTTAGTGTGTGAGTGCGTGTGTGTGTGTGTGAGGGAGAGTGTGAGACAAAGTGGGTTACTCTGTGTGCGTCTGAGTCCTGCAGGATGCGCTGCGGGGGGGAAGGATGGCGGTGGCGGTCAGCCGCTGTGCCTACATGGGTTCTTGCCATGTTTCACCCAGTTTTCAGGGTCTTATTAATCCCCTGGTTTTCACAGGGGGCCTTATGTTGAAAAGATATTTTTTATGCCTTTTAGTATCCGTTTCATCATGTTTTATGATATTTTCATGGCTTCCTCAGCTCCACATGTAAACTGTAAATTATGCGTTCCATAGAGCTCAGTTGAAAAGATGCCTCGGTACTTTAATTATTATAATTATGAAGAGATGTAGCCTTTATTAAAATGCTCTATTTTTCAAATTAGAAAATGACTTGTGTTTTGTCTGTTTTGGTTGATTTTTCTGCCTGTAATTGGGGTTTTATATTTATTTATATATATATACACATACATTTCTATGTATTTTAATGTGTGAATGTGCAAAAGATTTCCAACACACACCCTACTGAGCAGAGTGTAACGGGCTGGGTCCTGTGAGAAATTTCCAACAGATTTGCATCCATTATCAGCTTTTAATGTGCTCCCTGTTGGAAATTAAAACATGCAGCATTAATTTGGCCACTAGAGCCTCTGTGTGTTTTATGGTAAATGGGAGGGAGAGATAAGTGCGTGTTAATGAGACATTTTGCAAACATACAGCGTGTCATGAGAACGTTTTGCCGGGCTACTTCCATGGTGAAGCGTTTGCCCCCCCGTGGCACTCTGGTGAAGGGAACGCAGCGTCTCCCGCCGGCCGTTTTTTTGCGGAGAGGTGTGGGCTGATTCTCCAAAAACGGGAAAGAGATGGTGATTCAGATCCAACCATTAAGGGAAGATTTCATGAGAGCAGATAAAGGCCGACTGTTTGTCCCCCTGGAGAGGAAAAAAGCCAAGTGTGCATAAAGTAATTACATCCCAATTTATTTAAGTGTTTATGTACAGAAAACCTTAAAAAGATTTTTCCCAAATATTTCTCAAACCAGAACACTGATTAATATTTGATTGGAGGGACCACTACACAGCCATTGGCTATAGAAAAAAACACCTCGTTTCAAAATACTGGCTCGTTCTACCTTTTTACTGGAGCCACTGAGGCTCCAGCAGCAGCAGCGTCCATCAGAGCTCCCCCTGACCCCGCCGCTGTGAGGGGCTCTGGGAGGAAAAAGAACTCACGTGAACTCATCTAAACGGCCGCCGGCGTCTGGGTCTGCGTGCTGCTATCTTCACACGGCCGGGACGCGGTCGGTCGGTCGGTCGGTCGGGTCCTCCGCTTTCAACTCTCATTGGTTTGGAGTTTTTGCTTACGCTGCCTTTCATATTGAAAGGGCATCGCGATATTGTTAAAATACCATTTTGGGCCCTTTCATCAGCAAAGGTCAGTGCATACACTTGAAGGCCAGCCTTTGGAACTAAGAGGCTCTCACTCAGCGCCGTCAGAGGGCCTTGTGAACCCGGCTTTGTGCAGAGAGCTATTTTAGATGGGGGGGTCATCTTTCTGAAGAATGCACGGGTTAGGGCCACCATTCACTCAGGTGAGGGCTTTCAAAAGGCAGCCCAGTGGTCAGATATGAGGGCGTTCTGAAGGTTTGATGCTGCGGTCTGCAGCACCAGCAGATTATCTCTGCATGCTAAAATGATCTCAGTCTTTTCAAAGAGCACCGTTAAGGCATGCGGAGCTTACTGACAAAGCATCGGTTGTAAAGCGGCTAAGGTTGGTCACTTAACTGATTTTTACGGGACCAGATAACAGGCAAACCGTTTGAACATTCACAGCAAAAATTCCTTTCGTCGTGGC
The DNA here is from genome assembly GCA_907169785.1 of Menidia menidia. Classification (NCBI taxonomy): domain Eukaryota; kingdom Metazoa; phylum Chordata; class Actinopteri; order Atheriniformes; family Atherinopsidae; genus Menidia; species Menidia menidia. The sequence continues at coordinate 8,843,473 of CAJRST010008890.1, read as the reverse complement.
TTTTTTCTTTTTTTTTTTTTTTTGTAGCAAAGGGGCCACGTCTCAATTTCATCAAGCATTCTTGGTTGTGAAATGATAAATAAATTAAATCACTTGACCAAGTTCAAGTCCGGTGACTTGATTTGATTAGGTCATTATTTCATCTGGCGTAGCATTTTATTGTTTTTTGTTAAAGTGCCCGGTTTTACACGCCGAGCACATATCTGACAGCTCACTTCCATTTCAGAGGAGGCGTTTGAAGGCATTTGATCCCCCGAAGACGACATGTGACTGCAGACCGCATTAAGCCTGTTTATCCACCTTTGAAGTTTAAAGGCTTTACTACCAGAAGTTCTTAAACTATCTCTGGATACAGAGATCCTGCTCCTCTGCAGGAGCCCCATGCTTTCTCCTGTAAAGACCAAGCTAACATAAAGGATCAACCAAAAACCAAAAAAGGGAGATGTTGCGTCAGGATCCAGCTTTTTTTTTTTTTTCAAATCTGGGCCTGCTGTGTCTGGACATCAACATTGCCACGCTGTAATTCCTCATTCGACTATCCGTTCTTCTCGCTGGACAATGAGCGCTGACAGCCTCCTGAGCCTCCGACTGCCCACTCGCTTAAGAAATCAGCTGCGAGCCGTAATGAATTGGCACGGTCTGGTGCCAGACGGCCTACCCCCACCCCCCCGATGTCCACATCTCTGTTTGCTATTGTTTCCCCGCTGATGATGTCCACGGCCCGCTACCTGTCCCTCCCACACCGTGTGAGATCAAAGGCTCTGAAACCCAAACAGGAAATGGAAGCGGGCTCTCCCAGATGTGCGGCCATTTGTGGGCCGCTGGTCTTTGGCCTCTGTGTACAGTCCACACTGTTCCCGTCACTCCCCGATTTTTGCTTCATGATGCAAATGTCTTTAAGATAGAGACGAGAAATCCTTTTGGAACGAATGCAGAGAGAAACATGAAAGAGGTTTGAGTGTGTGTTATCGTCCAGCCAGAAAACAGCTGAGCGTTGGAGGCCCTGGGAAAAAACTTCACTCACCGTCTGTCACCACAAACCTCAGTTTCACTTAAATGCTCTCAAGCTATCCCACCGTGGATGAGTACAAGAAAGCGAGACCCCCCAATTTTGGGTCCAGAACCCCTTCATTTGGAACCTGGATAAGCCACGCGAGTTGTTCCACACAGGGCCTCGACCCAGACAACCATGGGACTGTGGTCTACCAGGGGCCCTCCGCTGGATCACGGTCAGGCGCCACTGAGGAAGCTGATCCCCGCTCCGTGTGACCAATCATGTGATGTTATACAGCTCACCGCTGCACCCCGGCCAATGAAAAGCTCCGGTGCATGTCCCCATGAACGAGAACCTCGTCGTGAAAACATATTAACAGTGTTATTGTTGGAGCTTAAAGCAAGGCACAGAACACAGACCAACATGCTCTATAAAAAAAAGAGTGTGTTGATTATAAAAAAGAAGACGGAAATGTTAGAGTATCCGATGTCTCCGGGCTTGCAATAATACATTGTATTGCTGCTGTTTTCAGGAGACAAGCAGCCTGTAACTTAATGCCCAACATATGTGAGCAAAACACTCAAGGCTGCAACATCTCTTCCAAGGAGAATTATTTTTTTCTGAACTGTACTGCCAGATAAAAAAAAAAACAATCACGATCTTTCCCTCCCCAATCACAAAGCGAGATTAGGAGGAGATTGGGTATCTCACAAATGCTTTGGGAAATGAAGAAGACCGGGGTTTGAGGGCCAGAAACCCCCCCCCCCCCCCCTCTGCAGAGCGGCCCGCGCGGCGCGCTGAGGATGTGGGCTGGGATAGGACACCGGGCCTCGCCGGGGAATTCTGCGTCCACCCTCCTCACAACCGGAGGAAAAGCATCTTTTGTGAAGGGGAAGGGAGCGCCATTGTTCCCCTTTGTTGTTTACTCTGGTGTTAGATTTCGCCGTGTGCGGAGGGCAGCCCCACCGGGCCACAGCGCAGGCTTTGTTCCGGGCCTGAGCGGGAGCGCCGGCCGCCACTCACCGTCTCCCCCCCGACTGTCGCCACCGTCCCTCCAACGGCTTTGATTTTCAACTCCTCATCTCAGAGCTCCAGATTGTTGCCCCATGTTCCTGCCTCCTGCACCATTGTTTCAGAGTCTCCTCTCTCAAGTATGGCTTTTCTCCGACGCATGTGCGTGTTTGTCTGTGTGTGCGTTGGATGTTTGGAGGAGATTTGGGGTTGGGGGGGTGGGGGTGGGGGTGGGGGGGGGGGGGGGGGGGGGGGAGGCCGGGTTAACACAGAGTGCATGTGAAGTTTTATGGTTAACCACATGTGTTTTTGAATCTTTGAGCCTCCGCGTTTTTTCCCAGGGTGAGGGGTTGTGGGGAGTATAGAATGGGGACGGGGCGGGGAGCGGGAAGTGGGCTATGGGAGCGAGAGGCTGGGACATGTGGTTCTTGTTTGGGGCGCAGCATGCAGAGATGGTTGGGTCTGGCTTCTCCGTGCTCCGGACCTGCATGCGCAATCTAAACATCCCACTGATTATCAAACAATATGGACGCCTCTCGCCCCTCTCATCCCCCGATGTGAACGAGAGACAGATAAACACAGCGGGATCACGACAAGTGAGCTGAGCTCTTCTGTCAGGATCTAGACGTAAGAAGGTGAGTCTTTTCTTTAAGACTCACACAGAGCGCGAGGACACACAATATCATGTGACAGCTCTGATGTTTTTCCTTTGTAAAAAAATGTATATCTCCGATATCCTAGATTGTGTTTTTTTTTCTGTTCACTGTAACCGAGCATATTAACATGATGCCTCTTGGCTCTGTGTGTCGACTACAGAATGTGCTGTAGTTTTAACTTAGATCACATGAACAACAAACCACAGCACGCCTTTTAGCCTATTAGATACGAGCAACACCCACTCAGCTCCAGAGTCCTCCGGGTAAGATCTGTTCTACACGAGCACCACCCTGAACACATCAGCACAACACAAGTCAAGGGCAGTGTGTTAATCTCACACAATACGGGGAAAAAATCCCACACATCACGGATGATTTATCCCCACAAATCCTTCTGTCAGTTTGCTAATTTCATTCCTGAAAATATCAATAAACTAAAACCGATTAGGGTGGAGGTTATATTTATTATATCAGAGTAGTATTCAATTAGATGGATATACAGCAGAGTTGAAAGTGCTTTGGTGAATGTAAATAACAAGCTGGTGTAAGTTATATCAGTTTAAGAAATTAGGTGTAGTTCATTTGAGCTGGTCTGAGATCAGCTTAATAGTGTCCTCAGTACATACGCCTTCAGCATCTCTAGCTTCTGACAGCTTATAACAGCCATATTCATGTTTCTAATGTGTGAGAAGCAGGAACAGCTTCACAAAACAATGATTTTCCCCATCAGCGTCAGACGTGGCTTCATTTTTATTCTAATTTAAATTATTCAGAATTTCAGTTTTGAGTATTTGAACGCTGTGCTTGTCATTTCTCTTTCATTAATGAGCTCTCAGACATTTACATGTGACTGGTCTCCATGTTTAAAACTGTACAATATGTAAATAGCTCAAACATTTGAATTGCACTCTGATATTTTAGCAGTAATGATCCCACACTGTCATACGGTATGAAGCATTTTAAGCAGCTCTCTCGATGAATTATCAAATAAACATAAAAGACCAAACATTTCCTTTGTCAGGATGAACATGAGCAGATTCTGTGTTAGTTTTAGGCATCATTAAGAGAGTGTGATGTCAATCATCCGACATAATTTAAGATAAAAAATAACTCATTTAACTGGTATTCCCACATAAATAAAGGTAAGAGTTCCTGTGTTTTTAATGATTTTAATCTAAGATTACGTGTCCTTTGAACTGGATCCTTGTCCTTTTTTCCATTAGGAAAAACTACAAATCCAGAGGGCAGTGAGGAATGTGATTACAGATTATTCACACTATCTCCCATAAGTGTTGTGCTTTTTTTTGTCTCTGCATCAGTGCTTACATCTGTCCTGGGCCTGTAGACAGAAACGGAGGCTTTAAGGGGGAAACCGCCAAGAAGTGAGGTGAGCTGTGATCTGAGGTGTTCACTGCTGCTGGTCAGCCTGGGAAAGGAATGGACCTGGCTTCACTTCACACAGCCTCCACCAGCGTATGTGTGAGCATGCGTGTGAGTGCATTAGGTCGTGAGGGCGTGCACACATTTGTGCATGACTGGGAGAGCTCACGGCGAGAGCAGAAACCTTTGAAAGTAGAGAGTGAGAAAAGATAACATGCAATGTGTGAGAAAGCAGGAAAATACGGGGGAGCTTTTGACTGTCATCCAAACGCACATCTTGCAAATGTGCTAAAAGACGTCATCGGGATTGTGAGCAACAGGGAGGGAAGAGGAGAAGCGAAAGGGGTAATCAATTAAACCACTTTGCATGAGAGGTGGATGTGTTCTGAACTCGACGTTTAGGGCAACGAGGGCAGGGGGGAGTCAACCAAAGTCGGAGTGAGGAGGGGGAGGGCGGAGAGAGCTGCGATATAGATGAAAAGCCCCCAAAAAATGCCAAATGTGGAAAAAGAGCTGCGGCGCGGTGCGTCCCTGGCCGGGCGGGGGTCAGAGCTGTAGTAAACAAACCCATAGCCCGGCCGCGTGTTTGATCTCAACTGGGAAGCCCTGAGTGGAGTTAACAGCGAAATGGGCCCGGGCGAGCAGCAGAGTCTGGGTGTCTGGAGCGGGCACACAGAAGACTGTTGCGATGAGAAGGTTTCTGTACCTCAGTCTCAGCTTCTAATGCACTGAGATGCTCCAGCCGGAGCTCATGAATACAACACAGATGTTATTCTGTGACCAGAAGGACCTAACGTTCCTTAAATGTGACTTATTTGTGGTGGCTTTCCATTTAAGGTGACATTTGGATTAGATAGATCCCATTAAGGTACCGGGCCATGCTCTGAAGCTCTCCTCAGAGCCTGTCCAATGATGTCAACAATCCCCCACACATTTCCAACCATTTTGGCAAACCATCCAAGGTAAGGCACCAGAAGCTAATGGAACGCTGCCAAAGGAGAGCCGTACTTATATTTTGCAAGAAGAATCTGAACTTTTTGCCCCTGTAGTCTCAATAAAGTCTCCTTGGATGTGTCCTCCTCTTTTCTTTTTTTACATAAAGGGTTGTGATTTCTAGACAACACAGTATAAATTACTTTTCAAATGACTTTCCTTCAGTATTAATTTTTTTTTAAAGAATGTTACTGTCAGATCTGGGGGGTTCTCAACAATGGTGATTGTCTGGTCAGCAGAGCATAAAAATCATATAAACTTTTGCTAAAGCACTATTGTATGTACTAATTTCATCTAGAGATGGTTGTTTTTGGTTATTTGTCATGTCATTAGTGCAAACAACAATTCAATCATTTGATTTTGAAATAATTCCCAGATGTAACTTTAAACGAAAAAGAGACTTTTTTTGTGTGTTTGACAGTCTGTATGGATAGTTGTACAATTATTGAAATATCGTGATAACCTCCAGATGAAAGCTGGTGTGCACAATGCTGTTTATCAGCCACCTGACTCTGAACATCAGAGATACCGAGCTGCCGAGTTGGACCGGGGCTACCTTTGATCGCTCGTTATTTGGCTGAAAAAGGAGCACGTCAGGCGGAAGAATCTTAACGGCACGCCTTTGCCTGTTTTTCCAGCCTTGAAGAAGTTAAAATTAGTCTTTTAAAAAGGCTGAATTCAAAGCCGGGAGCATGAAAAGGAGGGCAGAATGAAATGTCGGCACTGCGGTGTTAAAAGGGAGATGGGAGATGAGAGATCCTAGTGTCTGACTTTGGTGTGACTTCAAACGGCTGTGTTTAAAGCGGCAGGCCTTAATGCCGGCCCGATAGCAGCACTGTCACGTCTGTGTGACCTCCCACAGCTGGCCAGCCGGGGACACGGGCCTCATGTGGCGAGTGTGCGCGCACACATGTGTTTGCTGGTGTCTTGTGTGCGTTTGAGCTTGTCTGCCTTTTTTTGTGCGTTTGTGTGTCAGCACTCTTGTGGCTCTGGCTGTGTGTCTTGATGTGATTGTCTGTGTGCCCTTTAATGTTAGTGTTTTTGATGTCAGTGTATGTGTTTGCCTAAGCCGTGAATTTATGTGATTGTGTGTGCATTTTTTTTTATTTATTTTTTTGGTGCGTGTGTGTGCAGAGGTTAAAGATCTAAGCCGGGCTCTGCCCTTTCTCCCTATGCACGGGGGTCTTTTTTCCCTTCTTGTTAAGATTCAAACGCTGATAGGCTTTGAACTGCAGCTGTGGACTCGGCAGTCATTTCACCACTTTAGCTCAACTAGCTAAAGTTGCCCCGCCACACTAATGCTGTCATTACACACCAGAACAGCAGCCACATTAACTGCAGAGCAGTGGGCGAAGGCCACGTTTATAAAGGCAAGGATTTGTCTTTGAAGTGGCAATATGCTGGAGATATTTAGGGTTAACATGTCAGTCAGGGGAACTTTTTCCCCTTCAGTTCATCATCTAACTTTCAACACGCAGTAAATATGGGAAATGTACATGAGATGAAAACCCTGTTTTACAGATAGATATAGATATATTTGTATATGTTTTTTTTACCATAGCAGCATCACCAGTGGTGCTTCAAAGCTTATGAATTATTGATTTTCTTTCTATTTTTCTGCCAAAAAGGAATCTCAAAACACTTTCGAAACATTTATTCTGAAGATAAATTATGATAGATTTCTGTCCAGATGAATAAATAAAAGCAGCACCACTGTCGTTTGTGTTTTGCCTGATTCCTCTTCAAATTAAAGACTACATTTTAACACGGATCGGCATTGTTTTCCGAATGCTTTTCACTTACTCACTTGCTTTGGTTGTCCTACGCTCCTTTCAGTGCTTTTGTAAAAAGCAGAATGCATCTCAGGTCATGTTCACGAGGAGCTGTGTTGGTCTAAACTGAAACATGTTGTACTCTGCAGAGAGCTCTGGATTCTATTCATAACATAGCAGATAATTACCATCAAGGATTCTTGACAGATGAACGGACCTGACATTTTTCTCTCTTATCGCCTTGCCGGTTTATTTTGTTCTCTCTGTCTGTCCCTCGTGTTTCTTTTGGTGCTTTTTCTCTTATCCTTTGGAGCTGGCAGGAAAGAAAGGCCGTGCAGCCTCTTTTCCGGCTCTTTAAAGTCCAAAGGGTGGGATACTGCTGAGAGCCGCTTTTCTTCTCTCGCTTTCATTTCATCTGTATCTCCTCTCGGGAGAGAGTGCAGATGTTTTGAAAAGACCACCTCATGCACGCAGATGTGACAAACTTGCGTGCATTCGGCACCTGGATGAAACCCACAGAGAAGTTTTATTTTCTTTGCATATCAGTCCTGCAGTGTCCATTTCCCTGATGCTTTTTTTATTTATATTTGCAGGAGGCCTGTGTGCGCCTATCAGGTCATTAAATATAAAGTTTCCAGTGGTTGCCTCCCGGCCTCTGACTGTTTGTGCGCCCGGCTGACAGCAGGAGAGCAGAGAAAACATCAGGGGATGCTCCTGTCACACCCCGATCGCGGCTTTGACGTGGCACATCAAACACAGTCTGTGTCTGTATGTCATTCTCAAAGGAAACACTGGGGGAGGCGCCTGCAAGTGTGTGTGACAGATACACACAAAGACAGGGAAAGAAGAACAAAAAGACAAACAAATGCAGTCTTTATTTATTTATTTATTTATCGTTTGCTTGAAATAGACGTTGACAAGGTTTTGCCACTGGAAAGAGCTGTATATGAGTGAATGGATGCTGTTGTGTGTTTCCTCAAGATTGAAGTTTTTAGGCAGAGATAAAAGACATCAAAAGGGATTTTCATTCTTGGAAGTTCCTCGCCAGGCCATTCATGGGCAGAGATTTAGCTGCCACCTGCTTTGTTGTGGGCGAATTTGCATCTCCGACATTGGATCGACTCTTGCAGTTTTGTGCTCATTCCAAGTCGATGAATACTTGCAGGAAGTCTGATGATAACAACACACACAGCAAAATGGAAACCTCAGAGTCTGGTAGGCTGATCACGCTACTTTCCTGGATTTTAATTTGATCCATTCATTCATTTTTTACTTCCTTTTTTTTTATAACTGTTGCCAGTTTTTGTCGGATGATCTTTACTTCTCTCTCCTCGTCTCCCATTGTCCTCCATTGTTTTGTCCCCGGGCTCTTCTTGGCATTGTTGGAACAACAGCTGCCAATAAAGTGGCTTTTTCCTGTGATGAAGATTTAATGTGCTTGTCAGACGGCACAACTAACATATGTTTGCCCCTGATGCTGCTTTAAGGTCGGAAACACAGATTTATTAATGATCTCCTGGAGGTTATGGAGCCTACATTATGAGCAAATGAGCAAACTTGTTCAATGCCAAATGCAGAAGAGACATTTCTTTCTTTTCTTTAAACCTCTTGATTTCAAAACTGGAAAAATTGGACAAAACCCTTGATAAAGCACAATGGAATAAGGATGGAGGTTGTGGTGTGAAACTTGGGAAAACACAGCCCTAGCTTCCTAGCCTTTTTTTTTTATTTGAATGTGCTTTGAAGGTTTTAAAGGGCCATTATAATGTCACGAATTGCTGAAATTTATGTGAAGTATTACATCACATAAATGTGCTCTGCAGAAATATTCTCTTGTGAAGTCTTTCCTCTCCATCATTCCAAACGTTTCTGACTATCTGTGTGAGACCATTTGTAGAGCCACGAATTTATCAATTGTTCATCTAAACTATGAGTTCTGTCCAATCACAGCTTAGCCGTTTGTTAGATCAGGTAGGTGAGTCAGTCTCCATCTACACTGAGTGTTTTCCATTCAGGGTGTAGAACTTTTTTTTGTTAATGAGCAATTTATTTGTATTTGAAAATGAGACTTTTTCCCCCTCAAATCTTCACTCGTGGTGACACAAGTTACAAAATGTATGTCTGTAAGGAAAGTAAAGACAAATTCTTATAAAAGAAGCATTGCACCAGTGATCTGTGCGTGTTTCGAACACATGATCAACTTTCTCCCTAACGTTGTCTTTGCCTGTGTCATGCAGGTGCTGTTGTCTGCTTGTCTACATCAGCGTCAATTTCTGCAGAATGTGTTGGTTTCATGAAACCGATCCGGCTTGCTGCGCCAGCACGGGGCCGGGCCGCTCATTAAAAATGCTAATGTCTCCTGTCGGGTCTTTGATGCAGGACCCAGGCACACAAAGCCAGCCAAGGTTACCAAGGGTCTGTGTAATCCTTTGTTCGGTCCCGACTCAGGGAGACTCCCGACCGAGTGCCCTGACAGTCACAATCAATCATGTCATGGACGTTCAACACAGGTCTGCTGACCCCCTCCAGCATGTCCTGCTTTAATTAACCAACTCGACAGACTCGCACAAAAGTCTCGTGAACACACAAACGCACTTGAACAAAATAAGCACTCACACGATACAACACTCTCCCGCATCTTGAATGACTTCATATGTGCATCAGATCTCCCAAGTAGTCTGCGTGTGACTTAATTACTGTGATGTAAAGGGGAAGAGATGAAATTCAGATGTGGGTTTGTGTGAGAGTGGGAGAAAAAAAAGTGGTCTTTGCATTTCTGATAACCGTTCCCCTGACGGCAAACAACCGATGTCTTAAAAGCTGTGTGTGTGTGTGTGTGTGTGTGTTTGTACTGCTTTTTTTTAAGAGAACGTTGGGATGGGGTTTGTGTTGACGTTAGCTTGACATCATGTTAACAAAGTCTGTCTAATCCCTTGATGGAAGGCTTGGCAAAAGCTGTGATGATTTTTGTGTGCGTTAGACTGACGTTAGACTGATCAACAACTCATAGCTGCCCCCCCCCCCTCCCCACACACACACCATTTGTAAACGTCTTAAAGTCCTGCATATTCATCCTGGTTTGACTTTGTTTAGTTTCAGATTATGAGATTATGAGCTCATGAATCTCCAGCTGTCTGTCTCTTCCCTAATTTTAATGTATAATTGACTTTTTTATTAAATAAGAGAGCATCTGAGATAGGCTGAAAAAGAAAACTCTGCAGAGGCCTATGGGGGCAAATACTGCATCCTGTATTGGTTTATAACTGTTGACATGGATTCTATTTTGGCTGAAAAGTGATATGATGTTCCTGACCATGTCTTCATTGTAGACTTGCTTAAAATAAGAACATTTGTTATCTTTGGACAGGCTGTTTTTCTCCTCAAATGCATTGGCTGTGCCTCCTGTCTGCTGCTCCACTCACTACAGTAGTCCAGACTGAACAAACCAACCAGTTGCAGAGTTTATCTTTCTCCTTATTTTCTTTATTTTATGGAAGAGTTCTTTCTTTCAACCACTGGAAACATTTGGAGCGAGATTGGGAAAACATTTCACTTCTCACTGTACAACAACATGTCTTCCCAGCATCCAAACATGATGGAGAAAAAAAAGTGATGAAATTCACCGGTATACTTGCCACCCTCCCATTTTGTGTGTGTGTGTGTGTTTTACTGGCAGCAAATTCAAAGCGTACAGATCTTTCTCAAAAATATTCCACATGTTGCCTTTGTAGGAAGAATTTGTGTTTGTGTGTGTGTGTGTGTGTGTGTGTGTTTATTTGTAAATCAGGACATTGGTTTGAATGCTATTCTTGCTTTGTTTGTATGTTTTTACTCAGTTTAAGTGACTGATGGTGGAGCTCAGTGCCGTTGGCTGATGTAAAGCTTCCCTCTGGAGCAGAGTTACTCTTTTCAACAAACTTCTGCTTGCATTGCACGCATTGCAACAATGCTTGAGTATTTTCTTTTCTTTTTTTGCTGTCGTACAGTGCTTTGCTTCCCCAGCCAGGAGCACACGGTGCAAAGTTTCTGTGTGGCCTCATCATCCTCTCGTGTACTCAAAAATAGTCTTGCCCTGACTTCAGAGTGGGGAAGACGCTTGTTTGCTCAGAGATCTGACAGCTGAGCAGTGTGGTCAGGAAGGTGGCTCAGTACAGAACACACACGTGTGTGTGTGTGTGTGTACGTGTGTGTGTGTGTGTGTGTGTACGTGTGTGTGCGATCTTTCCAGCCTTTTATAAGAGCAGGTGTCTGCTGAAATGAATGTGATCAGTTACAGGGAGGGAGCTCGGAGGCAGTCGGTTTGGCATGAAGCAATCTCTTGCATCTCTTCTTCCCCTCCTCCTTGTCCTCCTTCACCTTTCCTTGTGCCACACGTCAAGGGGAGGCAGGAATGCAGAGGAGGGGGAAACAACAACAGAGAATGTCCTTTTCTTTGGAGCTATCTGGCAGGGTTAGATTACCGGCTGCACACACACTCATGTGCGAACACAGGAATACACACACAACTCTTTGTAGTGAATCTACCTCTTGTCTCACCTTTGCCCGTTCCTGCTGGCTGAAATGTGAGAACGCACTGGCTCGAGGGCCTGGCTCAGATTGGGGCTCGGTACAACATCCCGCTTTTAAAAAATTGACAAATTCTCAAGCCTTTGAGGAAGCATAGTGCTTTTCACTTTCTAGGCTGTTGATAGAAGTCAAATGGATGTGTGTGAATCCCAACAAACGGAATGAACGCATTTCGCAAAGAAAAAAAAGACAGATTCCTCCAGCCTGTCAGTCAGGCAGCCAGACAAACATTTAGTCAGGCTGTCAGTGCAACAGCCGGGCCGGCAAACCAGACACCCGATGCCGAAAAAGTATCGCTGCAAAGACAAGCGAAACTGGGGCTGTTTCAACCAGGACATGCCAAAGGAAACAACTGGCTGTCACCAAACACTAACAACCCGTGCAGGTGCCAACTCTCAGGTCTGTGGATCCCAGCGCCTGTGAGCACGCCGGTGTGTCTGTTGGACCTGTTTGACCAGATAGGATAACTGTCACTTCATCTTCTGAAACGAGTCCCCCTCCTCTCCCTCCACCGCCTCCTATTATGAAGCAAGCCATACCGAGTTTCAGCAGCACACCTTTCAACACATTCGGGTGTATCTTACACTGAGATATTTGGTGCTCATTTTTCTCTTCAGGATAGTAAACACATCCACTTCACCTTTTCTTTTTCTTTCTTCAGCCTGTTTTTCAAATCATCATATTCTGAGAGTTCAGAGTCAGCCTGGAGTGTTTTGGCTATTTATTACTTATTTTATAACTGCAACTCATCTGCGGGTGCCGTTATGAACACTTAAGACCAAATATTCTTTGAATCTATAATAGATCGGTTTGACTAGATTAGAAGATGGTTTCACTTGTAGGAGATCATCTAAAAGGTCATCTAAAAGCAGCCAGTATTGGTTTCATTATACAAAAATGATCAAAATATTGTTAACTTGTGTACTTTAGGGCATTGATGAATTTATCTAGCGTATTTGATAAAGTCTCAAAAGACTTTAAGCAGCCATCCATAAGATTTATTTTACCAGACACAGCTTTCAATATTATTACAAATACGATGTTCCTTTCTTCCCTTCAAGGATCCCCTTAAATAAAAAGGACAGGCCATCACTTTCTAGAACTATAATCTAAACTATAGACTGTAATTAACTTGGTTAACCCCTTTCATCCAATTTAAAAACTTAATGTGTGGATTTTCCCTTCATTGGTTTGTTTTAGTCTTTCTCAGTTTTATAAATGAGTTATATGGGTGTTTTATTATGCTTTATCTATTTATTCATTCTCTTTTTTCTAATGTCCAGCTGTTCCCTGAATTCTTTTTCTAACCGGCCAGAGCTGCCCTGCTGACCCCTCACCTGCATGTGCTGACTCAAGGTGTTCACTTACCATCCTTGCTTTGCTCCCTTTCCCTCCGCCAAGTACAACTGATATGCACAAACACACACCTGCAGCCAACAATAGAAGCTTTATTCGGGACGAGTACACTGCTGATACAGCCGGCCCTCTATCGAGGACTGGGATCTGGACATGGGTGGCTACTATGCCCACACCACATGGCCTTTGAGAGTGACTTAAAAGTGCTCCAGTCAAAGCAGCGCATGCTGCTTTGCCTTCAGTCTCTGAGGTTAACGATGACCTCATCATGCGAAAAGGGATACTATCCACAGAGCGTCATGGCTCTGTCCTGTTAAGATACGGCTGTGACCTCCACTCTGTTCAATAGGTGGGGCTGGGGGGGCTGAAGCGGGCAGTCTGTGATATAACTGTCTGTCATTAGGTTTTTGGATTCTAAGGCAGATCTGACCACGGTTAAATCTGGTGTTTTTCCCCTCTGGTGCCGCAATGCCTCAGACATAACACAATGTCCCCATGGCAATTACATCACTGTCTAAATAACATGCTTGTTAGGAATCTCCCTTGATGTCTGCTGCTGCACAGAGGGATGAAAGTGGGCGAATGAAAGAGTGGGCAAAAGCCAACAGATGCATCTTCAAGAGCAGCTTCTGGCTTCAAAGCCAAACCTCAGGCCCTGTGACAGAGAACAACAGCCGCTGACGTCACGCGGGGCACAGGACGTTTAATCAATCCTTCCCATTGCTGTAGAGTGTCTCGGATCAAAAAAAGCAGCTGCAAATGAAGATGCAGACGAGGACTCAAGTTTTCAGAGTAACAAGGAGGAAAACACACACCGAGGGAGTGCACGAGTTCACCAGGGTGGTTTTATTCATAGTAGGCTGTCAGGCGAGATCAGAACCACAGGGAGCTTTCCCATGTTTGGGGCAGGAGGGAAAGATAAATAAGTCAGGATGGCTGCACAAAGAGCAGCACGGAAAGGGGAATGCTGAGATTCCAAAAGGAAAATCCGCGTCTCTGTTGTGTTCAAACACACATATGGACTGGGCTGGAGTGAACTGGTAAACAGACGTGTGTGTGTCTTCGTAACCATGGAACACGAGTTTTAGAAGTTTGTTATGAATTTGCTTTCAAAATGACAGGCTTTCACAACAACTCCCTTCCCTTCCACTGCTGCGTGCCAGTGGAAGGCGTATGTTTTACATCATGACTCTCACTCTGCTATGGCTCAGTTCATACTTCAGCTATCCAGTCAAGTTGAAATGTCCTTTAGCCAGGATAATCTAACTTCACACTGGACCCGATGTCCTCGTCCATGTGCCGGATGAAAGAGAAAGAGCTTCCTGTGTGAAATTCAGCTGTAGATAACCTTAATGGCCAAACAGAGAGTGAAAAAGTTCCCAAACTATATTTTAAAACTCAATACCGAAGTTTTCTTTTTGTTATTGCTGTGATGCTCTGTTATGTATTTAATAGATTCTATGGTTTGAGTTTTAGATTCCACTTTAAAAATGTAAATTAACGAGGTACTTTGTTTGGAACTAAAACTCCCAGAGCCCTTTTTTCCTTGAGCAGAGCGTTAGCAACAATTGTACAATAGCAGTACGGACCCAAAGTATCCCAAACAAACTTCATCATACCCCTGCTGGCCTGTCCGCCCCTCTGATCTCTCTCCTCTTTCATCCCCCTCTGGTGGGGCGCCCTCTTCCTCTCCCTCCGTCGGCCCAGTTTGCGCTCCTTTTCATCTCTAGGCAACAGGCAACGGCGGTCTGAGCAGAGGGAGAGAGATGGAGACCAGCAGACAGAGAGATAGTGAGCGGCCCTTGAAACTTTTGAGACAGTTATGCGAGGAATGCAGGTGCCTGCTGAGAGGACAACAAAGTGAGGAGGATCTGTGTCGGAGAGCGGTGTGGGCGAGTAGCACGTTGGTGTGAGGGAACCCAGCCCTCAGCCCGGCTCCGCTCAGCTGCTCCTCGTGTGAACAAGTTGTTCTAAATGACACAGACATGATTCTCACTGTTTGAAACATCACAACAGGTGACGGCGGGTTTTAAACTCTAGAGGAAACATTTAGTTTTTTATGTCGTCTGATTGTAACAAAGAGAAAGCAAAGAGAAAGCACCTCGAACCTGTTAAGAGAAGCCCGGTGATGTTATCAGTGTGTTATTAGCTGACCTCTTAGAGTCAAACAGAACACTTTAAAATTGTGGGATTCTTTGTCTTTTATCTGTATTTGGTATGTTGGAAGAGTCCATTAGTTTATTCTACAAAGCCAAAGCTATTAATTCAGCCTTGGCTGGATCAGCATATTTGACTGTAAAGTCCAACAATTTGAAATCATTCTGTTTGTGGATCCATGGTGAGCAATACATGCTATCAGCTACACCTGGGTGGTTATCAGTGATGTGATTTGTAGTGCTACAGGGAGTTGCGTGGGTTCATTTGTGGATGTGGAAAGCACATCAGTGTTGTTTGCAGATGGTTGTTAGAAGTGATTTGGAAATAAAGAAAATAAATCAATGTTACTGTCAGGTTTTGATATCGGTTCAATTGCATGTTTTGTTTAAAGCTGAAATAATTTTTCTTGATGTCAGGATATCACTGGAACTGGACTTTAGATTGAAAGGAATACCAAGATTATTTTTGGAGGCAGTTTTCTTTTTATCACAAGCACAGTATTATAAGTTTTTTCATTACTGACTTATCCCCATTACCAAGTTTATCTTATCGATTAAATGTCGTTCTCACTTCCAGTTTGGGGTTGAACAGCAACATTTCTTAGATAGGGTTAGAAAATTATTATAAATCTTTTTACAGTGTGAGAATCATCCTAATGGATCCCATTTGTACACTATATATGCATTTTTTCTCATGCCCTGTCAAATGTTTTGACTCTTTTTATGGAAGTATATATTTTACTGATATGTCCACACATGACACACAAAAAATCTAATTCTTAGGAAGTCTTAGGAAGGACAGGAAGGAGGAAGGAGGAAAGGACCACCATTCTTCCACTTGTGTTTCAGCTCTGGAAGAGTCCATATATCAAAATGCTACAGTCAATTGCATGAGCTTTCAACAAAGAAGAAGCCTGAAAAACAAAACCTGGACCAACAAAGAAAATAAATTGTCACAGTATCATTTTGTGACAAAGACAAAATAGCATCAGTTGTATATATATACATGTATATTTTGGTTTGTCTTACGCAATGTTACAATATTACAATATTCTGGGTGGCAAAGACAAAAGTGTAAACAGGCTGTAATACATGAAAACAGAGTTCGGAGCTGGGTTTTTCATCTCCATGCATTTACGTTTAAACCTCTCACTCACTTTCCGGTCTTTCTATCTTTTCACTGCCGATCCTTGATTGTTTTATTAAAAGGAAAACAAAGAAACCACAACACAGAGACACTGCTTTGTTTGAGAGGAGTTAAAAACAGGAGAGAGCACTGGAGACAGTATGTGTGATGTGGCTGAGTAAGGGGACACAGATGACAGAGAATACTTAAGACACACATAAAAGAATATTCTTTAGCGGTGTGTGTCTGCCTGGTTGTGCAGTTGTGTGTGTGTCGGCAGCTGCCCATCTGCCTGGTGGAGTCAAGGGGCCCTCCAGCCCTCACAGCCAACGACTGATGTGATTTAGTGATGCAGGTCAAAGGTCAAGAGCCCCTAGTCTCCATCTGCGTCTGAAGAACGGGCCATCAGGAAGGGATTAGGTCGGAGTCAATAGTCCTGCTGACACATCTTCCCCCACTGGCACGCCACACACACACACACACACACACACACACACACACACACACACACAC
>CAJRST010008890.1:8745894-8824983 GCA_907169785.1 Menidia menidia | reverse complement strand
TGTTTAACAAAGCAGTGCGTTAAAACAGTTCATTTACAAAAATATGTCGAAAGTTGCTATTTTAAAAATAGATTAAACAAGCTAGTCATTCTTTCTCAGTTTGTGCGGCGCATAAATCAGGCCGCTTACAGTCAGCCTTTGATGCTTGTAACCCTAACCGGGGAGGTTAGAGTTCATCAGGTGGTGCGTGGCCTTTATTGAATCTTTTGACCCTAGAACACAACACTCTCCAGCTGGCTTGTCGGCAGTGTCCCATCCAAGTCCCTCCCTTTCTGGCTTCCATCTCAATTTGTCCTCTTTGTGTTCCAGCCAGCGTGAGACTCCTGCTGCTGCTGCTGCTGCTCTGCCCAGCACACAGGCAGCTGCTGGACAAAGCCTCTCCCTCTCACCTTTGAAAGAAAAACTTCATCAGTGAGGACACCCCCACATCCCTCTTTAGGTATAAACAACCTCTCGATGAAGCAGATAGTTTCCTGCCTTCTCCGCGGCCTAACGTTAACTCCATCTTTATCTCGCCGGAGAACTATTCCATTTAATCTTGGAGATAACAGTTTGTCAGCTTCGGTTGTCCTTTGTTCCTCCTCCAGGGATCATCCTGGACCAAAGCCGTGTGATGTCGGGAGTTGAAGTTTATAGAGCCCCAGCGTCCTGTGCAAGAGTTGCCACTCATGGCCTTTATCTTTGAGGACAGAAGGTCAAGTTCATTAACTTGTGCCAGGTTTTCCTGGGATGCTCGTGACATGAATATTTCACAAGTCCCTGAAGAACAAAGTGGCTTGCATCTAAGAACTTTGAACTCCTCCACAGTGAAAGAGAGGGGCAGCTGCAGTTTGTCAGATGTTACATAAGACAATAAATGTGAGTTCAGGTTGTTTTTTTAATGTTTTTTATCCCTGTAGGGGAGGTTTATCAAAGTTTCTTTGAACAGCTTCCACAAATTAAAAGGGGGTATTAGAATGTATCCGCAACAATATTGAAGGTTATATTGTCCAAAGATGTACCAAAGTTGTCTGGAACAACCCTGAGGTTATGTTTTTGTTAATTTTTCTTGGCTGATTTTCACTTCGTTACATAAAATATCACCCAGATAAGCCACCGAATTAGTATTAGTTAGAATTAGTTAGTTTTCCATTGCTATGTTTAAAGACTTGAGAAAAATGCTATTTAAATGTTGTGATCCTGTTGTGAGGAAAAGGTATATTTTTTAAGTTGCAGTGCTCTGGATTGACATATGTTTGTTTTTGATATGAATGAAAATTATGATAAAGATATTTGAAAAGAATCATGGGCAAATTCAGCCAAACAGATTGAAGAATGTAATGGGTTTGTATTTGCAGTGCCGTGGCATTGGTGACTTTCACTGTTGTGAAAACCTGTCTGAGGCCTCTGACAGTCTTGTCATATTATGCTCGCTCAAACTCACTGATTGTATTTTCATCACAAAAAATTAACACAAGCATCATTTCAGCTCTCAGAACAGTCTTTTACTCTTTTCTTGCCATGCAAACAGCTAAGCTTTCAAGAGAAGAGAGAGAGGGACCGAAAAGGAAAGAAATAAAGGGGGATGTCTGGGTAACTTCAATAGCCTCTCTGTGTCCATCTAATATGGAGCGCTAGCATGCTGGGAGTTGGCCCTCTCCATTCAGACAGACCCCAAACTCATAAAGACCTCCTCTATGGCCCCCAACCTGAAACCCACCCACCGAACCCCTCACTGGTATAGCCCTGTTCCATGGGAACTTGCAATCTGCAACGTAATCCTACTTTGGCCCCTGGAGAAGCCTTTCCAAACAAACCATGTGAGTCCTAATACCCAGGGCTTCACAAGTGTCTCCTGGCTAGTCCTGAGCTCCACTACCAACAAGATGTTGGCCCTCCTTCTTTTTTTTCTGATTCTCTTGCTTTCCCTCTCTCCAAGGTTGGACGACAAAAGAGAGGAATCTCCTTCTAATTGCTTTCGCAGATTGAAAAGCTGAGAGGTTTTGGTGGGCGGCTACTGGGGGAAATTAGACGGAGGCCGGAGAGGCAGCGGGGTACTGTCAGTCTGGCTTTGCCCGCCCTGGGTGTGCAGGAGCTGGGATAAAGGAGCTGGCAGAGCCGTGCCGGCCGCAGAGCTGATCTGAGTGGATCAGAGTGGAGACCAGCGACTCCCAGGGCCGGCCTTTACAACTCCGTCCAAACAGAGGGCTGTGAGAACGTCGAGGAGCAACAGCAGCTCTGCTGGAGCCCGTCTCTACACATGGGAAAGGACTTCTGCCCCTCACAACTGGGATCCAGTAACCATAGGCTGTAGAGAACAGTGTGTCCTATCCAAAGGGGGGGGATATCTGACAGAAAAAGGGCAGAAACGTTATGAATTGGTAGCCCACCGAACGTTCAGCCCCACATGAACAGTCCACTGTTGATCAGTGAGAATGCGGATAATGAAGTGTGTGAATACACAGCTGGGGTGGTCCGTGACCTTTGGATCTGTTGCCATGACATGCAGAGTTGCTAATAACGCTCACACTAACATTCAGACAAACACCTTGACCTCCACAGAAAGCACCGCCACAGATCCAGGCCTCTCTCTCCCCCGATATGAGCCAGCAGCAGGTCCTTTGTGGCCCGGCAGAGGTTTGGCCTGGAAAACATGTAGGAAAAGCTAATGAGATTTGTTGGTGATCATTAACATCGAGAAAATTCTGACAATCCCCTGCTTATCAGTCAGAAAAAATATAAAAATTGAAGGAGAAATTGAACAGAGTTGCTTTTTGGACCTTTCAAAAAAGTTTAACTTCAAAGGTTGATAATGAAAGAGCCCGCTCCTCCACATGTGTAGTGACATTAGATCCAGAGGATTTTAGCCTGACTAGCTCCAGAAAGTTCCCTCAGTCTCCCCTCCCTGACCTCTTTTCATCCCTCCATCCCTCCGCCTTTCTTCTTTTTAATACAAATCAGCCACTCAATGCCATGCACATGTTTTAGCGCTATTTGAACTCTGGCAGAGAACTTCAAACAGTTTTTCAAAGTGAGCTGAGTTTTTTCCTCTCGTGCTTTCTATCTCTGTCTCTTTTTTTTTTTAAGAACACATCCATGGTTCCAAACACACCTGATCAGAAGGTCGAGAGACGGGGATCATGATATGGAAATGAGGCTTTGTAATCAGCGCTGACATTCGCTATAAAGCCGGGCAGAAGGAGAGGCAACATGAAAAGGTGGCAACTCACCCACCTCTATCCCTTTTAGGATAACCCCCCCTCTCAAACTCATTGGCCAACCAAAGCACCCCCACCGTTTTTTTTTTTTCCATTTAGATCAAAAGGTCACACACAACAAAGAAAGGCCTTGTGAGGGAAAAGAAAGCACTTTGCACACACTAATATATACTTTTACACAGTCAAGACTATTGATTAATCAACTGGTTCAAAAGTGCTCTGTGGAGAAAAATATTCACTTGAAAGATATCTGAATTTTTAATTTTTACCATGTTCTAATGAGGCTGCCATCTTCTCTGCTGCTTAGGCAGAATGCAGTCACTAAGCTGAAAGGAAGCACAACTATATATATATATATATATATAGTTGTGCTTCCTTTCCACACATATGTGTATATATGGGGCTCAGTTCAAAGGAGTCCAAGCAAGGTGGTGTTCTCTATTACTTTTCCACCTATTAGTCTGGCCCACCATCCGCAGCGATCTGGTGAGGAATGGGTTTTATGAACTTCATAAAGGACTGGTTATTACAGAGTCAGTGTGAATGTGTGGCCTTTGAATTTAACAGCAGGGTGCCTAAGAGCTTTGATGTGTAACATACTGTTAAATAATTTTTGAGAGGTGGAGGATCTACTGAAACCGTACAAAAGGCCAGGTCCTTCTTATATAAGCGATAATTAGCTCTTTTTGTTCACACAACAACATCGACAAGGCTGAAATGGCAGTTATGTCTCATTTTTTGCAATTAGAAAATTGAAAAAGTGTTGGATTTAGCTTTAAATTCTGTGTGGTACAAAATAGTAATTATTTCTAATTGTTAAAAATAGATTAAAGTACTCAAAGGTCAATTTTAGTATAAATTTATGTTTCATGATCACATTACTAATTTCTATATATGTTTAGATGTGTAAGTGCTGGCACGGGGGAGTTATTTTACCAATTCAACAACGGGTAAATTTAATATAATGGCCCTAAATCATCTGGTAGAAATCTGCAGTTTACTAATTGTAGGTATCGTATGAAAATCTGAAAATGTATAAGAATGCTGTAAATTTCAAAATAATGTGCAGTATTCCGTTGATTTACTCATGGGTTAACTAGCTAGTTAATTAAATGTAGCTTCATGAATACAAAAATATTCTCATGTTCTCAATTTGTAAAATAATTTGTTGCTGCAGCTGCTGGATAAATGTGACCACATGAAAGTACAGCCCTCCACCATATTCCTCTGAGATTTGGGGAACAGGAAAATAGAAATAAGAGAAACCTATAACTGCTCTCCTACTTCAGCAAATGGAAGAATAAATGGACAAAAATGTCCTATGTATCATTTATTGCCCAGAGAACTGATTAAATGGGGTTTATGTGGAGAGACTTTGATAAGAATTTACCAAAACAGATGATATTTTTATAGTGCTTGGCAACTACATCATAACAGATGGTGGAAAATGTGGAAAATCTGATCCCAGAGCACCTGAGGTGTTGTAGAGTTGCAAAATGAAAGCAACTGACAGTACCACTATGCGCATGCTTATTGTTTTTGTTGCTTTTTAAAAGCTTTTTAACCAGTTTCCATGTCTAATTAAATCTGTCAAGCTGTCAGGGATGAAAACATCTTTTCTATATTCATTGTATAAGTATGAATGCCAACAAAATTCACAGAACAAAAGTCTTCTCTTTACCCCTCGTAAGCATTCAAAACCTTAAATAATCATTTCTGCTATTATAGAAATGTATTCCCTCAGGGATTTTGTTGTTTCATACTCAATTGCATCCAAACAGATTTAGTAGTCTACAAAATAATTAACAAGCACAAAATAATTAGAATATCCAAACCTTATTTTTTCATCACTAATGACTCTGCAATCATATTTAAACTCACCAAATGCTGCTGTAAAAGTCACTTATATCTAATTTCTATGGAAACATTTAATATTAAAAAGCTAATTGATTAGCGGCTGGACTCTGCTCACAAAGGGAGTCCAGATCATGAAAAGCAAAGGGACGAAAAAGATTACATCACTCGTTCCTGGACTCATCAATTGAGAGTTTGTAGATTTATTAATCGGTATCACTTATTTCAGTATGGATTGCATGTGTTAGAGACATGATGCAAAGACTTTTAACACATTTAACATAAATTACAGTCATTTCCTTCTAAATCACTTTGGATCGCCACAGAGTCCAATTCAAAGAGGCTTCACACATCATTTACTTCATTTCTCACCGAGCATAAGTCAGATAAAATGTTAAGAAGATCTCTCTGCGATAGTCCAGATGTCCAAAAGTGGCAGTGGGGTTAAATCTGAGGCTGGGATGAGACCCATTTGTCTTCATACACCACAGTTATCTTGTTTAGATACTGATGTGTTTGCATGTTAGTGCTATCATTTGTACCTGGGTCATTTAATGGTTTTTAAACATTTTTGTAAATAAGTCCAAACTCGGTTGTTACTGTTACAGAGGCCTACTCATTCATCATACAAACTGAAATGCAAAATAAAGGAGCATCTTACATATTTACAATAAAACTAGGATGAAAATTTCTAAATCAACTCATTTTATTATTATTTTATCAAACGTTTTAGCAGATAAAGACTCTAGAGATTAAACACCGCAAGACATGCAGCAGCTTAGTGCAGTAATATTTAGAAAAATATAAGCACAAAAAGAAATCCGCACATATTTAGCTGTAATTGTCATTAGACCCCGTCATCACAGTTATATTTGAATATGTATCTAAGTACAAAGATACTTTAAAAGTAATACAAAGATAATTTAAGTAAACCCGCATTTAGTTCGCATAAACGACAAATGTTACACTGATGACCTCCAACGACAAGTGACAAAGACTTTCAAAATACAAATGTCCTGGAGTAAAATCTTTTGGTTATAGTTGTAATTCACAACCCAATTTAAGGTCCTTTATTAATCAGGCCCTTTTAAACATTTGAATTTAGAAAAGTTGGTATTAGCTGGATAGCTGTAGGTTTATGGACATTCAGGTGTTTAATACCTTTACTGAAACAGATATAACAATATTGTTTTTTTAATAATAAAATACTTTTTTTAAAAAAGAAATCTGAATAGATCAATAAAATCACTAAAAGTTTGCCTTTTATCTGAGTTTCTGAATCACCTCACATTGTACAGTAGGTTCTCTTTGGACGGACGCGGGGCCATTCTGAAGTGTGTCCACTAGGTGGAGCCCTTCTCCTCTCAGATGCAGGTCTCCGGTGTGGACGCTGTTCCAGCGAACGCGCCTCCGTGAGCTTTAGTCTGCTGACAGGATATCAACAAATCCTTATTTGCAAAGAGCTGTCAGCTGAACACGGGAGGCACGGGGCAAACTCCCGTGGGCTCCCGGCAGCGACGGGACTTGCGTGGTCTGCCCTTCTTGACGCATTCACGCGGGCCCGCTAGGTGGCGACCTGTCCAAGCAAATCTGCTCAGATTAAACACCAGTTTGGACAGAGCTCCCTTCAGACACCACCGTCGCGCACCTGATCTGTGTCAGAGAGTGGGTATATATATCTATTTAAAAAAAAAAAAATGTTTTTACAAACTAGTTTTTAAAAAGCAAGATATGTCAACTAAAAAAAAAGAAGAAAAAAGGCTTAGAATGTTTTTTATAATGTCATGCTTCTCCATTCTCGCCTCAGTCTCCCAGCTGGAGCGCTCGGTGTTGTTTGTGGAGGGAAATCCGCCTTTTATTGGCTCTCCGCAAAGCCGTGACGCAACTCACACTCTCCTGCTGCAACACAATCAAATATGAATCAGCAGTGTGTCCGCGATCCGAGCCTTCTGTGGGGCTATCATTCATAGATGCATGGTGAAGAGGGGGTGTGGCGCAGAGGAGAACCCCCCACCACCCTCCAACTCACCCCCCCCAGCTCTCCAAAACAATACGCGTTGGGAGCTCGCGCGTTGGTGGCGGATAGCTGTGAACCGGAGCCAGGTTTGAGCCCTTGTCGCGCTGCCGGTGTGTGTGTGTGTGTGTGCGTGTGTGTGTGTGGCCGGACTCCGGCGGGGTGCTGAGGCCAGCCAGCCCGCAGACAGGGATCGCAGCCCGGGAGCCTGGATGCTGAGTCCGGCCGCCGGCGGCCTGCGGAGGAATACGCGCTGACCGGGGTGAGACTGGACCTGCGTTTGTTTTCCCTTTTATCTGTCCCTGACTGGATCCGTGGACACCTTACTGTCACACGCAAAGAGCTAAAGCAAGGAGGAAAGGGTGGTGGTGGGGGGGAGAGAGACAGGCGAGCTGTGCTCAGACATAGATGGTTTTTAGATTGATGGAGAATCTTCCTAAATCAGCTTCCTTTAACAGCAAAGCGCACTGAGGCTCAGCGTAATAAAGCACGTCTGGGACTGCTTTACACCCCCCCCCCCCCCCCCCCTTGTGCCTGCCGGCTGTGTGGTGTGGGGTTATAGTTGGATTCATGGCTGCCGGTGGCTTTATTCGTTGAATCGGCAGGTGACAGATATTTCCACGCAGCTCCTCATTATCCAGGGAGCCCGCTGTGAGGTGGAGAGGTGTGCACGGGCTGTCCGCCTCCTCTGAGCTTCCCGCTCTGGAGCAGGCCCCACGCTGCCCACATCTCTGGGGTTTACTTTAGGCCAGTGTGGCTGCTTCTCAGACCATCTGGAATGGGTGTCCCTACGTGAACCGTCTCCCTCGGGAGACGTAGCATGACTCCCAGAAGAGTAATTAGGGTGGAAGTATCACACTTCTGCTCCTACACAACTTGCCGTGGCTGATGTAAACTTATTTTTCTCCACCCCCTCAAAGACGAACGATGATTGAAATGATTTCCAATAACTCAGACGGACGGATGACGGTGTCAGTGATGGCTGTCATTTTCCTTCTCTGTCTGCCAAATTTCCCACGTTGCCTCCCTCCCGCTGTCCTCACAGGCTGGCTGGCATCATGACCCATGGCCGCACTTTGTCTGTCAGCGCGGGCCCCGATGCAAGAGGACGTTGAATGCCTCTGAAATCTCAAGGTAAGACACCACCTCCCTCATCCCGCTACCCCTTTTGACCCTCTAAACGTGTGTGTTTGTGTGTGTACGTGTGGGAAGTGTGGGAGCTGGATTTGATCCATGACCTTGAGCAGCTGCTCCACAGCTCATTATTTGAGTCTCCTTCGGCTCAACTCCCTCAACGTAGTCCTGAAAACCTCAACCGCATCAGACATCCGGCACTGGACCCCGCCTGAGCCAAAGATGTGTGCACACATGCTGCAGCCACGCTTGTTTTTAGCTTAAATATCCGAGCTGCTCTCGGATGAAGAGGGTTTGCCAGCTAGTCAGCAGGGCCGTTGTATTTGTCCTGAGTTTAATTAGGCAAATTGCTCGGAGGGTAGAAGCAAACAGTGGCAGCTGAACCATCTGAATAAGCTATTGTTGTGGGTGGAGAGGGGGGGGGGATGGCGGACTCCGGCCCCCTGTAACCCTGGAGATTGTCAGAAATGTGTACAATAACAACACACGAAGCTAAAGAGATGGGTGTGATTGGATGAGCCTGTGGCCATTCTGTGCCTGCCACTTTAAGGTGCAGGGCGCTGGGAGCTGTCAGGGCGAACAGGCATGTGTGCTGCTAAAGCTCAGATGAATTCAGCTTGAAGGTGTCTCTTAGTCAGCGGTTGACCTTTCTGTTCCCTGCTTGTGGTTTGGGCCGTTGGGTCATTGTATGTGTGCTAATGCTAATGCATATTTTTGTGGAAAAGCCATGCCCACAGACTATTATGCACTCCGGTTGTGAATAGAGAGCCTTTGTGGCCTGCAATCAGTTGGGGTCGGTCTCTCTTGTCGGTTTGGACTTCATGTAAAGCTATAATAAAGCCATTTACATACAGAACATGATGTTCCTGTTTTGCTGCTTCAGAGAACATTTCGTGAAGGGAAATTGCCCTCGGCTTCTTCTTTTGTAACCATAATTATGTAGTGTATAATTTCCTAATAGTAAATATTCTTTGATCTCTTAATTGAATTTCCTCATGTATTTTTTTAAACAGACAGTCAGGGCTTATGATAGGCAGTACCATCCTGCCTCAAAGATTAATTTGAGTTATGGTTCATTGGGGCCTGGGACTTACTTTTCCCCTATTTGGGTGCTTAATATTGACAGGCACAGTAATCTTCGCAGTGGGACACATTGTGCAGAGATGCAATGAGAAGTCAGAGCTAAATGTCACACAGTGGGATGAAATGGGACAATTAAATGCTGCATATCAAACGGGTTTGCATTTTCAACCGTCGACTGACAGACTGTATTGTGTGTTTCGCCTATCCAGTGTTTACACTGACGTCTTTGTCCGCGTGTTATTGTGTTATTTTCTGAGGTGCATGTAGTATTTGGGCTTTCCAAAACGAGACATTGTAAACATAATCAGATATTAACATATAACAAAGGACTGCAGGCCTGTTTTTTATTTTATTTCCATATGTCAGGATTTAATGGTTTGCCTGTTTTCAGTTATTCAAATGTAGCATTTAATTTGAACTGCCGACTTTCATTTAAGGTCAGTTCCAAAGAAAAAGAATGCCTGGGGATATTGTGTAGGGAAGGAAGTAAAGGGACATACAGAAGGGGATGGACTTACTCAAATTAACTGACATCAGTTTGGACTTATTCACATGTGTATTTCTCATATACATGCTGATTCTTTTAGTTTTTACTTTTGCACTAAAGCAGCTATTGTAACGGTTACTATGTGGTCACAGAAACAAGAAACCACAAGTGCTGCCACTGTGGTTATAAATGTGTGTGTGTATACACACTCACTGGGTAGTTCTCCACCGAAATATGAATTGAATAAAAGCATATAAACACAGACAAATATACTCCATAGCTGAGCTCCACAATCCTATGCTGCTGGGCAGAAGATGTACTGTATCTGTTTCTATTTCAACTGCAGACAAATACAGTGAGCTCAGGGTGTTGCTTCACCTTTATTCTGGCCATGGCAGCAAACAGGAAGTTACAGTGTTAGACAGAAAAAAAGGAAGTGTGTGTTGATTAGATTGAAAACAAGGATTTGACTTGCACGCAGAATACACTCTTAAATGCAGGTTGAGTGCATGTGTACACAACAAGGTTTACTTTAAGAGTAGGATGATAGATCCTCATCCACATCTTTAAGAAGCAACCATTTTCAGTGTTGTTGTATGTTAACAAGCATACCTGAGCCTAACAATGTGTATGTCTCAGTATAATTGGGAACCACAATATATATTTATCCCATAAAATACATCTGTGTAACAGATCTTGAGTTATTATACATAATTAATACTTTGTTTATTTTATTTTAGATGTTTTTTATTCTATTTTCATTTGATACGTACTGCTCTAAGAGAGATTTCCCAGCCTGGGTTCAGGATTTCTCTTATCATGGTCAAAAATGGTATGCACAAAGTCAACTACCCTGAGCATTGTTTAGTATTTCTCTGCATTGGATCTGCATAGGACCATAGGAATATTTGGAATTTAATCCCATGCATTTTGAAAGCTTGTTCTGGGCCAGGTGCTCCACTATGAGTCCTGTGTGTCCTACTCTTGTCATCGTTGACTGTTGGCTTCAGACAGGCCAGTTCCTGACCTGCCTCTACTTGTTACTGAGGCAGGCTGGTGTTGGTAATCAAGCAGAACGTGGTTTGGCATTGTCTTGCTGAGGTAAACAAGGCCTTCACTGAAACTGCTGACATCTTGACAGCAGCATTATTTGCTCTCTTAGCTCAAATTATACAGTTCTACTATAACGTTACCTTCACAGTACAAGTTATTCAGGCTTTGTGCACTAATATGCACCAATGTGCCATCATGGATGCTGACTTTTGAACCATAAATGTACAAATGAATAATAAAACATTTAAATTGATTCATAATTTACTGGTACAAATGTAACTTTTTTATGTTATTTTATGGCACAATGTTCTTTTAAACATGTTATTGACATCAAATTCCTACTAAAGGTACAAAATGCTTTACATTTATGTCTTATTCCACCACTGTGTCAGAAATGCTGGGCTCCTTGTGCACATAGTAGTGTTCTCAATGACCTCAGCCTTGGTTATGGTTGTACCAAAGAGTGAAACAAGGCCTGTGTCTTCTCCAGATAAATATCCACCACCAGAAATTCTAAGATTTTTAAGATGTGAATAACCTCTGTCAGAAGTTTACCATCATTTCACATATGATGATCAGTCACTCCTCTGGAGCCTTTTTAGTGAGCTTACAAAGGCCACGCGTGTCCCTGTCAGAAAGTGGGAGAAAAAAGAAAAGGATGGATAATTTTAAGATGTTTCCAATGGCCTAGAATCTTCTAATGATGCCGGTCTGTTGGGAAATATTCAAAATATGGTGTACAAACATGAAGGTAATAGAATCTAAGGAGATTCTGTTAATGCCCTAAAGATTTGATGGAGTCATGCATGAATACTAATTTCAGATCATTTTTAGAACCTGTCTGGTATTTAATGTCTGTCAGAGATGAATCAGACATCACATACAAACCTAAAAATCAGACACAGCTTTCTGCATCAAAACTGCACCACTGTTCCTGTAGTAGATTATTTGAAGGGAAGAAAATCATTTTGATGTGTGATTTTTCTTCAGTGTTGCGTTTCCCTCATGCCCCCCCCCTCCATCACACCATTCTTCATGTAATAAGACGGATTAAACCGATCCCTGCAGCTGTTTGTGGGCCGTCAGCAGCTTCTACATGGATTATAAATCGCTTAATATATTTGGATGTCTGTGTGTCTTGATCTCTGCAATGTCAAATTGGGTTAGGCATCATGAGACACCAATATCTAATGCAAATCTCTTATTTAGTGAAGCATTAAAACCGCTTGTTGCCGCTAAAGCAAATAAGCTGCCTCTAATGAAAAAAAGCTGCACATTTTTATCTCGGCACTCGCGGAGAGGATTGGAGCTACTGTCTGCTGAGGTTTTCAAGACAAAGTTAATTGATGTTGGCAGACGTGATCTGAGTTTGTTAACTGATCGGGCTGACTTGCATCGTTGGGAGCTGGTTCAACAGAACGATGCACAAACACGTGCAAACTCGCTGCGTTCCACGCCTCTGAGAGCGCCCTTCGCGTCTGAGGTTGCAGTTTTACCTTTCCGTGGCAACCTACGCGTCCTACACACACAAACAGACACACACACAACCTGCAGATCCTCCACCGAAGATGTTGTGTTAGCACACACTCCACGCAGTCCTCGGAGATCGCCGTCATACAGCGAGGAGCAGTTGCTGGGCCTATTAAAAAAGGAAAAAAAAGGGGGACACGAGGCCAAATGCAAAGCAAGATGAAAGCTTCACTGTTGGCATGGAAACTGCCTGATCATCTGCGCCATGTGGTTTGATGTTTGGCTGATTCTGGGTCAGTGAGGAAGAAAAACCGGTCTGATCCAGCACCATTATGTGAGTGCTCTCTGTCAGCCTTTTGCCTTTCGTTGTTGTTCTTTTTCTCGTGCCAGTGTTCTTGAAGTGAGCTGCGTGATTGGGAGCGGTGATACTCACCACTGAACCGCTCCTCAGTGTCTCATCTGAGCCCCGCTGGAGCTCGTCGTGTGTGTGTACCCAGGCAACTGCAGCGGGAGTGTGTGAGCGCCTGCTGTTGTGTGCTTGGGTTTGTGTTTACAGATTTAAAGAGCATGCACGATGCTGTTGCACAAATATACTGGTTATACAGACACAGTGGCTCCTCTCAGCGTTGTTTACTGCAAAATGTGGAGTAGTTAACTATTGAGTACTTAAATCGGTCAGCAATGGAAATCAATAAAGGCTTTGTGGCTGGTTGTTGAATAATTGCACAAAGAGGTATTCAGTTTGTAAAGGTTGTTGCATTCTCTGTGGATGATGCCTCTGTAACTGCAAGAGTCCAAATCTGTGTGTTGCATTTTATTCCTCCATTTACACATCCTTCTGGCCAGTTTTGTGTCCAACACCTCAGCAGCCCCCCTGTGCTATTTTAAGGACTGCCATTGTTTTTGCCGCCTTGATGTCGAAATCCGATATTCCAGGTGTTGTCTGGCTGCCCCGCACCGTTATGCAGATACTCTTTGCCATTATGCATGTCCAGTATATGTTAAATATGTTAAATGTCACCACCCAGTCTTGTTAAATGACCTGTTCTCACTCCATATCCTGAAATGTTCAAGAGCTGTTGTGTATGTTCTGCTTCAAATCTCTATTAAATCAGTGAGTGAGGCAGAGTCTGACTGGGACGGGGAACATACCTGTGAGAGTTACCACTTCCTGCTTTTCCTGCTGTATGTTGGTGTCCACTTCCTCTTACATTATGTGATAATGATATAAACACAGGAACTAGCTACCACTCTCTATTTGCTGAAAAGGAAATAGGACTGCACAATACTCCCA
Source organism: Menidia menidia (assembly GCA_907169785.1). Classification (NCBI taxonomy): domain Eukaryota; kingdom Metazoa; phylum Chordata; class Actinopteri; order Atheriniformes; family Atherinopsidae; genus Menidia; species Menidia menidia. The sequence continues at coordinate 8,811,397 of CAJRST010008890.1, read as the reverse complement.
TTATGCTCCACCTCCTGGATGCTCTTTACCAGTCTTATCAGAAGAGCGCCTCCAGCTCTGAACGACTGTGGAAAATGCCCGGAAACAAGCTTCTCACTTCTTCCCCATAACATCTCCTCCGTTCTCATGTGTGGAATTGGCTTTAGCTCCTCGTGTGAGTACTGTAATTTCAAAGGGCCTCCTGTTACACCATGCCTAAAACTTTTCTAAACCCAGCAAAGGCGTTTTTGTTTCGATCTTTGGTTTTCGTGTGTAGTTTCATTGCCGGGTTATTTTTGGAAGGTTTCTGTGAGCGTTTAATCTCCTGTCTCGTTCCCCCCTGTGATCAACAACGTGCGGGCTGTAGTTGCTTTCCCAGTGCTGTTTTCTAACTCTAGCCTGTACTGTGCTGGGGGACGAGCCTTCCAGCTTGATGTTTAACTTGTGGTTTCTCTCCCACTTCAGGTGCTGTATCTCATTACCTGCCTCTGTTAGTGTGTTTCCCTCTGTGCCCCATTCATCCACACACCTTTGAATGCAATGTGCCCATGAAGATCCTTTCTAGTGTGTATGCAGAAAAGAGCTTTCAAATTCCTGTGCGCGTATGCACACATTTTGCTTGTTACTGACATCAAATGCTCGATAAACCTTTCTATCTCTCGCATGCTCGTGTCTGATCTCACTGAGATATCTCCCTGCTGTCTCCTTCCCCTTCGGTGTTTCCTTTACTGGTTTCTTATTCTGCTCTCTTTGTCTTTGCTTAGAAAAAATTCTTAGTGAAGACAATTCCTGTAGAATTTTCACACAGTGGCACAAATGCAGTGATAGGATGTCTGCTTTTGTGTCTCACACTGTTCTCCATGATTATCTGATAACAGGAGAATTCTTCTGTGGAAAGCGTGATAACTTTTCATCAGCAGAGGCCAGTAGGGCATAAGCACCTGTAGATACACCTTTCCGGCATTATTTCATAAAAGGAAAAAAGCTGTTGCTGTTAAGATGAGCTGTTACTGGCTGTTGATATATACAGTATATAAATTTAATTTAATGTGCAGTGGAGCATTTTGCAAATTTGTGGAGTCTTGCTTGTTTGATCTCTCTCCAGCTACTAGTTACGATGGATATTCTCGTCATAAATGTTCTTTCAATAAAAATCTGCTTGGTTTATTCAGCTCAGCACCAGAACACTCACAGTGGGAAACAAACAACCTGATTCAGCCTGCCAGCTATTCTAATTCTAATTATTATTCTAATTCTAATTCTAATGGCCCTGCCAAGATGCCTACAGTTTTCCGTGTACGGAAAGATCTGCAGACCCATCATCTGATAACTGTCTGATATTTTGTTGTTTCGGCCATTGAGTGCATAGCCAGCAATGAAAATCTTTTGCAAGATCTTGTATTTTGTGTGATGCTTTGAAAGTAGATACATTACAATCCTTGGATTTGTTTGGTGGACTGAGATTAGTGGGAGACCAGGCAAGAACCAGTCAAATTAGGAAAACCTGCGGCATCTCTCAGGGTGGTGACTGAAGTTTTTCGGGTAAAGAAAAATAAAGGAACTGTATGCTGATTTTGAAGCAAAGCTTTGGGTCTTAAATCAACCCAGACTGGTTTCCAGTGTCTCATTCAGCTAACAGAGCTTAGGCCCATAATGCTGGAGATGGCACAAACAGATGGCCATAAATATCCATCTCTTTCAGTGCAATTTTTCCTGTTTACCACTCCCTCTTGCTTTTTTTTTCTTTTTCTTTTTGCGCCGGGTTGTAGAATTTTGTGAATTCTCACCAAAGGACATGTATCTGTTTCTGGATTGCTGTGATATCCTTTTCTGTGGAGGCAGTCAATGAGCAGCTTTGCCCGTCCCTTTTTGAATTTTTCTCCAGAGTGTAATTGTCTCTTATGTTTATCTTGCTGCTCCATTGTCTGCTCACCCACTTATATCATTCTTTACCGCGCTGCTTTTAACCTCCCTGCCTTTCTCGTCTCCATGGGAGCTGGCTTTAGTTGATTAGAATGGCCCTGCTTGCTTTGATTAATTAGACGAGTCTCTTCTCCATGCCAGTCTCTTCTGTTCTCCTCTCCTCTCGTTTCCACATTGACTGGGAGCTAAAACAAACATGAGGCTTTCCATGGAAGTGGTGCCCTGATGACAGGAACTAACTAAAGCTGTTGATTTGTCATTAAACATGGTGCACGCCACACTAAAGTCAGCCTGGAGAACACTGCTTTGTAGGATTTATGAATTTTAGTCCTTATAAAACCTGTAGCTTTTTGAATCCACGTGTACAGTGTGGAATGAGGTTATGCCAAAACACAAATTAAATTAACACAAAGTCTCTTTAACAACCAAAAATTTGGAAGAAATGATCACATTTCCAGCCTAGCTTCTTTTGAATATTTAGGCGTGTCACATAAATTGCATTTGTGCCCTCATCTGTTCCAACTCTGGTTAGATTTATTCAGGAGAAGACCTCACTGCGTTGACTCGCTGTGTTGTGTGCTGTGTCATTGCTCTCTTGTCTGAACCCAGCTCAAACCTGGCGAGACAAAAGCTTGGAACCATCATTCTCTGCTCACCTTGTCAACCCTCACAACATTTTAATTTGTCCTTCAGGCTTTGAGGATAACAACAGTCATTTCCATTTCCATGACCCTGTCTCCTCTCTCATTTGTCTTCTATTTCGGTTGTACCTCTCCCTTCTTGCTATTCTGTTAATGCTTAAGTGAATTTAACTTCTCCAGTTTTCCTATGAAAAATGTGTCTGAAGCCACTACAGAAACCTCTGCAAGTCTCTTTGTTGCTCATTTTTCTGCACTTCTCTTCCCCTGCCTGTATCTTTTGTGATGTGATCCCATCAAGGCCAAGGGGAAGGAAACACACAAATGTGCATGGAATGCACACAAAACTAATTTTGAGACAAAAGTGAAAGGCTGACTGGGGAAGTTAAATAGTGTTGTTATTCTCTAACAGCCAAATGCAGCCTCTTGAGAGGCAGCAGCACCCAGAGAGTCAAGGCTTTTCTCAGAAATGCAGGCAATCACGCAGCAAACTCCACAGCTTTCTCTCTGTCCTCCTTCTTCCATTACAGGCCATTTTCATCAACAGAAGGGGAGGCTGAAAGCCAGAGAGGCTGTGTATGCAAACCGCATGTATGGCACAGTGTGTGTGTTCTTTCTCTGGCTTTGTGTATTTTCGGTAATAGCATCCAAGCAGGCAGGATGACGGTCTGTGTGTCTCTCTTGCAGGCTGTGAGCCCGGTGCAGGGTGAGGATGAGCATGCAGGGCAGCAGCAGCGGGAAGGGGAGTGGCCAGCACGCTGACACTCCCCCCCTCCGTCACACCCCCGGACCCAAGCTGCAGGTGCAGCGTTCCCAGTCCCGAGACACCATCACCATACACTTCTCCGCTCTTGGGAAGGAGGAAGAAGATGAAGACGAGGAGCTTTATGGGTTATCAGCCGGATCTCCCGTCGGTAAATCGGCTGTTGATGGTGCAGAGGGACCTCAGGCTCGTGACCAGCGTGTTGCCGCGTGTTTGGAGGCAAAAGAGGAGTTGCTGTTTGAATCCGCTGGTGGGGAGGCCTCCTCGGGAGCTTCTGTACTGCCTGTTTCCTCCACCACCCAATCCGTGCAGCCTACAGACCCTCAGCTACACACTCCCTCTCCTGCCATGGCTATTATCCCCTTCTCTACTCAGTCCCACCTGTCGTCCGCCCCTCCTACCGGCTCCTCCTGGCCAGCCAATCCACCAGCCACAAGTTCCATCTCCTCCTCCCCTTCCAAGTCTGTAGCACTGTCATCGTCCAAGCCTTTTCTCAGCCTTGTTAGGTCCTTGTCCAATGACGTTGAATCTCAAGAAACGGGTTCAGCCATTCCTGCCACGGTACCGCCACAAGCACGCCACAGACACTTATACAAGTCTATTGTCAAGTCGTTGTCCACTGACACTTCTAAGGCTGAAAATCAAGAAGGGGGCCATCACTATCCTCAGCATCCGCAAATGCTGCCATCCCATAGGCCTCCGCCTCGCAACATGCAGCTCTTCAAACAGTTCTCCCAACCCCGTCTATCCTCCAGCCCTGTCATTGTCACCCAAGCAGGTGGAGACTCCAAAACAGCCCCCTCCTCCCCCATTATGTCTCCAGATGGTAGATCCTTCTTTAAAGTCCAAGAGGTGGAAGCCAAGATTGAGGACACAAGACGACGGCTGTCAGAGGTGATGTCTGATCCTCTGCTGCTTTTTAGTAAGATCATTGGGGACGAGTCTGGTGTAGGAACGATGGGAAGTGCTGCTCATCGGGCCAAATCACTCTCCGCAAGTGCATCTGAGCTGAACTCGGTGGCGGCGGTAAATGGACACGCAGATAGCCACAACTACAGCATCAAGGAGGAAGGGCCTGAGGGGGAAGAAGAGGAAGAAACCCCTACAGGAAAGGGGCCCGACAGTGTTTTTTTCTCATTCCCATCACTGACACTAGCTCCAGCTCACACCCAGGCCTCATCATCTGCTCTCCACAAGTCTCCATCTCTCACTTTGGGTCGCTGCTCAATGTCGGCCCTGGTAGCTCGACAGGAAGATGAGGACTTCTGCGAACTCTACAGTGAGGACTTTGAGTTGTGCACTGACACAGAGACCCCAGAGGGGGATCAGTCACTGTCCCGGCAGCCCAATACTGGCAGCACTGGTTTGTGTAGTGAATTTGAGATGGAGGAAGAGAGGGCAGAGGAGGAAGTGGAGGGTGTGCCTGTGACTGGCCTCATCTTTCTAACGCAGTTGGTGTATTGGTATTTAGTTCTTCCAGTGCCTCCATGTGTATGTGCTGTGTTGCATGGATTAGTGGCCGGGTTCATGCTGGCCTTGCTGGTCCTCTGGCTGTCTTCTCCTCGACGCTCCTCTTCAGGGACCAGAATAGGGAGACGGAGGATAGAGCCATGGAATGTCCCTCAGCTGGATATCAAAGAACCAGGATTATTTAAGGTGAGAAAAAAACATAAATTGCTTAGATTATCTCTGCCACTCTTGGAAGAAAGACATACTGAAATCATGTTGTATATACATTGTATAGATGAACTCGTTTTGGGTTGTAAAGTTTTAAAGTAACTGACCGCACCGTTGGAAAAATGCTGTGCTGCTTCTCATGGTTTTGAAAAATTCCCTGGAAAATGGGAATCAAGTGCGGCGATTGGTGGACGCACATGCTCACATAGCTGGATTTAGAAGACTTCCTGAACCCTCACACATTTCTTTTAGTCGTCTTCTGGAATAGTTCTTTGGGCTTCTTGAAAGACATTTCAAAGCTCTTCTTTGGATGTTGGCTGCCTTTTGATCCATTCTCTGCCAAGATTATTTCACACTGCTTCAGTAACTTTGAAGTCCGTGTCCTGGGGAGGATTCATCGCTCCATAAGAACTGCTGCCACTGGCTTTCAGTCCAGTTCTTTTTTTTATAGGGCATACCTCAGCCTTTTCTCCCTGTTTCCCTTCCTTAAGAATTGCCTCTTGAAAGCTACCCTTCCATGGAGACCATTTCTGATGAAGCTTCAGTAGATGAATCAACTGAGGGTCCAGATGCGTCTCTGAGGTATTTTGCGGAATTTTTCTCTTTATCGTGGTATCTTTTGCTGATACCGTTCATCTGACATGGGTATGATTTAGACATGTCTCTTTTTTTTGTCCTCCCTTACCCAGTTTTATCTTTTTTTAAGGGCATGTTCTGTACCATGCTGCTATGGACCAGGTTTTCAGCTAAGGCTTATTTTAGAATCACCTTGTTGGATCAAAAAATACCAAGCTGATCCAACCATTGGCTTCGAAGATGCATTTAAACCAATTAGATTGCTTTAGTACAGGGTGCATGTAACACAGTGCCAAAAGCCAAAGTTTAAAAAATGGCCTTTGCTAAGTTGTCTGTTATGTGTAGACAAAATACTGGTCCAGCCACTTCGTTACAGGCCTTTTTTAAAGCTACCTCAATGTTGTTCGTCCTAGTTAACCGAAACAAATTTTGGACAGAAAAAGACAGACTTTCAAAACAACAGAGAAGCTAAGCTCGACTGAAGACTGCGTCAAAAAAGAACAAATCTGCCTTTTTGTAAGCAGAATATTGAAAAAACAGAGATAGGGTTCAGACTTTTTAGACGTCAAGATAATCATGCACAAAAGTGGGCAAATCAGCATGATCTAAATTGTGTGGAATTGTTTGTTGTCCCTCGAGAATAAATGCTCTGTATATTCAGAGTGTGTTCTTTGCCCTGACATTTGAACATCCTTTCACTACTACCAAGCACTGATTTTTACTGCTTGTTTTAACCTGGTATGCTTTGCTCACTGACTCTCCTTCTGGAAAGGAAAATAATTGAACTATTTGCAACCTCATGGGGACACCATGAGTTTGAGTTAAGCGTTTTAGTTTTTTCCTTTTCCATAAATGTTTCTTTAAACAAACATTTTAGTGGGAGTTATTTATTCCCTGATCTCTTTCGGTTTATCTCTGTTTCTCAGTGCTGCAGAGACTGAGTTGAGAAATGTTTTGGTTTAAAGGAGTTATGTAAGCATGTGTACTTGGATGTAGGTATCAAGCTGTTGTGAGGGTGGAGCTTTATGACTAGAGGGCACAGCTGCTCCAAAAGAGGAGCTCTGCAGTTATGCAGAGGCAAGCACAGGAATGATAGCAGCTATAGAGATTTAAAGGATGTACTGCCAACCATAGAGTAAGTTATATATTATATATACAAATATTTCAAATGTTGAGAGGTTTTCAATGTGGATTCACAACTATGTTAACTTCACATTAAAATACCCTAACAGCCTAAGAGATCAATGAATTAGGGGGAAAGTCTAATTGGTCCCATTATCCCATCTCTACCCTTGTCTTTTAGAAGAAAGTATGAAAAGAGTAATTCTTTGATTAATGGCTTAAGTAAAAAGAAAAAGCTCAGCATCTTCAGTATGTATCCTGTGGTGCTTATGAGAAATGATTGTAAAATTCAAATACTTTTTTTTCATTTTTTAAAAAGTTGAAATTGTAGTACAAAATTATAAAAAATATCTTTAAGCATCAACTGCTGAACTGTACTGTGTATACCTCTTAGAATGTGTTATTCTAGTACAATAATAATTGTGTTGTCTTAAAATCTTAGTGAGAAACGTCCTTTGGGTTGGGGCACGGTCTGGGTTAGCATTGAACAAATGAGATCTTCCTCAGACAACACTGCAATGTAAAGCTGGTATACATTTGTGGAGGAAATCGCAGCAGGGCTAATGCAGTGCTCTGAAAGACCGCTGTTAGAGCTCCACCGTTCAAAGAGAAAAGAGTGTATGTAAATAAATACGTAGCAATACCTTCAGAAATGTTGGTCAGTCAAGTGACACGTTCCTCTCGTTGTACTAATCTTTCAGGGCTGGATGAATGAGATAAACAGCTACGACCCAGAGATGTACCACGCCACCCTGACGCACTCCGTTTTCGTCCGCTTAGAGGGCTCAGTTTTGCGTCTCTCCAAGCCCAACAGGAACATCTCCCGCCGTGCCACACACAATGAGCCCAAACCTGACGTCACTTATATCAGCCAGAAGATCTACGATCTGACCGACAGCAAGGTGCAGTTGTACATGGAAGCATGTTGATCTTAAAAAGAGAGATTTTGTAATCTGTGTGAAAGCAGAATCTGCAGCCGAGACAAGTTGAGGTGTTTTTGTGGCACTAACGTGTGTGTGTGTGTGTTTGTTTCTCTGCTTGATTTCCAGTGTGTGTCAGTGCTTGACAATAATCTTAACAGACATCAAGCACACACGCCCTCACATTTGCTTTTGCCTGAGTGCTTGCTTACTGAAAAACCCATCTCCAGTGGCATATTTACTCATTTCCAGGGGCTCTCGCTGTCTGAAAACACGGTTATAATGTCACAGGAGCCTGACCTACAAAACTACAACTTTCAGACTAGTTCCCAGACTCAACGGTTTTGAATTTTTAAAGATACAACAATAATGACTCACACTTATGTCAGTGATCGTGCGACAAAAGGTGGATAACATATTCAGTCGCCCCATGAGCTTTATTCCTCTCCCTAGTCAAGGCTCTCCCATGATGAGGATTTATTTTACCTTGTACATGTCTCCACAGATCTACCTGATGCCCCAGAGCCTTGCTAGAAAGAGAGTTTGGAACAAGAAGTACCCGATTTGCATTGAGCTGGCCAAGCAGGATGACTTCATGTCAAAGGCCCAGGGAGAAAAGTTTGAAGCTGTGGAGGACAAACTTACAGGGTTGGCTGAGAGGCTAGAACGAACAGATAAGGCCGAGAAGGCTGAAGGCTCAGCATCAGCAGAGGAATCCAAGAGACCAACCTGTGGAGGAGGAGATCTGACAATCTACTTGTTTGGGAGGACTGGGCGGGAAAAAGAGGAATGGTTCCGGAGGTTCCTTGTAGCCTCCAGATTGAAGGCAGAGGGGAAAGGTGCCGGTGTGCCTGGCTTCTGCAAGAGTGGTGAGCTTCATTCTGAGCTATGAACACTGTTACAGATAAAGGTGCACACACTCTTATCCCGTTGAGTATTTAGGCTATCAACCACGCTTTGCCTTTTCCAGACATATAATATATTTGCACAGGCCCACATCAGTCATTCAAAGTGACCATTCTCTTGGGTATGTTACTGCACAGCAATCAGATCTGTGCATAAGCCTCAGGCTTAGGGACTGCCAATCCCCTCAATTGAGCGAACAGCTGAGTGTGAATGGGTCAGCAGGATTACATGCACAGAGAAGCAGCATATTATAGTATTGGTCTCCACGGTGGAGTATAACCTTGTAAGGATAAGACCCTATGTAAATCGAAACACTAGCATTGTGTAGGTTCAGTGATAAGTGCGGGTTGGACAGGATTACGGGGAAGATTATTCAAATATCAAGGAGTTTTTTTTTAAATTATAACATACTGTACAATTATGCTGAAAATGTCTTCTTCTGTGGAAATGGGAGTAGGGTATGCTAATTCCCTGCTGCGGTACATTGAGTCTAGGAATACAAAGAGTATTCTAATGATTATGCTAACTATTTGAGCATGCATTGTGTATGAGTTGATCTAGTGATTGGAATACTTAAAACATTGTCTAACCCACAATTTCAATTTATGCTGCTGCATAACATCTTTCCATTATTATTTATTTTTTCCCCTTGTAGCCTTCCTGCCCTCCCACAGCCGCAGCGGCAGTGTCCAGTCTGGTGGGGGCCTGGAGGCGGACAGCAGGAGCAGCAGCAGGGGGAGCCAGGAGGAGCTGTCCCAGCCTCGTCCCAGAGAGACCCCCTCCTCCCTCTCCTGTGGCTCAACCGGAGGGATGAAGCAGAAGATGTTATTAGACTATAATGTCTACATGGCCAAATATGTTAGCCCCAAGGAACCACCAAAAAGCCCGGCCACCAGCCCTGGGCATAGCCCCGAGGGCAGCCCCAAAACTACCAAAAAGGTATCAAACAGGTGGACTCATGTCAGGCCAGGCCCGTATCTGATTTTATTTCTCAAGAATTGGTCCCACAGACACTTTGCCTCTTCATACTATAAGTGGATAACAGTATGAGTGTATGAACATAATTTCATGCTCCTCTCCCTTCCTGTGTTAATGCTGACACAGATTGGGAGTGTTGAAACAGCTGAGACCAGCTCCAGAGAGCCTGTGGTTGTTTACAAGATTAAGATTGTTTAGATTTTGTTAGACCTAAGGGATGCAAATAGGGTTGGTAAAAGAAGCATGTACTGTAAAATGAGCTGATGTCTGTTTACATTCAAATCCACAGGGTTCAATTAGGACTTGGTGCAGCATGCGGGTAAACCAATTGTCTTGCTTTGAGAACAGCTGGTATGGACAAAAGGGTTTAGTGAAAATGTAGTTTTCAGATCCTCATAACAATGTCTCAGTCAGTTCATCTAAATAAATGACTGAAAACTTAGGAATACAGCAACAAGGAACTCCAGATTTAAAGAACAGATCAACTTCAGTGGCAAATCTGATCAATAAATGAATCAGAGCGGGGTTAGAGGTGAATCATAAAGGAGTTTTCAGAGGAATTGTCAACGTAGACAGGCTGAGGGATCTTATATGGAGTGTGCTGTATATTTTCTGACATAATGAGTTGAGGACTGCTTAGTGTGGCTAACACATATTTGTTAGCAACACTTTCTACTCTCGTGGTACATACATTTGGGACATTTCAGTGTTTGCAAATGGGAGAGTTCAACAACCAGTGTAATTGATACATAGATTGTGCTTATATAACTTTTATAGTCTGTTCACACACACACTCACACACCTATATGGGGTTCAGTGTCTTGCCCAAGGACTTTTCAAATCAGTAGGCTATTGCTCTTCCTGCCCCACCATACCAACTCCACAAACATAGCACGAATCAGACCGGAAACTGACGATGAGGAAGGCTGTTATTATTTTTTGATCTAATAGATTAATCTTCACATATGCTGATAAAAGGAAAGATATTATACACAGACTGTGTGCTGTTCAGTTACACAGATATCCAGAAGAGATGGTGGAGTCTGAGGCCTGGGTCAATGCATTTATCGGAAGGGTTTTCTGGGACTTCCTAGGAGAGAAGTACTGGGCTGATGTAGTCTCCAAAAAGATCCAAATGAAGCTTAGTAAGATCAGGGTGAGTACTAGTGCCAGCTTGCACAAGTATGCTTAAATTACTGCAGCGATCTGAAATGAAAGTTTCCATGCCTCCTTTGGTCGTATTGATAATGCCGTAAACTGCCCTCTGCGTTTCAGCTGCCGTACGTTATGAATGAGTTGACTTTGACAGAGCTGGATATGGGATTTTCAATTCCTAAGATCCTCCGTGCCTCCCAACCTACAGTTGATCACCAAGGTAGGATGAGAAGGTGTTATGTTGTTTTGTTTTTTACTACAATAGCTGGTTTTTTCCTTCTAGCAGTAATTTCCCTCTGTGTTGTTCGCCATCTGTGGATATATACCTTGCCGTTCTTACGGAAAATATCATAATATGCACTCACACTCTTGCACATACTGTACATCCTCTCCATCACATCCTCAAATTCTCCTTCTTCGCCCCTCTCACTGGACCAAGAAACCTCTACCCTCCAAACCCTCTCTTTCTGTCTCCTCCGGAGTCTACTTTGTGTGCCTTGTGCTATTAAGCCATGGTAATTAAGCCTAATCTCTAGTTTCCCCTCATCCTTTAGTGAGACTCTGACTCATGCTGCAAATGTTGAGTTGAGGGACTAGTTTGATACACAGAGATAATACAGAGATGTATTAATACCTACTTAGGCAACTGGTTTTGGGGGGACATTTTAAGAGGGGTAAAGGAAGGAATGATTTTTCAGATAATCTCCTTCATTAGTTTAAGATTGTTTTAAATGTTTATGGATTTAGGATATTTTTAACTGAATTGCTTCGAGTATAACGCTCATTGCCTTTGATCTAAAGGAACTCATCATGAGGAATTTTCCTGTGAGCCATATTTCCTCATAGTCATCAAAACTGATAAATGTGTTTGTCTTATACACCCACAGTCATATGCTAACAATCCATCATCAGACACTTCAGTTCGCTCTGAAGGGAAAGAAAGCTCTAAATGTGTCTTGCCAAGAAATTTCATGATTTCAATAAGATACATTTTGCTATATATATCGTTATATTTAGAAGATGGTTATTTAAAAAACTTCACATTTCCTCATGTTGGGAAGAAGTGTTGGGGTACTTGGTAATCTGTAAATAATATTGATGTAACATAAAGCCAACACAAAATATTTTAAAAACAACAGCTTTTCCCTATTTTATGCTAAATCCAAAGTAATACAGCTAGTCAGTTTAAACATTTCATCCATTCCAACCTGATTTAGAAATCTGCGTCGGTATTGTGTATGCATTTCGTGCAGATCTGTCAAACACATGCAAACCACAGAGCATTTATTGGGATTGGAAAACGTGGGTGTGGAAAAACAAGAAAGACGATTCATCAACAACGGTTATAAGCTTCAGAGGGCTGGATTCATTGAACAAATGGCAGAGGGATTGAAATCTTAATTATCACGTGTAAACAGGAAGTATTGTGATGAAGGAGGTCATTTAAGAGGCCCTGCTGCCACAGGGCTGACCGCCATAGTGTTTTCAAGAGGGTAGACCTTATTGGTAGTTCTGTGGGGGCCCTCACATACATTTCACACACAGTAGAGGAGTGTCCTTCATTTAAAAGCGGCATCATGTGAACAATTATTAAGAATTGACAGATTTCCAAACCTCTCTCTCATTGTCTGCCCAGGCCTGTGGTTTGATCTGGAGGTCACCTACGCTGGCTCCTTCCTAATGACACTGGAGACCAAGCTGAACCTGGCCCGCCTGGGGAAAGAAGGTGAAGGGCTTGGGGAGCATGGGAAAGAATGGTGAGCCTTTAATTTAAATTTGAATAATTTATTCTTTTAAGCATAATAATGTTTCTCTTTAACAGAGTGTGATTTTAAAATGGTTTAAAAATCTGAGGATCTTAAAGGGATCTTTTTGCCCTAGTGGTGGAGAGAGAAAAAAAGGTTTAAGGGATTCACTTTTAGCTAAAGAAATGGCTCTGTGTTGGATTGGGATTGGGTTGATTTGCATACAGAGCCAAAGTGTGTTTTTCACAGTTCCTACCCTTTTTGTGTTGGCTCTTCCTCCCCCTCTCTTCATATACTAATCCACCCCTTATGGACGCCCGCAATTATGGAATTGTCCAATGAATGGTGAGTTTGGGAATGAATGTATTAAGGGACCTGTCACTGATGCGTTTTACATTTTAATTATCACTTCTGCTGAGGTTAAGTTCCTATGATCAATTTCAGCTGACATTCAGATTGGTATTGGGCTTCATTTGCTCTGTGTAAAGGTGTTGAGACCTGAGACCTGACAGTGAGTGTGTGTTTATGTGTGTGTGTGCGCATCAGGTCCAGGCCACGTACATACTGTCTGGCAGATAGTGACGAGGAGTCGTCCAGTGCTGGCTCATCGGATGAGGAGGATCCCCCAGAAATCCTCGGTGACAAACCCACTCTACCCGGAGCCGAGGGGTGAGCAGATGTCTCATTATGCATGTGGGGGTTTAAAAAAAAGGCTCTGCATATTCATAGGGATGTATTAGTGCAGCATATTCTGCCCTCTAAACCCACCCACCCACACGTTAGAAGGCTTGCAGCTGATTTAATGCATCACCTACAGTCCCACCATCGTGGGTGCTGAGTAGTGAGAGATGCTGTTATGAATAAATGATGAACCTGACTCACTCCTCGTCTCCCCCCCCTCCTCCTTGGTGTCTGTGCTCTCCTCTTATAGCTATGTAGGAGGCCACAGACCCAGCAAGATCATGCGCTTTGTGGACAAGATAGCCAAGTCCAAATACTTCCAGAAGGCCACTGAGACGGAGTTTATTAAGAAGAAGATGGAGGAGGTGTCGAATACACCCCTGCTGCTCACTGTGGAGGTACAGGAATGCCGGGGGACACTGGCTGTCAACATCCCACCTCCCCCGACAGACAGGATATGGTAAGTACAGAAGTACACCAAAAGAAATCCCCCCTGTATGCACCCGCTAACTGTAGGAATCCGTGCATAAGAGCCGGACGCTGCACCCTCTGCTGGGCAAAGGCAAACACATTTTATTTTATTTTTTTAAGTTATTATGACACATATTTATCATCTAAGAAATAACAGCATAACAATGTGCTTCTCAGTAAAGATGTGAGTGAATAAAACCTGAACTACTCAGCGAACTTCACATGCTTAATCAATTTGGACTCCTTTATGATGAGTTATGAGCTTCAGGAAAGTGTGCAGCACAAGTGTTCATTGAGTATTAATGTAACCAGCTCGAAGAAATTCCCAGCATAGAATTCTCTTATAAAAGCGTGTGCAGGCTGTGACAGACTTCAGCTCAAACATCATTTAGTGACAGCAGCAGTTGCATTCATCAAAACTAGGCAAATACAGTCAACCACAACATTTGCAACCCCGATATTCCTGTCGTCAGATTAGCAGCAGCAACATGTTTAATTTCATGTAGTGAAATCTGATTTTGCAGCTGAAAAGAGCAGCTGATAGAAGTTTCCTTTTTCACAACTCTGTTCAGGTTTAAGGAATTGAAATTTGTCACAACGCCACTCATCTGTTCAACATGAGATTATTGTTACACGTAGCTGCTTCCTGTTTTTGTGTTTTATTTTGCCTATGCTGGAGAGCATTAAAGTGTTGCTGGATAGGTCGAAGCAGCACTTATTCATCCCCTGCTAAATTTAACCTTGTTATTCTGATATGTATTGTAAAATCGAGCTGTTTTTGTCACTTGGTTGTTGCTGGTAAATGTGCTTTAATCAATGTGTGAAATGATGAAAGGCTGCCAAAAGGAAGACAAGCCAGTGGAAGCAAGACTGCAGACAACTGAATAGTAACAATGCAAAAGCTATTGGAAAAATCTAGCGGAAAAAAGCAGACAACAAGTCTATGATTTATAAAAATGTTTTTCTTAGTATTCAGAAGCCTTGTTAAAAGTTTTACAGAGCCTTATAAATGCAATGTGATGCACGGCTTTTATAAGAAGTCCATCTTTACGGGTTTTTTCTCAGTTTAATGACAAGGGGGGAAACAATCACTCTCTGCTCGTCTGATTTCAAGGGATCAAAAAGTTCAAACGGTTTGGAATGACTCATCAGCTGAATCATCGTGATTTTGATCCACCTATGTAATTTCCTCACCAGCCTGTTGTGCAATGACAAAATCAACAGGACCGGATATGTGACGGTTTTCTGAGAAATACTTTTCTTTTTAGCTTGTACCAAAAAATATCGCTGATGCTTACCGTGAATTTGTTCTCTTGGTTGCTAGGTACGGCTTCAGGAGTCCTCCTCACCTGGAGCTGAAAGCGCGGCCCAAACTGGGTGAGAGGGAGGTCACTCTGGTTCACGTAACAGAGTGGATTGAGAAGAAGCTGGATCAGGAGTTCCAGGTACACAAAACTCCTAACAGTATTTAAAAAAGGCTGAAACTTAACTCAGCATGAACTGTGAGTCCCTCTGATGTTTTTGCATCAGAATTTTAGATTCTGAAAAACAGTCATTTACCATTCATGCCCATTTGAATGTTTTGTTTCCCTTTAAAGTTGTGTGTGTAGCTTTCCCACCCAACCTAGTCCAGGTAATGATATACCTGCTGTTAGAGATAGCTGTCCAGATGCACACCTGCAAACTACGGCAGCAAAATATCCCTGAGGGCAACTGCACATCTACATTTATCTCTGCCAGACTCCTCAGCAGCTGTAATTTTGTACCCCCTCCCCCTCCCCAATATGCAGGAGTGAAGCAGTGAAGTCCTGTGGTCAGGTCTTAGTGGTGTATGCATCTGGTTTTGAACAAATGCAAAAACCGATGCACTTTGGAATTTACAAACCAAAGTTGGTAAATTAGGATTTTTTTCTGATTTTTTATGCTTCATACTTAAGATGTATAATAGCCAGTTTTAATTTAGTATATAAACAATTCTTTTGCTCTATGGAACAGTCACTCACAAAATCTTTCCTCTCAGAAAATATTTGTGATGCCAAACATGGATGACCTGTGGCTACCCATAATGCACTCTGCCATGGATACGCGTTCAAATGCCAACTTGATGACTGTGACAAGTGATGCCTTGAAGGATCCAGAACTGGAGGAGTCTGAGGTCTCTGACGTGTGAAGACAGCTGCTCAGTGACATTGACATTTTATCACCGTGGTGATACTGGATCTCCCATGCCTCACAGAAACCCAAGGTGCAGCAAAGACCTAGCCACCCTTTCAATATTTGTATCCATTTTTTTCAGATGCAGTAGACTATTTCCAGTCATGAAATGAGTACCTGAAGCTGGAACAAAAGCCCCTGTGAGTTTGTTTCGTTTGTAGCCACTTAAAGCAGGAGAATGGGAGAGAATAGAGACTCACAGATGATCATCTAATAACAGTTTGGATTCAACTAAATACATGTCGCACGGAGAGACCGTTAAACACACGGGTGGCATGACAGATCAACAACAGGCATCTGATTTTCCTACAAAAAGCACCATACCTATGAAGAACATCTGCACCAAACTTGACAGTCGAACAGTGTAAACATTTCGTGTGACGTTTCTAACAAAGTGGGATCATTTCTGCTGATATTACAAGAGCTTAGAGGGACTGTCGATTGATGTGCAAAGTAACAGTAATTTGGAGATCATCTTGCTGAAAACTGTTGTATCTGATGATACACACACCACAGGACTAACACCGACCATATCTCAACACCATGGACAAACTTATTTCATACAGCCTGTGTGCTTCTGACTGTGGATGTGACTAGAGCTACAACCCACTTTAGTTGGGTTGTACGAATTCATATCAGTCCGTAAACACAGTAATTCCATTTTTGCCAAGGCCTTGTTGAATGTACAAAAAGGAATGCGGCCCCCTAGCTGTGCAAGAAGTGGCCCTATCACCAAACCACATGCTTCTGGCTTATTTTTTTACGCCCTGTTTTCATGTTTTATTCCGATTTGAGTAAAAGTAATAATTTTTCTATCTTTATTGCCAAAGCAATATTTCAGTCATGTGTGAAGAGAATATTTTAGGAGACAGATAAAGCAATCGGTCAGTTGTTTTTCTTTGCTTTTTTGGGCCATTCTAGTGATGTTGTAATAACACCTGGAAATTCAGCAAAGAAACAGACTAAATGGAGTGATTTCCTCTCCACAAACTTCTCAAGATTACACATAAACCTGGAAATTGTTGGTAAAATAAACCCACTCCTACTGTTTCATTTCAGTAAACACCATACTGGATATTAGCCATATTATTTAATGTTGTCCAAGGCATCTAGATATTTATTCTGTTGAAGTATTTATTGTTTCTGCTGTTCTATGTTGTACATGTTAAAGCTCAAAACCTCCAAAAAATTCCATTGAGAATAACTTTTGTTCACTGGTGAAATTTCCTGTATATGTTTTATGTTCAGATATGTGTTGGCTAGTGTATGAGGCAGAAAGTGCCTTTAAAATAATCAAACATTCCTTCATATTGAGCCACCACGTTTCTTCATCAGTTGAGGGAGGAGTAAAAAAGAAGTCTTTGTGCCATTACTGTCTGTTAAGACATGCCCTTTGTTTTCACATGTTGATGTTGTTCATTTGCACAGTGATAAAAATAATAAACATTACTGTTGTATTCAGTGATGTCGCAGAATGTCTTGGTTCTGATCATTGTGGATCAATAAAATATTTTGCTTGGAAGGAAGATGGAGCTTTTTGTGGTTATTTACAGTAGTCTTGTTTAGTTCAAATCTCTTCTAATCCACAGGGATCCTCCATGAAGGCTGTGAACAGATTTAGGGGTGGTGTAGAAAAGGGAAGAAATGTCAAGGAGCAAACTGTCCTTGTCAGTGAAAACACACCCAGGGATTTTGTTTTATTCTGGTTAATCTAGTCTGAGCGTCAACAGTGTTGAAGGTTGATTTTTTTGTTGTCAGTGACGCCACCAATCTGTTCTTGAGGATGTTGATTTTGGCTCATGTCTAAGGAAATTATATTCAATTTAACCAAACTGAACTCCGTGTAGAACTGTCACAGAGCACAACGTCTACAGTTTTTAGTTTCTTCTTTGCTTTGAAGTGAAATAATCTGTCTTACAAAAGATCATTGGCCACGCTGTTCCTGCCCTGAGGGACCTCCTCAAAACTTGCTTTCTCAAGAGGGCACGCAACATTCTGCTGCCCTCGGGTCACCACTTAAGAGACTCAGGGACTGTCTTTACAATAGGGCTATAACTGATAAGTAACTTGCCTCTTTGAAGTAGGCCATGTGCAATTTCTATTTTCATAATTGATGGAAGCACTCTTCACAATTGTTTTACAGCCATGTAAACTACTCATCTGTCTTCACCTTTACTCAATTTGGTTCTTCTGAATTTTCATCTCTAATACATGTGGATGAAATAGCATTTATATGTATTTAAATAGTAATAACAAAGGTAGAACTGAAAATATTTACCAAGGTAGTTATTAGATTTGTTTAAGACTATGTCAAAGGTTCCAGACTGCCTGAATTCCATTAACATGGCAACATGAAATAAGGCAGAGAGCTTTTCCCCTGTGGGTGTGGTGGTGCTTTGATCACTCAGCTCTACCTGTGGAGCCTTCTTTCATAATCGTTTTGTTGTTTCTCCTAAAAGGTAAAAAAGAAGCCACGATTTTGTGCCACTCAAGTTTTTAAATGGCATTACTGGCTTGTTTCACGACAGGAATCTTGTCTAAGCCTGAAACCATTAACTTGCTGTTATGCACCAACATTTTTGGAACTCTTCTCTACAGAAAGGTTCAGAGCTCTTTAATTGCTTGTCTCAGAGGTAGATGGAGTTTTAGCCCCCTTGAGAAAATCATGCTAACATCTCCAGTGTTAAACAAATAGACTGTGATATGCAGTAACATGATTTTTTCTGCATTTTCTTAATCTTATGCTCAAAGTATAATGCTAGAATCATAGCTCAGAGGCCTCATTCCGCTATCTTCCCCACTAGCCTACTTGTACGTCTTTAATGTCCTTGGGCATCAATAAGCTAAAGATTTTTTTTAATGTATAAAGTATCAAGGTTACATGTATTCTTAGTTGCATGATTCTACTCTCGATTGCTTATATTCAATATTTGCAACTGAAGTTACATTTGTGTCTTGCTTTAAAAGAGAAACTTGGTGGAAATGCCAAGAAACCCCAGTTATGACAAGATTCATTTGATCTGGCACTTAAATTGACCTGTATAAATGGCCAAGGAAAAGACCATTTCAGTTCAAAAAGTGCAAAGTAATCAAATCCACACATATGGATGGATAAATGATTTATTCTTCTGCAAATACAATTAAAATTGCACAAGTGTCGATGTCTTGGAGCTAAAGCGACCACTTCAGTATCAAAAACCTGAAAAAAAAAAAAAAAAAAGGGTAGAGAAGAAAGAAAAGTTATTTCAAATGTGATTGACTTTTTAAAAGTTCACTATTCAAACACAAATTTACTCACCGTGCTGTGTGTGTGTGGGGGGGGTCCATCCACATGCAGCTCCTCCTCCTGCATGACAATACACAATCTAAGTGAGGTCGTTCATTGAAACAGCCTGAAAACTAGCCAGACTGAATCATGTCAGACAGGAGATTGACTTCATGATCACATCAGAAGTCTAACGCGCTAATATCATCCTCCATGTGCCAAAGCAAAACCAGACTGAGGGAATACGCACCCATTCCGCACGAGGCGCACTCGAGGACCACGTGAACACGCAGAACTCATCCAGTACGTGTCCCCCAGTCAGAGTTCGTCAACATCTGTGTAAAAAAACACAAAGTTAAAAGCCACATATTGGAACAATAGGTTAGAAAAATAATCTACAAGATATCTCACCTTAACGGTCCTCTCCATTGCGGCCTGCACACGTTGCTACGCCACGCGCCTTTTGATGACGTTTTACATCAATAACATTTAAATTCTGCTGAATGAAGTCACGTCTTTTCACAATACAGATAAACTATCCACGCAAACCAGCGGAAGGACATGTTAAATGTCACTTCCCGGCTTCCAGCAGATAGCCACATGTCTCCTTCAACGCCGTGCGTGAGCTGAGAGAGAAAATGTCCCCCGGAAGTGCTTTATACCACATCCGGTGTGTGTCGGTCTCTGTTTATTGGCTCAGGGGTGGCTGTAACGTTTCCCCTCCTCCACTCCAGTGGATATGAATCCCAAAGTCCAACCCCCTGCGTTTTCATTTTCAGGAAGAAGCAGCCCTTGCGTTTCATCCACAGCTGCAGGCTCAGATCCGCTAACGTTGATCAAATATTTCGAAACAGCTGCTCGTCAGCCAAATCACGTTTTCTATGTAGTCGGAAAGCGCCCGGACTAACCAGCCGGCCAGGTTTTACAAACTGCTCAGAGTTCAGGAAGTTGACAGTCGAGGTGGTCGGCGCTACGTGAAACCAGGAGACGCCGCAGAGCTACGGGCAGGGAGGAGGACAGCTCATCGGCGGTTGGCATAAGCTGGTTTGTGAATGGGTCAGAATGGCTACTCAGGAAGTAGAGGAAGATGGGGAAATGGATTATGGCGACTGGACTCCAGTGGCTAATAGGAGAGGAGGAATTGGGGTGAATAGAGCAGAATGGATGACGAGTCAAGGAAGTAAAAGGAGTTTGGAAGAGAGCAGTTCTGATGAAGCTAGTGGGTTTGTGCGGAAAAAGGCTGGGAAAAAGGAAGTTAAAATCATCCTGAAATTTAGGAAAAAAGATGAGCATATCAGTTTAAGCCCTATAGCAGTGTCCAGGGAGTTAAAAAAGAAGCTTGGAGATGTGGAAATGGCCAGGATTTTGAGAGATGGAAGCCTGTTTATAGTGTGCAAAACGGAGGAACAGAAAAACAAAGCGTGGGAAGTTGAAAGTGTGTGTAAGAAAATAATTAGTGAGAGAAAGATTGTGGGTGAAAATAAAGTAACAAGGGGGGTGATAACAGGGATACCAGTGGAGGAAGACTTGGACAAACTTAAACGCAGTATAAATGGAGGTGAGGTGAGCAGAATTAAAAGACTTATGAGAACAGTAAATGATGAAAGAGTTGAGAGCTTGTCGCTTCTTCTGGAGTTTCAGGAGTCAGTGTTACCAGAAAAAGTGAAAATAGGATGCATGATTTTTCCAGTTAGGCCATATATCCCCCCACCACTACGATGCTACAAATGCCAGAGATATGGACATATAGCAGTGGCTTGCAAAGGGAAACAGAGATGTCCTAAATGTGGAGATGAGCATAGGGTGGAGGATTGTAAGGAAAAGGTGCAGGATAAATGTTGCAATTGTGGTGGCCAACACAGGGTAACGTATGGAGGATGTGAAGTTAGGAAAAGGGCTGTAAAAATACAACAGGTTAAAACAGTTAACAACATAAGTTATGCAGAAGCAGTGAAGACAGTACAAGGACAAAAAGGAAGAGTGGAAACTGACAATGTTATACAGGTGTCGAGAAAAGAACCAGGTCAAACAGAGAAAGCAAATCCAGGACTGTCAGTGGATAAGATTATTTTGTTTATGGCATACGTGATCAACTGTACGGATCAAGTTAAACATAAAACTGAGAAAATTAAAATAATAGTTAAGGGAGCTGAGAAGTTTTTGGGCATAAAAGATATATCTTGGGAGCAAATTAAAACAAGACTTGAATCAGATGGGAAAGCAGGAGGAGCAAGTGATAAGGCAAACTGATTATTTTACAATGGAATGCAAGAAGCTTAATAGCAAATGGGCAGGAGTTTAAAGGATTTATTAGAGATTTAAAAAATAAACCAGATATCATATGTGTTCAAGAAACTTGGCTTAAATCAGAATTAGAATTTGTTATTAAAGGGTACGATAGTATTCGTAGAGATAGGGGGGAGGGTAGTGGAGGAGGATGTATAATATTTATTAAACAAGGAATGCAATATAGAGTTATAGGAAAAGGGAAAGAGTTAGAATATTTAATAACTGAAGTATGGACTAAAGAAGGAAATATTAAAGTTGTTAACTTTTATAATCCATGTAAAAAATTGTCTTTAGAGTTGCTAGAGGAACTAGTGGTACAGTTAGTAGGGAAGGTGATTTGGTGCGGGGATTTTAATGCACATAGCTCATTATGGAGTAACAGTAATGATGCTAATGGGATGGTGATTGAGGAGGTGATGGATATGACAAATTTAGTGTGTTTAAATGATGGAAGAGGAACAAGATTAAATATTAGAACGGGTACAGAAACAGCACTAGATCTCACATTAGTTTCAGATTCATTAGCAGGCATTTGCACATGGGAAGTAGTCAGAGGAACAACAGTAGGAAGTGACCATTATCCAATCATAACAGTAGTAGGATTGAATGTAGAAGAATATGAAACAGTAGGATTGCAGAAATGGTCATTTAGTAGTGCTGACTGGGATAAATTTAGAAATATTAGCGAACAAGAAATTGAAAAAATTGATAGAAATGAAGATGTTGAAAATTTAAATATTTTAATTTGTAAAGTTATTCTACAGGCTGCAGAAAAGTCAATAAAAAAGAAGGAAGGAAAGCGTAAAAATAAGATTGTTCCATGGTGGACAAAGGGATGTGAAAAAGCGATAAAATCTCGTAATAAAGCTTTTAAATTGGTAAAAAGAAATCATTGTTTTGAGAATTTTATTAATTATAAAAAATCTCAAGCAAATCTAAGGAGAATTATAAAAAGTGCAAAGAAAGAATACTGGAGGAAGTTTTGTTGTTCAGTAGGAAGAGAGACAGAGATTGGTAAAGTTTGGGGTATGATAAAAAGAATGAATGGTATAAAACGAGAGTATGGATACCCAGTTTTAAAAGATGGACAAATAATAGCAGTGAGAGATGAGGAGAAGGCAGAGATGCTGGCTAAAACTTTTGTAAAAATTCACAGCTCAGATAATATTAGTGAAGAAGGAAAAAGAGGGAGAGAAAAAACTGTAAGGGAGAATGAAGAGTTACAACAAGAAGAAAATTATAATGATTTATTAAACAAACCTTTTACAATGACAGAACTAAAACGTGCTATCCAGAAATCTAAGACGTCAGCACCAGGAAAGGATCAAATTTGTTATGTAATGATAAATCAACTCAATGAAAAATCAAAGGAAGTATTACTAGAATTATATAATAAAGTATGGGAGGATGGGAAACTGCCACAGAGCTGGAAGGAGGCTGTGGTGGTGCCAATACGCAAACCAGGAAAAGATACTACTAATCCAGGAAATTATAGACCAATTGCTTTAACATCTAACATATGTAAGATAATGGAGAAAATGATAAATGAAAGGCTAACATATTATATGGAAAAGAAAGGATATATAGCTAAATACCAAAGTGGTTTTAGGAAAGGGAGAAATACAATGGATCCAGCTGTATGTTTAGAACATGAAATTAGAAAAGCACAGGTTAACAAAGAAAGTGTGGTGGCTGTCTTCTTTGACATAGAGAAGGCGTATGATATGATGTGGAGAGAAGGATTGTTAATTAGACTGTGTCAATTAGGAATTAAAGGACGAATATTTAGATGGATTAAGGATTTTTTACAAGGGAGATTAATACAAGTTAGAATAGGGAAGAATTATTCGAGGAAATATAGGGTAGAGAACGGAACACCTCAAGGGAGTATAGTGAGTCCTTTATTATTCTCTATATTAATTAATGATGTTTTCAAGGAAATAGGGAATGGGATGGGGTTTTCTCTTTTTGCGGATGATGGGGCAATTTGGAAGAGGGGGAAAAATTTGAAATTTATTATTAAAAAGTTACAGGATGCAATAACAGAAATAGAACAGTGGTCATATAAATGGGGTTTCAAATTCTCAGTAGATAAGACAAAGACAATGTTTTTTACAAAGAAAAGAATTAGTACAGAGATAAAACTAAAAATGTATAATCAAGAATTAGAAAGAGTAAAACACTTTAAGTTTTTGGGGTTATGGTTTGACGAGGGGATAACATGGAGTGTACATATACAGAAAATACAGGACAAATGTAGGAAGGTGTTAAATGTTATGAGATGTTTGGTGGGAAGTGATTGGGGAGCTGATAGAAAAGCATTGAAGGCCATTTACTGCGGATTAATTAGGTCAGTATGGGATTATGGTTGTGTGGTGTATGGATCTGCATCGAGTTCATCTTTAAAAAAGTTAGACAACATCCAGTTTCAGGCTTTGAGATTATGTACAGGGGCATTTAAAACAACTCCAACAGCAGCACTCCAGGTGGAAATGGGAGAAATGCCATTAGAGCTGAGAAGAACTCAGTTGTCTTTAAATTATTGGGCTAATTTAAAAGGTCATAGTGATAATCATCCAGCACAAAGCACTTTAAAGTCTTGTTGGGAAATGGAGAAAAGGGAGAAAAATAGCTTTGGATGGACAGTTAAACAAAAAGCAACAGAGTTAGAATTAGTTGATTTAATTTTCAGTCCGACAGTACCAATGCCAGCAGTTCCACCTTGGATAGTACCTGAAGCAAAAGTAGATTTGAAATTATTAAAAAAGAAAAACAAAGATAGGGAGTTTATTTTGAATTCAGATACAATACAGAAATATATTAACAGTTATTATAGTTTCATTCAGATATACACAGATGCATCAAAAAGTTTAGTTAATAAGATAGGAGTATCAGTTATTGTTCCAGAGTTTAAAATTACAATAGGAAAGAGGATCAGTGATAACATATCAGTATACACAGGAGAAATGGTAGCAATTCTGTTGGCAGTACAATGGGTAGAGGAAATAAGACCAATGAGAGTAATAATTTGTTCAGATTCATCTTCATCATTAATCAGTTTACAGAGAAGTCATTCAGATAGTAGACCAGATATTTTAATAGAAATCCAACAAACATTGTTCAGAATTCAAATGATGGGAATTACAGTTATATTTTTGTGGGTACCAGCACATAAGGGAATAAAAGGAAATGAAAAGGCAGATAAGGTTGCAAAGGAGGCTACAATTAGAGAAAACATTGATATCTCAATTAAAGTTAGTAAGATGGAAGTAAAGAGCATTATTAAACAGAAGATGAAGGAAAGGTGGCAAAAGCAATGGGAGGAAGAGAGGAAAGGACGGTGGCTGTACATGATTCAGAGGAGAGTGGGAGAAATGAGTTGTGCAGGGAGGAGCAGAAGGGAAGAAACAATCATATCAAGACTTAGATTTGGGCACACTGGATTAAATGGAACATTATTCAAAATAGGGAAGCATAACACTGGAAGATGTGAGTATTGTGGGGAACAAGAAACAGTTGAGCATATTATGATATACTGTAAGAAATATGAAGAAGAAAGAAGGGAAATGGTTAAAAATTTAAAAAGGAAAAGAATAAAATTTGATTTAATAGAAATGCTTAGAAGTAATTCAAGCGATGAGTGTTATGGGATTATGTTTCATTATCTTAGACTAAGTAATTTAATTGATAGGATTTAATTTTTATTTTATTTATTTATTTATTTATTTATTTTTTTGGGTGTTTGTTTTATTTTGGTAGGTTGGTTTAATTTATTTTAGGTAGTATAAGTCATTCTGATCCACACTCCAAACCAGTTGGTGGCGGTAATGCACCGTTTCGTTGCGTGCCAACCGCCAGAAAAAAACCATAAAGAAGACTAACCAGCCGCCCATCCCGGTGTGAGGCCAGAGAATATGGACTGGACAGTGAGCAAGCAGGCTCTGCTGGGCTGCATTTTAGCGTTGCTTTGCTACACTGGAGTCCAACATAAGGTATGAGCTAACCCAAATAAGCTAGCTTCTATTTTAAAAAAATGATCTCGTAGCTACACGAAAAGACATTCTTTTGAGTTAACACTGTCTTTTTTTTCTGCCACGGTGCTAGCAAGCTTTCCAGTAGCTGTCATGTGGTGAGCCTCTGTTTTTCTGCTTGCTCCGTATGGTTTTTACACAAGCTTGCAAACACAAACGTAAGCTAGCTGGCTAAAATCGGTAATTTCAGCAGGCTTTTGAACCCCTAAAGTTTACCGACACCACAGTGTGTCATCCTGTTGGCCACCCTGTTCGTTACCAGTCTAGTTCAGAATCCGTGGAAAGCCATATGATCGAAAATGTAAACTTTGGTACTCTTATCTTCCCGGACTGTGTGGCTCCACAACTGTTGGAATACCATCTAAATACAATGCTGCTTTATCATAATCCACATAGAAATGTATAGACTTGTGTTCATCTTTTGGAAAGTTTGCATGTTTTTTTTTTAGCTGTCAGTTAAAAAAGTGACGCACAGACACTTCAAGATGTATTTAATCCCACTAAATGGCATGGCTAGTTCTGTAATTATTGAGAACCAGTTCTATCACACTAATGTTGTGGTGCATTCACTTTTTGAAACGGCTATCAGAAGAACTTCCCACTTGTATTTGTTTCTGAGCCGCCTGTGGTCACACAGTCTGCTGGATCACAGGGTTTTGTGTGGGGATCCTTTGAATATTTGTACTACTACTACTACATTTGCCTCACGGTGATGTTGGCAGGGCAAACCCGTACATTTGCATCACCAACTCGTGCTGGGTTTGTGAGCTGTGTTTGCCACATGCAGGAGGGCTCCTGAAAGGGTGCACGCTTTTACAAAAAAACAAGGGACTTGATTTAATTAAATCACTGTCTGTGCTGAGATAAAGGTAAAAAGACAATGCTGACTTAAAAAAACAATACAATTCCTCTCAGATGTTGCCCTTAATTTCAGTTGTTCAATATCAAAATACATCATTTTTATACGTAATGATTTTTTTTCTGGTTGGAATAAGTTAAACATCCTTTTTTTTCCTGGTTTAGACGGAACCAGAAGGATAGAAAGACCTGAGATGGCACCCCTTTGCTGGTGAATAACTAAGCCACTTCAGCTAAGAAGCAGATTAAAGAAGCCTTATAATCCCCTATCATGTCTCAGGTTCCTCTCTTAGCCTATTAGAAAGTCTGTGGGTGTAGTAGTGGGGCTGACAAGTTATGGTCTAACTATAGACTCTGCCTAAAGTGTGTTTGTGTGAGAGGGAGAGAGACGGATACACATGGCACATCCCACAAAGAAATTATCAATAAGTCTTTTTGTTTTCTCATAACAGCTCAGCTATCATTTAAGGTCAGATGTTTTAGCCTTGAAAACTAATCTGACAATTGATGACTCCTGTCTGCTCTTGATATTTCTTAGGAGCTTCTTCTGACATTATACCTCACTTGAACTGAAACCAGACAACTTTACACCCCCCAGATGGGCTTTTTCTCATTGCTCGCACACCATGACAGGTTTTAATTTAGGGTCATTTGTGCCTGTGTGTACACACATTGAGATAAGTCTGTTCATGAAAGTTTGCAATCACACAGTCTTATCGCCGTAGTAGATATACAGTAAAAGTGTAGCTGAACAAAGTGACATCCTCTTCTGAGGAGACGCCTCACGGAGCACTTTATGTTGACATGTTGACATAGGAAACTGTTATATATCTCCATGAACCTTTTAAATTGCGAAGCAGTCATTTGGTCAAGACTTGCATCTTCACCTGTCATCTCACTGACATTTAATTATCTTAGTGCCTCATATTGTTAGGCAATCCTACAAGAAAAATGTCTTAACATGCCTCTCAGATGCTTTCAGACAACAAGACTTTGTTGGATTGAAGCAGTTCTTAATACAGGGCTTTTGCAATAAGCATAAAGACACTTCTCATTCGGCCTATTTTCAATAACTCATCGTGGTTGCTGCACTGCACAAGTAAGCAAATGTGAGATCTTTTTTTTTGTCGGTTCCTGTGTTGGCTTTGTGTTTTTTATTTTTTTTTATATTTGGACTCTTGTGAGCCTGCAAATGCTTTCTAAGTGTTGGAAAGCATTTAACATTTTAAGACAGGCTCATCTCCATTTTCTTTGTCTTTTTCTACAAGAAAACCCAACTTTTTTTTTTTAGTTGAAAAACACAACAAGGAGCGCTTTTTGGAACATTTCTTTCCCTTTGGCGCCACCTTTTTAATACCACTGATTGTGCCTGATGCTCTCAGCCCTCCTCAAAGGTAGTCCTTGTTCTGCTGAGCTCATAGTGGGTCTGTGAAAGAGGGTTTAGTTTTTACTGCCATCTATTCGGGGTGATGTCTAACTGTAGGATTTTTGTTAACAGGAGACAACTTCCCACAGATACAGCGAGGGTTTGTGAAACTCCGGCTCTACTAAAGTGCTTGTTTATGCTTAGTGGGAAAGGAGCCAGTTTTAGCCTCTTCTGTGTTCAGGTTGGTCTGCTATGGAGTGGGGCAGGGTGCCACACCACCAACTGCCACCAGTCACTGCACCAGCCCTGTAGTCAATGGCCCTTGAAGGAAAATCTGGCCTTATTTGAGTGGGGAGAATTGGGATATTGGAAATTGTAAAGAATTTGGAGTCACTAACGTCTGTATTGTTGCACAACTCTCTTACGCAATACTATCTCCGTGTAACAGAATGAGGAAATGGGAGGGAATATACTCGTATGTTATTTCTTCGCTATATAAACCTTTAGCTCTAAGCCTCGTCCACTCTGGGATCCTGCAGAGGGAAAACAGGTGTCTCTGAAAGCCGAACACTTCAGCAGTTAAATGTCCATGACTGTAAAAGCCAGAGGTTAACAGATGTTTGCAGAGTAATTAGTTTGTGAAACCAAGAACCCTGCTACAGGTTATGAAAGCTCTAAAAACAGATTAGTTACGATTCTCCAAACACGGCTGGGTGATGCTTTTGCGTATGGGGCCCGGTGGGAACACTCACAGGTGCACAAAAGCTGTATAGAGTGTCTCAGGCTGCTGCAGGACATCCTTAGGCAAACTTGGAGGGATCTAGTTTCTGTCTTCGTATCAAGAAAAACTTTCGGGGATGGCTTTGCAGTGGGTACTGTTTGTTTTTGTGTACCACATACAACACACAAAATTACCAGAACTGTGATGCAAATGACTTGCAGAGAGAAAGAGGTAGGAATTGCGAAATGACCGTCCAGCACTGGTCACTGCCACATGTGTCGGGGAAATTCAAGCTGCGTAACCGAAGAGGGACTTCCAAAAGTGACTCAGAAGTGTATTTGCTGTAAAAAAAAAAAAAAAAAATTGTTTAGATTGTCACCAGCAGTTATGACCCCAACACCCTCGACTGGCCCACTTCCTGCACACAATTTCCTAAAACCATAGTTAGCGATATTAGCATTCCACTGCGGAGCGCGCACGGCCCACAGTGCTGCTAATTCTGGCATAAGCCAAGTCATGACGTTAGAGAGCTTTGCTGCTGCCATACGTTTAGAGGGTTATGCTGGATTTGCTGCATCTTCATCTCATTTCACTTGTCTTCACGTCCTCTCAGAAGAATGTCGGTGCTTTACTCGTCTGTTACAGTTTTTGTTTTTTTGGTTCCGAACCCGTCGGAAACAAGTGTTCCCATGTCTGTTCTTGGACCCCATATATCTGAGTAGGAGGTAAAAGTTTTGGATGGAGGAGTGTCCATATGGCCTGTCAGCCCACTGTTCGTCTGTGCAGAGGGAACTTGAAGCACCCTCCTCATTCAGTCTTTTGTAAAAAATCACACGCATGCTGCGTGACCACCGTGGACAACGTTCACTGTGATGGTTGTCGTCCAGTTTAAGAGCATTTCAACCCTCTCCGCTCCATTTGCATCTTCAGCTAATGTGACTAAATGCTCAGAAGAGTGCGCTTGCACTCTGAATGGGTGAACTGCATTATACGTGGGCTTCCATTTGCATTGTCACAAGAGAGTTGTTTTGTTGGGTTAGTAAGTGATGTGGATCAATACGGTGGTGGATCAGCAGGAAAATTCGCCCTGCTTCAGCTTGTTTTCTGAGCTTGGGATTCAAGCTGTAATGGCAGCACGTTGTTTTTTAATTATTCACAACGATGTACTACTTCTGTGCCGTCTTAGAAATGTTAATCAACCCCTTTGGAGTGTGCATATGAATGCCTTTTCTTAGATTTTCATTGATCCATTTTATTCTGCAATATGTTGAAGGCTATTATCCTCTGGGTATTGATGAAGTGTTGTTAGCTGCGGTGTGTTTTGCCCATGTGGCAGCACGAGCGTGGAGGTGCACGACACACGTGCTCTGAGTCGTTTCAGGTCTGTTGACCCAACTCCTAATTCCAGCCCTTGGCTTCAGTCTCAAACCGTCCGAGAGGAGAGATCTAACTGTACAATCATTTCATCATTTGAATAAAGTTAGCTCCAGCAAGGTGTGTGAGGATAAGTAACGCCTGAGTGTTCAGAGAATTAAGTGATTATTCACTGCCTTTTATATGGGAACGCATGTTCTGACCTGATTAGTGAATGTGGAAATGAGGATGCAGGCATACACACCCCTGTTTGTCTGATTTCAGATGGAATATGTCATAATCTAAGGTTTATTTATCAAATCTATGAGTGTGTGTGTGTGTGTTTCTGTAGGGGGTGTGCAGTGCCAGCACAGTGTCCCTTCCTGAAAGTCTGCTCTTTGTGTCTACCTTGGATGGAAACCTGCACGCCGTCAGCAAGAAATCTGGCTCTATCAAATGGACTCTGAAAGAAGGTAAGAGGAGATGAGCATCATCAAGCAAAGTTTTTTTTTTTTTTGGTTTTCCTTTTCAACCATCAGTTATTCCAGTAATTGAAGGGCACATATAAAGCAGTTTCTGCTATAAGTTTAATCATACACTGGTGTCAAAGCGGGCCTTTTAGTTTGAACAAATCAGTCTTCCGATTACATTTTCAAGTACTAAAAAGAACTACAAATTACCCGGGCCTGTAAAGTTTTAACTCCTGGTGGTATCACTCCAAAGATTGCTCAGTAGTTTAAGCCAGTTTATTATGATATTTTTCTATTGAAGTGCTACAGTCAATTTTTTCGATAAATACAAGTTATTGACAGCAATTCTGTTAAGAAAAAACAACTTGATGAAACCTTAGAAACCTTTATTAGTTGTAATAAACACATTTTAGGATGCAGTCTTGTGTGTAGGCTCGATTGAACAGCACAAGTGAGGTTCACTTAACCATAAAAAATGGTTAATTATTAACTGAGAGGGGCAAATATAGCCCGTAATCAGGGTCAGAGTGGGCTCGGGTAAGCAACTTTGCCGTGGTATCACCTGCACATGTACATCAGCATTTTCTGTGGTTACCATGTTAATGCGCCCTGCGATTAGGAATCAGATAAGGCCGACTTGGAAAACATGCCGCACAAACCTCCAAATTTGAGACTGCAGGTCCACCCATTACCCAAATCAGAGGATCGAAAGCAGAGGCCGCCTCCTCCGGTTCATCTGTTCCCTGGAACAGCTCTTGAATATAAATTTCAGTTGTTCCGTACCAGGCTTTGCACACATCTGTTGTTGTGCCTCAGTGAGGTAACCGTACACCCACAATAAAAGACTGTAAAGCAGATATTTTACATTGACCGGCGTAGAACAGCCCTGAAGCCACAAGCATGTTCTCTCACTGTTTGTGCATCCAACGTCTCTGGCTCTACAAACATGCATTGATATGTCAGCCGGACAGGGTAAACATCCTTGGTGCAGAATAGAAAACATTGTTTTCTCAACGCCCGCTTCAGTTCCTTTTGCTGAATGCTGTTGCTCACTGAAGCCAACAGTCGTTTAACAGCCTCAGATTATTCCACACCTAAACCCAGCCATTGTTGACCCCTCAGGCCGCCACCCCAGAGATCATCTCCACCTGCTCCACACCCAAAATGTTCACACTGTGTGGAGGTGTGTATTTGTTTAGCAGCAACAGAGGCATCACGTTTTGGTGCGAGAGTAGATAAAGTAATAAGTTACTTTTTAAATCTAATGTTTTTTTTCTTTCGGAAAATGAATCTCTTCTACTCTATTCAGATTCAGATTTTTAAGTTTCTACTTTAAGGGGAAGTTATTCTAAATATTTATCGGGGTGTTTCCTCTCCACTGATTGTATTTGTTGTCTTTGAGGCTCATTAAAAGGTCAAAGTATTAAAACATGTTTTATAAGATATACAGGGATCCTGTTGATATCCCGTATTCTTAAAATCCTCTCTGGTTTACTCAGAGACCGCTGTTTGCTTTTTGTGTAACTGGAGAATCTCTGACCATTTGGACTTTGTCTCCACAGCAACTGAATGTCATCAGCTTTCATGTTGTTGTCCCTCCTGACTGCTGTTGGCCATGCTTTCCTTTTTTGATGATATTCTTGTCAGTCCTGACTAGCATCTTTTTCTTCTGGCTCCTTACAGATCCAGTTCTTCAGGTCCCCACACACGTTGCAGAGTAGGTACCTTTACATTGTTCCAGCACCGCACACACGTATTCTGGTTGAGACGGTATATGCAAATTACTGGTATCATTATTATCTGTCAAGCATGCCTACGTTCTTCTCACCAGGCCAGCTTTCTTACCTGATCCCAATGATGGCAGTCTGTACTCTCTGGGAGGAAAAAACAACGAAGGCCTCACAGTAAGAGGAAATAACTTTATCACAAATTGTAATCTTCCGTTGGTCACAAGACTTATTTCTTGGTTCCTGTTCTATAGAAGAAATACAGTAGTACGATGCAGTTGCAGCTGTTGTGATGCAGCTTTTTTCACAAGTCATACATAAAAAAACAAACATTTGAATTGATTCGATCAATTCCTGTTTTAACAGAAATTACCATTCACTATCCCCGAGTTGGTCCAAGCCTCTCCCTGTCGCAGCTCTGATGGAATCCTTTACATGGGTAAGTCCCCGTCACATATAAACCATAATGTGATTGTTGAACTCTCGCCCTGGAACGTTTATTTCAGTGGGGACGACATTTCCATTAAAAGGTGCAGCCCATGTTTGTCACCTTGCCCACAGAAGCTGATGTTTTCTCTGAAAATTAAAAATCAAGACAGTTAAACCAACGTAATAGAGGAATGCCTATTAAAAATCAGCTCAGGACTTTGTCTTTCTTCTTTTTTTTCTTAGCTCAACCTGCCGCCGTCGCCTGTGCTCTTTCAAATCTACAAATGTTATTGCTCATCTTCAGCAGTGACAACATTTCATTGTTTAAACAGAGGCGGGTGACATTTGCCACCCTGCGCTCCTTATCAGACGAGCTTTTGTATTCGCTCGGCTGAGGCTGCCGAAGGGTTGCTGGGCTATTATTCTCTTTACTTGACTCTTTTCTTTTTTTAAGAAAGGCACAACACTACTTATCTGGCTAAATCTGTATCCTTTGAAATGGAACGGCCCCTTTTTAATATTTCTTTATTTGTGAGTTGTATTTATTGGATAATAAAAACACACTTTTTAACCTCTTTGACTTTTTTTTTTCCAAAAATGGACTTAGGCTCAGTTTAAACTTTAGGCCTAGCATGAGTAAACATGTAACATATTTGTTTCTATGTCTGTGCGTTTCCACGCAGGTAAGAAGCAGGACCTGTGGTATGTGGTGGACCTGCTGACTGGTGAGAAACAGCAGACTCTGACTTCCTCCTTTGCGGAGATGCTCTGCCCTTCTTCATCACTGCTCTATCTGGGACGCACAGGTAAATGCGAAACAGCATCCAGCTGATTTTTAAACTTCAACCGAATCCAGGGTGACCAGAAAAGCAGTTTTGTCGCATACACCCTTAACTACAGGCATTGTAGCTAATGTGTAAGATCAACTCGGTGATCTCCAGCACCCCTACCCCCACCCCACTCCACCCCTGCTCCTGAACTACATACAGGCCAGATCTTGTTACACCAATCCATTGTGGTTTAAAAGGAAATTTAACACCATTTGACATAGCAATCATAAGCAGATATTGACACTCAAACCCTCGGTTTAGTTTGTTTCATAAGCATCTCCATACACACTTGCATTCTTCTTTGTGATGTCCTTTTACCTGTCAGAGTATACCATCACCATGTACGACACCAAGAGTAGAGAGCTGCGTTGGAACGCCACCTATTCCGACTACGCCTCCACCCTTCCAGATGATGACACCAAATACAGTGAGATTATTATTCACGCCAGCCCCTCTTGGCTCAGTTTCCAGTGGCCGTCAGTGGTCTGCTTGTTGTCCTCCACAGAGATGGCTCATTTTGTGTCCAACGGGGACGGCCTTGTGGTGACTGTGGACAGTGAAAGTGGAGACATCCAGTGGGTCCAGAACTACAACTCCCCTGTGGTGGCAATGTATATCTGGCAGCGCGAGGGTCTTCGCAAAATCCCCCACACCAACGTGGCCGTGGAGACCCTGCGTTACCTCACTTTCATGTCTGGAGAGGTTGGCCGCATCACGCAGTGGAAATATCCGTTTCCTAAAGAGAAGAAACCAAAGAACAAATTCATGTAATTTACCCTTTTGGGCCATTTGATTATTTTTCCTTACGTATAGAATATCTTTAAAAAAAAAAGCTTCACTTAAAAAAAAATGTTTAAAAGAATTTTGCTAATAAATACAGACTCATAATGGAGAATAATCAACATGTGGTGTTAAACTGTGTTGGAGCACACGCATGTCCAAAAAGAAAACTGTTAAGCTGCTCAGTTTCAGCTTTAGTTTCACAGCCCAGCTCTGTTTTATATTTATGTACTATGTCCACATCTGCTTTCTGCTGAAATGGGTTAAGAACTTTCAGTGCTTGATTTTTTTTTTGGGGCCATGAAGTAACTTTTACTCTACTTTATATATTCTTTTTTTTTTTGTCCAGGGCCACTTTGTACGTTGGAAAATACTCAACAAGTCTGTATGCATCTCCCTCTCTGGTGCATGATGGAGTAACTGTGGTGGTGAGTGTAATGGCCATATAGGGCATATCTCGACTTAAGCATAGAAAGCAGGTTTGCTGTTTTGCATGAGGAAGTCAGTTTCTCAGCAGTTAATCTACTTGTTTCAAGGTTTCGTAATCTGCCTGAATTTCTTTATTTAATTTTTTTTTAATGATTTATTTGCATGGCTGCCACAGGGTATGTTTGTTTGTATCCTGTTCTGATTGTGTGTTAGCTTGCCCCAGATCAGGTCACCTTGCTCTCAAACTCCAAAACAAAATAATAAATCCAGTAGTCTAAGTGTAACTTGTAAGTGTTCTCTTTTACAAGTCTGTAAGGGGACTAACATGGGATGTGTGTGTCTTTAGCCCCGTGGCAGCACCTTCCCCCTGCTGGAAGGCCCTGATAGCCAGGAGACAGAGGAGGACAAAGAGTGTGTCATCACACCCAGCACAAGTGTGAAATTTAACGCTGCGCTCCGCGAGCGACACCGAGTCAACTACATGAGAAACTACCTGCTCCTCATAGGTATCACCACCTGTCCTTGTTAGTGGATGCTGTTTATTGGTTTGGCATCACACAATTTTGTCAACCCCATTTTAAGCTCTGGGCTGGTTGGGTATTGCAGTGTTGCAGTAAGACTGCCCTCTGCTGGATGATGAATGGAGTTGTGGATTCTGTTAAATGGTCTTCTTTTTTTTTTTATTTAACCCGATTTTAACTTGGGAAAATGCAACTGAAACTTGTATATAGAGGAATTAATTAATATATACTGTTTTTAAAAGGTTTTCTTCCTTCTAATATTTTTAGGTCATCATGAAACACCCCCTGAAGCTCACACTAAGATTCTTGAGAAGTTCCCCGACAACTTTCCCCGCAATCAAGCCAATGTCATCCCACCTACGACTGACAAGAAAGTGGAGGAGGTTTGTGTCAGCCATGAGCAATTATTTTAGTTTATGCAGATTCATTCATTCTCTGTGCGTCTTTTCTCATCCATTTTTGTGTTGTCCTTGTTTCTGTGGCAACGGCCCTCCTTGTTGTAGAAGGTCAATGATAGTGGAATGGAGGATGGGCCCCCTTCAGCTGTGTCTGAGACCTCTATCCAGGAGCCCGGCACCGGTGGTCGCACTGCACGTCCTGAGGCCCCTGTGGACTCGATGCTAAAAGACATGGCCACCATTATCTTTTCCACTTTCCTCCTGGCTGGCTGGCTAGCCTTTGTGATTATCTACCCTAAAGTAAGTCAGACACAAGCTTTTTAGTGTGCTGTAACGATAAATTGACCCTGATAGTGGCTCTAGAGAGTCAGAAGATAAATCACGCAAACAGTGAAATAACTCTTGAGTTGAATAAATCAACTTACCTTTCATTCTAAGCAGACACAAAAAATACAATTTCTCTCCCAAATTATTTTTTATTTTTGATGTGCTTAATGTGGTGTCCCTTTTGCTCAGAGTGTGCACAAGCAGCAGCAGCTGCAGCACAAAGAGTTCCAGAGACAAATGGAGGAGAGGCTGGAGCTGCTCCAGAGACAGCAGCCCTTCTGCCCGGCAGACGTCGGCCTGGGTTTGGCTGCAGACGGCGACTACCTGGAGGTGGCCCGCACTCGCTCCGATTGCTCAGACCAGAGCAGCCCTAACGTCACACCCCGCGCCTCCAACCACTCCAACCTATCTGTGTCGGAACTGGGCAGCATAGCCAACGAGCACGAAGATGGAGGTAAAGGCTGCAAACATTAGGTCCAGGCGCAGGTTTGTTTGTGTTGGATCATCCCCAGAGTGGTTTGGACCTGGTTTTCACTGTTTGAAATGTGTCTTCTCAGAGGAGGACTCCAGTATCATCAAAGTGGGAAACATAGCTTTCTATCCTAAGCAGGTCTTGGGACATGGGGCTGAAGGGACGATAGTGTACAAGTAAGCAAATCACCCATAACAACAATGAATTAAGATTCCAACACTCTTTAGTTAAACCTTGTATTTCTCCATCAGAGGTGTTTTTGACAACCGTCAAGTGGCTGTGAAGAGAATCCTCCCAGAGTGCTTCAGCTTTGCAGACCGAGAGGTCCAGCTGCTGAGGGAATCTGATGAGCACCCAAATGTCATCCGCTACTTCTGCACTGAGAGGGACCGGCAGTTCCAGTACATCTCCATCGAGCTGTGTGCGGCCACACTTCAGGAGGTCATTATCAGCGTAAAGATTTTTTTTTCTCACTTCTTCAGTATATCTTAAAAGTTGAGCTGCGTAGAGCTTGGTTTTAAAAAAAAAAACTTTTATGATGCATTAATGCATACTTTCCACATAGTTAAACGTTATCATGGTTCATTTGACACTTCCTTGTTTACCGAAGACAAAACTACAACAAAGGACTGATCAACAGGTTAACAGTTTTTGTACCACACTGACTTTCGTCTTTCATCTCACTAGTATGTGGAGAGAAATGATTTCAATCGTCATGGACTTGAGCCCGTTATGCTCCTTCAGCAGACCATGTCAGGGCTGGCACACCTGCACTCTCTTAACATAGGTATCCATCACCGAACACGCGTCGCCTTCAAATTGTCCAATCGTGGCGTCTTACCACGGTATTTGTTTTTGTCCAGTCCACAGAGACCTAAAACCCCACAACATTCTGGTCTCCATGCCCAATGCGCACGGCCGGGTCCGGGCTATGATTTCTGACTTTGGTTTGTGTAAGAAGCTCGCGGTGGGGCGCCACAGTTTCAGCAGGAGGTCGGGGGTCCCGGGCACCGAGGGCTGGATAGCCCCCGAGGTTCTCAGTGAAGACTGCAAACACAACCCGGTGAGTTAGGTGTGGAGGCACAGCTCTGTTCAGCTGGCCCAGATGGGACATTTTGAAGTGGAAGCTTCACACTCTGTTGTTGTATCGTGTCACGTTGTATTAATGAAGACGCTTCTGTCCTGTCCATCACAGACTTGCGCCGTTGATATCTTCTCTGCCGGTTGTGTTTTCTACTACGTGGTGTCCCAAGGAAGCCACCCCTTTGGCAAGTCTCTGCAGAGGCAAGCAAACATCCTACTGGGCACATACAGCCTTGACCATCTGCAAAGTGACCAGCATGGTACGATTTTAAAATATGCATTTTTCATGTAGATTAGGAGTTTATTAAATCCTAAATAAGTACATTTTTTATATTTAAAACTCGTTTAGAAGGTTTTTGATTTGCATAAAGGAAGAAATAGGTTGTAAAAGTTTATTTTTTCAGAGACTTTTGTTTTTAATTCATAATCATTGACTCGTACAGAAAGACACACAAAATTACAACATCTTGATGTTACTGGCTTTGTTTTTCTGCTTGGTACTTTTTCTTTTAATCAAAGTTCAAAAGCACATGATCAAAAGCTACAATTGTCTTTCTTTATCAGGGGACATTGTTGCCAGAGATCTGATAGAGCAGATGCTGAGCATGGATCCCCACAGAAGGCCTTCAGCTGAAAGTGTTCTCAAACACCCTTTCTTCTGGAGTCTGGAGAAGGAGCTGCAGTTCTTTCAAGTAGGTCCCTCTTCCACTTTCACTGTCATAACAGGATTATGCACATTTTATAATCTGCTTGTATAATCAGTAAATAAGCAAGCAACAATGAATTTGCATGCAAATTGCTTTAATAAAGTTAGGAAATGCTGTTCCATACAGGCATAGAGATACAGATGCAGAATGAAATCCCTGTCCAGTTTTATAAATCTATTAATATTTTTTGCCTGTTTATGCGCTGATTTTGCTCAAACTGCATTTTGTGGTTTTTTGCAGGATGTGAGTGACAGAATAGAAAAGGAACCGCTCGACGGACCAATTGTGAGACAGCTAGAGAGAGGGGGAAGGGCTGTTGTCAAGGGTGATTGGAGAGAGCACATCACCGTACCACTGCAGACAGGTAAGGCGACGTTTGCAGTCAATTCTGTATCCTGCCACCGGATGAAATGGCTGCACCTCTTTTTGTAGACCTTTAACTTCCTGCCAGCTGTGCTACACACCAGTTTTACCTCGTGCGCAGATTTACAGTGGACTAAACGGTTAATGACATTGATCAGTAAATCATGATGTAGCCAGAGACGGCAACTGAAGGATGAGTTTGGCCAGGTGTTGCATAACCATGTAATAAGTTCATACAAAGTCATGTTTGGGCATTCAAATTGATTTGGAATCAGTCAATGATTTTACTTCCAGTCGGTCATTATTGAATTCCTAATGTATAAGACCAGACTAACTTAAAGAAACAACCACTATCTTTTAATATTTTGGTTATTTTTAACATGGATCATCCGTTATCATCCTGGTTATTCTGTATTTTTAATTTACAACACTATGATGAAGGATTCAGGTTTCATCTTTCTCCATCTTTGCAGATCTGCGGAAATTCCGCTCCTACAAAGGTGGCTCCGCCAGAGACCTGCTGCGTGCAATGAGAAACAAGGCAAGAGTGTATTGTCATATAATAGTCTGTGTTCCAATGAGCTGGTCCCATACCTAAACACTTACACCTGACCTTCCTTCCACAGAAACACCATTACAGAGAGTTACCTGCTGAGGTGCAGGAGACTCTTGGCTCCATCCCGGATGACTTTGTTTCCTACTTCACGTCCCGTTTCCCTCACCTGCTGATGCACACCTACCTGGCCATGCGGACCTGTGCAGCTGAGAGGCCTTTCCTGCCTTATTACTCGGCTGCAGCACAGCTCTCTAAAACCCAGTCCCAGTGTGCACACAATGGACCACAAAGACTAAATGAGCCATGCACTCAGCCCCTGCCAATGCACTCTTCACTACCGTCCTCACAGCCCGAGGAACCCTCGCACACAACGCCGTCCCTGCAGGTCAGCCAGACAGCAGCCGCTGAACCGGAGCCGTCATGGCCAGATGAGCCGGCACCTTCACAGACAGAGCAGCCCTCAGAACCGCCGCCGCCCACATTGACTGACTTGAGCCTCCCGAATGGCTTGAGCCTCACCGCTCCGGGAGACGGTCCCACGACGAACAATGAAAGGTGCGAACTGAACCTCACTCGGGTGGAGCCAGCACAGATGGGAGCTTTGCCTTAAACAGTGGGAAATTAAGTTGGTGTCATTTGCAGTGCCCTGAGCTGCTGAGGAACCAGGCCTGCAGCGCCTGGGCTCCACAGCCCGGTGCACTGAGCGAAGTGCCTTCTGACCACCCAAATCATGTGATCTACAACACAATTATGTCCACAAGCGGCATTTTGCCAGAAAGCTGTCACAGGGATGTTTCTATTTTTTTTTTGTACTGAGCAGATAAAATGCTTTTAATTCTATTACAATCCGTTCAAAGGAAGTGTTGGTGCAACAAAAAATCTGGTCTCTGCTGTGGGAAAAGTTTCCAGGTGTGGTGGAACTCTTTTGCTGTTTTATTGTGCAATGATGTGTATTCCTCAGCGAGTCTGTTTGCTGCACACACACTGTATGTATAGTTTTGTATAGACTGGTTCCAAATTTAAAACATAAATCACTTAATGTGGCCAGTGTGCCTTCTTTTTTTTTTATTTAAAGAAAATATCACTGTGCTGCTTGGTTAAAAATCTCTGAAATAGGCAATGCTTGATGTGTTTGATTCCAGTAAATGCTGCTAGACTACTTTCTTCTCTTTTGTAAATCAAAACTGTTGTGCTGACTCAGTGAGAGAGGACTGCTCCAAAGGGTGTTCAGGGTGGCATCTGAATGCAGTAAGTAATTTAATCTTTTATGTTTATGTCGTCCAATATGAGTTTCAGGTGAAAGAGTGCTCATGTAAACTTTTTAAAGGGTGTCAAAGTGAAGTTAATGACTTGCACATTAAATTCTATTTTTTTTCTACTCATAATTTGTGTGTGGGTTTGATCTGTTATATCTAATGATGAAGTATGAGGAAAAAATGGAATGTTTCACTACATTCATATTCCACATTGATTTAATAACCTTTTGTCACCAAGGCTGCTCTAACCCTAGCTCTAGCTCTAGGACGTCTATTTTTTCATTGTAGATGGTTATTTCTTCTGTTTCATTTTAAGGAGAGTCTTAATATAATTTAACAATCTAAAACTATTGGCAGAACCTTCCACTCATACAAATTCCTCATAACAGATGTGAAGAGGAGCAGAGAGTAGTGTTAGAATTGGGCTATAATTACTTACTTTAGCATAACATGCTATAACTTAATCCATGTAAATGACTGATTGTATTATTCCTTTTAGATTCATATTATTCTATTTATATTTCTATTTTTGGGTTAAACTCTCTGGCTGTGCCTCCTCATCCCCATCTCTCTGTTACAATAGATAGGCCTACACGTCTTCAAGGTCAACACACACACACACACATTTTCTTATCACATTCCCACGAAACCTGCATGAACAAAGAGCCTCTGGCCTGATCATGACCAAACTAACTGGCCAATGATGCTCGGCTACGCCCAACCGTCTTCCCCCTTCGAGGCCCGGCCCAGAGGATAACTACCCATTGCATCCGGGAATCGAGGCTCTTGCCAACTGAGATCCTCCGGGAACTTTGTCTGTGAGAGCCCAGCGCTGATATACTTTGCTTGTGACCAATAAATGTCATATTTGTACTCTTGATCTACTCTGGTTTATTCTCAGGCTTCCAACTAAAGAACCGAATCTATCAGTAGTGTCTGGTTCAGTGGACACCCCAAAGTGAAGGAACATGACTAAAACGAGGCATTTAGTCCTTTGATTATCAGACTGGAACAATAAAAGGGGGGTGTCTGTTTGGTGCGGCTCAGGGTTGGATGCCTGGCTTCCGTAGCGGGAATGATCTGGAAGAGTTCTGGCATTCATTTCCTCAAAAACGAAACTGTCGTGTCCGGGAGTCCACGGTGCGCGCGCGCAGCCCGACGTGCCCGCCAGCGCGAGCCCGCCTGCCTGCAGGGTAAAGATAAGTCATACGCGATCACCCCCATACGCAGAGATCCCAACACCGCACAGACATCCCAACGGGCTCTCTCTCCTGAGAGGTAAGGACCGCGATCGTCGTACCGTAGCTACTAAAATGTCTTCTGTTAGTTTTTTCCCCACACTCCCTCACCCTCCCCGCTAGTCGCCATGTCTGTTAATTTTCGTCTGGGGTTAGCAACTTAAAAAGTACGTGTAGTGTATGAAAACAACGGCAGGTATGATAGCAGTGCTGGTTCGATCGTGGCCAGATAATGTGGAATTTGGTGTCTTTTGGACAGGCGATCAGGTGATGTCATGCCCGCCCTGTTTCCCGTCTTGTTTTCTCACAGGCAACTTCAGTCGTAGTAGCCTATTTAATTGTGATCTTTTTGTGGTCCGTGGGGAACTATTAAGGCAGATAACTTCAATTAAACTCACATGATTTGATTTCTTTGTCTTTTCCCTCTTGTAATGGCTATTTTATTCTTTTATAAAGCGTATGGGCAATAAATCGAGAAGAGAGCTTCTTTTCTAGGACGTGTTTGGTCCTGGAACACCTCACATCTCAGGTTACTGCTCAGCAGCAAGGCCTGAGCAGGTGGAAAATCTGTCATTTGCACTGAGAGATATTTTCAGGCCTAGGTGCCAGAAGCCAAGCTACAGTGCTATGTAATACCACTTGATATCTGAAATACAAGTGATCAAGTTCAAAACAAGCTTTTAGACTTTTATTATGTGATTCCCTTCAACATGCAAAGATAACTGATGGGCTCCTGCAGATCTTTGAAAGAACTGTAAAGGGAAGGAAATAAGATGGCCACACACAAATTAAGCAGCTTCAAGGAGATGTAGACCTCTCAGTCTGATATTTCCAAGTTGAGAATTTTTAAAACAAACTGACCAACATCACAAAACAAACTAAAAAGATGTCATTGGTTTTTGTTAGACCTTTGTATACACTTTACACACTTTTTGGTACACTTTATCCATCTCTGTTTATAATCTGAGTTTTGGTATATGTTCATGTATTAATCTTACCCCTCCGTTGTGTTCTTGCACACAGACATAATTGGCTGCATGGCCAGCTGACTTCCACAGAAGATAGACGACAAAAACGGGGAAAAACAATGCGAGAGTTTGGAACTCATCAGGTGACCAAACACATTACTTAGTTGTGAAGCGCAGGGATGAAAGTCCCTCCTCCTGTCCAGCAGGTGTCAGAAGTTTCCCTGCCTCAACACAACTGATCCGCGTCAGCGCGCCGTTATCAGACTTCTGCAGAGCCTTTGAACTGATCCACCTTTATCAGAATCATATGTGTGGAAGCAGGGAAACTTCTAAAACCTGCAGAACGGCGGCCCTCAAGGACCGGAGATGGACACCCCTGATTTAAACTGATTAAGCATCTGTTGTAATGAACTGTTGTCAAATACATACAATGACAGAGGATCACTTGTACAAACAAATATCTGATAATGGGGGCTTACATACATCTCATTCTTTAAGTAAAGAGAAGTTGATGATGCTGAATAGCTGTGTCTGGTCAAATTAAGTGTTGATATCAGAAAAATGAGTGTATTAGTGAACCATCTGACATAGTTGTGAGCCTTAAAACAATCTCTGCTATTGTCATTGGCCTAATTTTACTAAGACAGTGACCATTAGCTTCCATTATCAGTTTTACATAAGGTTTGACCATTTAAGTGAGGTTACCAAACTATAGACAACTTAATTTAACTGTGCTGTGCTTCCTTCTGCAGATCAAAGGTGATGGTAAATAAATGGAATCATTGGTAATGTGGTGAAAGAAGCAAAAGAAATCATGTGTGAGTTTATCTTCCACCGCCAGCTTCATTTTAATGGGTTCCTCACATTTGCCTAGAGTGCAAACAAAATGTGGTTTAATAGTTTATTTGCTTTTTATCACAGGGGTAACTTACATCTTCAATAAACAGTTAATAATACTATGTATCTACTTCATTGTTAAATTGTGTAAATCTGTAAATATTAAGGAGGAATCTGTCAGTTTGGGGTGGTTGGCATTTACAGGCCAGTGTTTTCACAAAATAAA
Source organism: Menidia menidia (assembly GCA_907169785.1). Taxonomy (NCBI): domain Eukaryota; kingdom Metazoa; phylum Chordata; class Actinopteri; order Atheriniformes; family Atherinopsidae; genus Menidia; species Menidia menidia. Next base: position 8,768,149 of record CAJRST010008890.1, on the reverse strand, counting down.
TTGAAATGATGGAATACTGTCCAATTATTATGCAACCAAAAAATACTTCTTCTACTTAGACATTTCTTTTGTTTTTATTCTCACTTTTCAGCAAACAAACAAGAGAAGTTGCCCAAGGACTGGACAGAGTCTGAAGTAAGTGACTGGCTTCAATCGATTGGAGTGAAGGAGCAGTACATAACAAAACTCCATGAAGAAGAAGTAGATGGACAAACCCTCCTTACGTTGAATGAGGCTTTTTTAAAAACTGAGATTGGTATGAAATCAGGGCCTGCTCACTTGATTATTCAAAAAAGAGATGAGCTTCTTAGATCCCTACAAAAAGGCCAGCTGGACAAGAAACCTGTTGGTGGCAAAAAACCTGAGTCTGAGCCAAAGAACATTCAGAGTTTAGCTCAGGCTCTTCCACAAAAAAGTGGAGGCCCTTCAGCACAAGCTCTTGAGAGGGAACAAGATGTTTTTGAGGAGAAACAGGCTTCACAGAGGCAATGGATAGTGGCTTCAAAGCAGGACTGCAAACTCCGACCATTTGATGAAGAAGGGATTGATTTCATATATGTAAAGCACAGAGTATTGCAACCTGAATCAGGTGCCTTCAATCTGACGTCTCCTTGTCATGAATATAAGTCTTTTGCTTTGGCTGCTACATTGGAACGCGCAAAACTTCAAGCTAAATTTGCCAAAGAGGTTCTTAAATTTGCAACTGGCTGTATGAACATCAGATCTAATGGCACAATACACTTTGGTGTGATGGACAGCAAAGAGGATGCAGGTTATGTGCACGGTGAAATAATCGGGATCCCCATAGGAGAGAAGGACATTTATGTGGATGCTTTGGACTACATTGAAAGAAGCTTCTCTTCTGACAAAGAACATGTACGCCAGTGTGTGCGACCACCCAGGTTCATCGAGGTCATGGATGTAGAGGGTGCAGAAAAGAGATATGTGGTAGAAGTAGACGTTGTGCCTTTAATACGTATTGTTAAGAGCAAGGTATATGCAGTCCGTCTGCCAAACTTCAAAGAGTCGGTTAACAAAGTAGAATTCGAGAAAGAAGTTATTCTACGTAGAGTGGGCTCAAAAACTGAACCAGTGAGTGACAAAGATTTGAGTGATTTCTACCAGCGAGTCAAAGATAGAGATGTTCAAAGAGAAGAAGCAGAGAAAAATCAGTTCCTTTATGCTCCCGAGATCTGCCATGACCTTGGGAGGAAGCTCACGATGCTGCTGACTAGTGGAAAGAAATTCATCGAAAAGGATAAATGGTTCATACTAGTCACAAACAAATTCAAACCAGATGACCTTTGCAACATTGACTGGCTGCTCAACATGAACGTGTTCTGCGTATTCGACTTTGACCCAGACTCCAAGATATCAGGTCTCTGCAGTAGATACCTTCAGCACCATGTTGCAAACATGCATTTTCTTCAAAACTACAGGATGTCCACTGGCATGACCATAAAAGATTTCACAAGCCACCTGCATTTGTTTGAGCAAACTAGCTGGATATTTTGTAATGGCCGCAGTGACTTTAAAGGGAATGAAACTCCTTGTGATGAAATGACATGGATCAAAACAAAAATGACTTTCCTACGGGAATCTGTGTCTTTGATCTGTAAACAAATCTTGCCAAAGGGTACTTTCCAAGTCATTTTCCTCCTCACCTCACCAGTCGAGAAACCTCTCTTGCATACCTTCTATGAGTTTTTTACAGACATGGAGGGCCATGACGACATCATCTGCATCTGTGAATCTGAGAAAAACTTTCAAAAGTGGCAAACCTTTGCAGAGGGTTCATGCAGCAAGGAAACTGTGAACAATTCCAGTGTTGTTGGTATGAAAATGAGCCATGTTAATGCAACTCTGCAGCATGTGCAACCTGTAAATGTTTGTTCCAACAAGCATCTGCCGGTCTTTGTGAAAGGCACCTGTCTTCTTGAAACACAGATAGAGGAACAGATGTATTCCCTGGAAATTCTGACAGTCGACCATTGTGATGAAACAAGTAAAGACTTCATCAATGAGGAGAAAGAAAACATTGAGCGGCAGTTCTACCGCGGTGGGAGAGTGACCTGGTTGAATTTCTGGCTTGCTGAGCGTAAGTATGTCGAAGAGGTGATTGAACGGGATGCTTATCATGAAACGTCCAAACTTCTCAACGATGCTTTGAAATTCAATGCTGATCAAACCCCAGTGAATAGCATAAACATCTACCATCACCCTGGTAGTGGCGGAAGCACAGTGGCAAGACAGGTGCTGTGGAACAACAGGAAAGATCTACGATGTGCACTCGTGAAGCTGTCATACCCATCCTCTGTTGTTGCACAACATGCAGTAGAACTAAGAGAATATGAAGAAAAAGATCCACAGAAGTGTCTCCCTGTGCTTCTCCTCATTGAAGACACAGATAAAGAATATCTAGATGACCTCAGGAATGAGCTGGAGGTCGCCGTAAACAGCAAACGGATTCAATATGGAACCTTGTGTTTCATTTTGTTGAGCTGCAGGCGCTCCCACGATCCAGAGAGGAAGTGCAAGGAATCCCCATTACAGAATGTGTCAGTCACCCACAAACTCTCCAGCCAAGAGAAGAGGAAGTTTGCTGGGAAACGGCAGGCGCTTGAGGAAAGATATGAGCCCAATTTCATTCTGACTTTTGTTTTGATGAGTGAAGGATTCTCTGATGATTACATCCAAGACTTTGTGAAACATCTGCTTCAGGACATTGACCGACACTCTGTTGTCACACGTCTCATTCATTATGTTGCATTGCTGAACACGTATGTTCAGAACTCTTTCATTTCTCAGTCCCATTGTGAAGCTCTGCTTGCCTTAACCATCCACTTGGAGAGATTTCGTCAGCATGAGTTTGAGAGATCCCTCAGCGATCAGGCCAAACTTGTCTTCTTGCATCTGAGAGATGATAAGACACACATCGAATCAGTGAGGATCATCCATCCACTTGTTGCAAAAGAAATTCTTCTACAACTTCTTGGAGGCCAAAGAACCCAGAGCAAGCTGGCGATGGATTTGCTCTGCGAGGATGTGCTTTTTGAGCACCGTTTTGGGAAGGAGGAGTATCTGACTTTTTTGAAGCAGCTCTTCATAAGACGGGCCAGAATAAGCAAAGGAGATGAATATGATAGTTTCTTCTCGCCTCTGGTTGAGCATGTGTGTGAGAATGAGAAAAGCCCACACAAAGCAATTGAATTACTCAAGGAAGCATTCCAACGATTCCAACAAAATCCGTTCTTTGCACAGCAGCTCGCCCGTCTTCATTATACATATGAAAAGTTTGAAGAAGCAAAACACTGGGCAGAGACAGCAGCTAAACAGCTGCCCAACAACTCTTATATCCTTGACACAAAGGGTCAAGTGTACAGAAAATGGTTCCAAGCCAAATGCAAAGCTATTGAAAATGACAATATACCAAAGAATGCCCAGAATACAGCAGATGCTGTTGAGACTGCCCTGAAGGCCCTTGAGTGCTTTCAAGAATGTGAACGTGCAACTGACGCTGACATGGAAGACGTTAACAGTTCGGGGTTCTTTTCTGAAGTAGAGGTGGGATGCAGCCTGCTCAAACTCATGTCCTCACTGCAGGTGTTTGAGTGCAAAACCAATGGCCATTCAGAATGTATGAAGTACCTGCTAACAGATTATATTCCTGAAGAACTTGAAGTTGCCTGGGAAGCATTTCATGGTCGATTGAAAAAACTTCACAAGACAATGCAAGATGCTCTAGAATGGATTTCGGAAGATCTCAGTTACTTCCAGACAGATATTGGCACAGAGGAGGAAGAGATTCCTGAAAGTCCTGAAGAAAAGATAAGCCATCCGCTCAAATGGTTGGCAAAAAAATCTTCTGAGTATGGGAAATACTTCAGTGAAGCAGATTCTGCTGCACTTATGAAACATGGGCAATCAACCCCAGCAAAACTAACTCCATTCCAAAAACGCATGATTATCTATCATCTTGGAGGAGGTAACATAATATCCATCCTCTCAAAGCTAACTGACCAAAACGATGCAGTGCGTCGTTTGGAGCATATCCTTACACTCTACCCCAGCGACCCATTAAGAGCCAAGTTTGGTCAAAGGGATATTGTCAATTACATTACAGCCCACATCTCTCTCAACTGCCTGTCGCCACAAACTCAGAAAGTAGCTCCTCTTAGAGAGTTACAGGCTCTTTGTCGCCAATTCCCACCTGATAAAAGGAAATGCTTGCCATCTGCTCTTTTCTTGCAATCTCTGCTGTTCTGGCCAGAAGATGATGACACTGACCATGAAAGAGAAAGCAAGTATGAAATAGTCCAGTCAGCAGTTGAGAACCTGGAAAAAGGCTACAGGACCAAGATGAAAGACATTCCTCAGCGAAAGAGAAGGATTTACACTCATTTCCTCCTGGGAAATGGGAATGGATTGGACAAATTTGTCCACAAGAGGAACTTTGACAATATCACTAAAGGCTTCTCCATCACCGAGAGACGCATGAAGTGGTTTAGTGGTGAGGCATGGAAAAGTCCTGAGATTGCCAAGATGCTAAAACGTGTTTCTGGATGGACTGAGGATGGAGTCGTGTACTTTGAAGGCCCTAAGAAAAAGAAGTTTAATATCTTGCCACTTTTTGTACCTTCAGTGCCACATAGCAATGAAAACATCACCTTCTACCTGGGATTCACCTTCAGAGGCCCTGTTGCTTATAACATTCTTGTGAAAAAATAGTTTGTTTTTGAATGATGGCTGTATTTTAACTTGATGAAACAATGGGCCAAATATCCATGTTATTGCCTAGAACAAGATGAGTCTATGAACATCTGTCAAAAACAGAAGTTATTGATTTTGTTGGTGAAACACCTATGTTGAAAAGTTTACGTACAAAGTGTACTGCATATGAATATATTCTTTGTAAGTTGTAAAATGATTCAACATGTACTTTTTTCACTTTTTGTTTTTTGTATTTGCAAATGTTCTCAATGCATTTATTGAACAATGAAATATCAATGCACAAGTGAGACATTTTTTGGTATACAGAATTAACACCTGCATACACTCCTGGAAAAACTATCAAGTCAGTCTTTGCATACACTTTGCTTTAATCTTTTTCTGATGAATTATAAAGTTCCTCAAACATGTATGTTTTTAAAAGAATGCTATATGTGTAACAGTATTACTGGAATAAATATCTTGGATTTAACACAAACTGAAATACGTTTAATAAATTGTGTAGATTGAAAATGGTGTATTTATTATTTCAATAAATTTTTCTCATAGATAAAGACATTACTTGGCAACACTTCTCTAATCACATCCCCTTAAATGTGAACATACAAAATGTAAAAAGATTTTAATGTAATTTTTCATGTGACTGAAAAGGGGTCTAAGTAGGTTTGAGCATTTTTGTCCCATTATGCTTGCCCTAGTGTTTACATTAGCATGAATGCTGCTACCACGAGTTCATCACCTGTTACGTCTTCGATATCTTTGTTATTGCTTATGTTAATATCACATTCATTGTAGAAATGAATGTTATTTTAACATAAGCAGTAACATGCACTTGTACTACTTTTACTCTCATATTTATTTTCTCTGTTCGTAATTTGATTTTAGTTAGCAGCTAACAGCTCCGACTGAGGTAGTTCACAGTTGACCAAAGCCTCTGCAACTCATATGATTTTTTTATTTTATAAAGAGCACAGGGAGGGCCTTTTGTATTCATGGGATGGCTCTGTTGTCTGAGTTAGCTGTCACTGTGCTCCTCGCCTTGTCTTTGTTGGCATGCTTGTACAGCCACCACCTTACAAGCTTTCAATCCAGACTGGTCAGATCAGTCCAAGACAATCACAATGGACGAACAGCACGTGACCGTCATATTTTTAATATATCAAAACCACACAACAGGTCAAGGAGTGGTTTCCACTCAGAGAACCTCCAAAACTCCACTGTTTTCAGAGAAAGTGGATGCACCGTGGACCCGGAGAGTAGATTTGACTGTGGCAGGGACAGACTTCTGAGCCGGGGGGAGTGTGAGGAGAGGGGATGCTGCTACTCACCTCTGACCGGCTCTGCAGGGCCACCCTGGTGCTTTTACCCCCGTTTGTATCCCGGGTACAAAATGGGCCCCCTCACTCCCAGCAGGCGGGGACAGGCTGCCACCTTGACTAGAGCTAGCCCGTCCTACCTCCCAAAAGACATCTCCACTCTGAGGCTAGAAGTCACAGAGGAGGCTCCCAGCTGCTTGCACTTGTCTGTGAGTACTTTAAGCTGGATGTGCATGTGATGAAAAAAAAGCTTTTTTTTTATCATGATCCATTTTGAAAGATTAATGTAGTTTTACAGCTAAAGCTATATCAATTGCTGAGGTTAATAAATGTATATATTTTACATGAGTCACATTTTCTTCTAATGTCTCAATAATGGCTGTATGAAGAAGGTCTATACTTGTAATAGAACATGTTATGATTTGCTTTTTTTCTTAGGCGTTTCTTTTTTGTGTTTCTGCATGCTGTGTGTTCTTAATGTTTTTTTCTCCTCACACTCACGTGAGTTTCCTCTCAAGTTAAAGGACCCATCCTCTCAGCGGTATGAAGTTCAGCTCCCGGCTGGCGTTTTTCAGGGCAGCACTGATATCCAGGATGTCCTCTATACCACTGAATTCCAGTCAGAGCCATTTGGTTTCATCGTGAGAAGAAAAAGCAATCAAAGAGTGATGTTAGTAATTTTGTTTCAATAGAATTTAATAATAGAAGTCATGGGTCACCATTCCAACATCTGTCTGGTAGATTGCTCTGGCTCTACTAATAGTCATCTTTACAATAAAATAGCAACTGATTTGACTCATTGTTTGTTTGCTGTGAACAGCATGAACACTACAGTCGCTCCCCTTCTCTTTGCTGACCAGTACCTCCAGCTGTCCACCACCTTGGCGTCCTCCCTTGTGTCAGGCCTCGGGGAACATTATACATCCCTCCTTCTGGACCTCAATTGGACCTCTCTGACTCTGTGGAACAGAGACATGGCACCTCATGTGAGTCGCTGCGCTGACTAAAACAGTAAGGATTGCTTTCTAAAGGACATATATCTGAATCCACCTACACAGAGATAAAAAAAAAATGTTCCTTTCCAATAAGTAGCACGTCACAGTGCACTTTGAAATAGTTGGACTGATACATTTAATGTATGCTGTGCCGGCACAATTGTTTTTATCAACCTTTTTCTTTTTCCTACAGGCTAATGCTAACCTCTATGGCTCCCATCCCTTTTATATAGTACAGGAGGGAGACAGCTTGGCACATGGAGTTTTCCTTCTCAATAGCAATGCAATGGGTATGACTCCAAGCCTAACACAGCATCCATTTGACATTTTTTGTCATTGCTCTCCATTGAAGTCAGGACGTACTATGTGACATTTTACGAGATTACTGGTGTATATTTAACTGCATGCATATTTAATCAGAGAGGATACTTCTAATTCCAAATTGTTTTTGTTAATTGTAGAAGTCACACTGCAGCCTACCCCAGCTCTCACCTGGGTTTCCACCGGTGGAATCCTGGATATGTACGTTTTCCTGGGTCCCGACCCCCAAAGTGTTATACGGCAATACCTCCAGATCATTGGTATGTCTTTGATGGGAGTAACATTTAGACATTCTTCTTAAGTACAATGAAAGAAAAGCGTTCACGCTTGAAGAGGTGTTCAAATTTTGTTGTGTTTTTTTATGCTTTAGACTTATCACTATTCTATTCCAAGGGTATCCCATGATGCCTCCCTACTGGTCCCTGGGCTTTCATCTCTGTCGCTGGGGCTACACAACCACAAATGCAACTCGGAAGGTTGCACATCACATGCACAGTGCCAACTTTCCAATGGTAAATTAAGTGTATGTACATTTTCACTATATACAGGAAAATTGTGATTTTATATAGATTAAAATGCCTATTGGTTTGAAGGTATGTGTTTGTGCCATATTTATGTGATAAAATACACACAAAACATAGAATTTGAATATTTCCTTAATGTGCAATGATTGTGTTCATTCTCAGTTTTGAGTTGATTTCCCATAAACACTTGTTGTTAACCATGTTTATGTCTTTACTTTCTGATCACTAGGATGTCCAATGGAATGACTTGGATTACGCAAACAAGCGGCGGGTGTTCACCTTTGACCCCATCCGATTTGGAGACCTGCCGGAGATGGTGGAGGAGTTTCATCAAGAAGGCATGAAGTACATCCTTATTCTGGTGTGACATCTCTGCGTTCAAAAAATATATTAAAGTTTGGTCAATTATTTGTTCATGTAGTGGCTATTAACCACCTTTTTCCAGTAGATGGCAGTAAAAATGTCTTATGGAGAGGCTGAAGTGCTGTCATTCTGTTTGTGCTGCAGGACCCAGGGATCAGCAGCACCAGCCCCCCTGGAACCTACCTTCCCTTTGAGGATGGACTGAAACGGGATGTTTTTATTAAAAATGTTACAGGAGGCATTCTAATGGGGAAGGTAATACCTATTCATTTCCATGGGGGGGTGTATATTTCTGTTCTTTTGTGAGGTGTGTGAGGTGTGTGCGGTGTGTGCGGACCTTGACTCGCTCTGGGTTTGGTTGTGCTGCTTAAGGCCCGTTCTGTGTGCACAGGTCTGGCCTGGCCCAACGGCTTTTCCCGATTTCACAAACCCAGAGACCCGGCAGTGGTGGGAGGATTGCATCAGAGATTTTTATCACAAAGTACCTGTGGATGGTCTGTGGATTGTAAGTGTGTACGCGCAAACACACACACACAGGATACAGGTCATTCGGCCACATTACATGTAAAAAAAATGTTTTTTCATCTGAATTTTATTTCTTTGCGTATGTTAATCTGGAAAATAGCTGGAACCTAAACTGTTAACTTTCCTCATATTCCATTCAGGATATGAATGAACCAGCCAGTTTTGTCCAGGGTTCAACTCAGGGTTGTCCCGATAGTGATCTTGAGAACCCGCCATACACGCCTGGTAAGAGAGTTTGATCAGGCACACACAGTGAATGCCAGAGGCCTGTGTTCATGTGAGTTTCTCTGAATGTCCTCGGCAGTGGTGGTTGGAGGCCAGTTAAACTCCGGAACTCTGTGTATGTCGGCTCAACAGAAGCTGTCCACTCACTACAACCTGCACAATCTCTACGGGCTGACTGAAGCTTATGCAACACACAGGTTAGGCCACAAAATTAAACTCAGAGTCAGGCTTTTGATGCCTGCTGGCTAGCAAATCAAAAAGCATTTTTAAGATAGTTACATGTAATAGTTTTTTTTTCCTGTACATTCATCCTGCTCCTGATGGTGGCAACCTTAGTGCCCTCAGGAATATACATGGGAAGAGACCGTTTGTCTTGTCTCGCTCCTCCTTTCCCGGAATTGGACGTTTCTCCGGAGTGTGGACAGGAGATGTCAGGAGTGACTGGGAGCAGCTTCGATTCTCCATTCCCGGTGAGCAAATCCAACATGGAGGGTCATTATGCTTTTTTTGCTGTGATGGTTAAACATTTCCATACAAACATACGCTCGGTAGAATAACACATGCACGCATATAGAGGGGCCTCTGGTGTCTCTGCTCCCCAGCGGTGCTACAGTTCAGCCTGTTCGGGGTGCCGCTGGCCGGAGCCGACATCTGTGGCTTCGGAGGCAACACCAGTGAGGAGCTGTGTGTGCGCTGGATGCAGCTTGGCGCCTTCTACCCATTTATGAGAAACCACAATGACAGACCGAATGCTGTGAGACACCGTTTATGTAGCGCACCCTATGTTTAGATATCCTTTGAAAGTCCACGTGTTTCATTGTGTCTATTCAAATGCACATTTGTGCTAAATTCTTTTTAAAAAAAATTTTATCTCATGGTTTTAGGATGACCTGTGTGTACAGTAGAGCAGGTCCTCAGTTTCACTTGATGTAAACAGAGTAACCTCCTTCTACTCTCCTTATCTTTTTATTTTCTTGTCCATCAGCCTCAGGAGCCCTTTGTGTTTGGGCAGAAGGCCCAGGAAGCCATGCGCAGTGCGCTGAACCTTCGCTACTCCCTTCTCCCATTCCTCTACACACTCTTCCATCATGCGCACGTTTACGCTGACACTGTTGCCAGGCCTCTGTTCATGGAGTATGTCACCTCCTTTCCCCTACTGTCCATAGCAATTTCTTCCCTTATGTAACCAATAAATAAAGCAATCCAAGCATCACACTTCATTATTTATCCTTTTCCCTGCTCTGTACTTTCATCACTTCCAGGTTTCCGTCTGATCCACACTGTCAGACCATAGACCAACAGTTCCTATGGGGGGGGTCACTTCTCATCAGTCCGGTTTTAGCGCAGGGGGCACTAGAAGTAAATGCATACTTTCCAGCTGGCACCTGGTACAGCCTGGACAATGTAAGTCAACACAAACTGTTTTCACCCACCCATGAATTCCACCATGTTTGGGGAGGCCGTTTTCCACACGTCATAAATGTTCACTAGTGCCCCCATTTGTTCTCTACACAGGGTCAGCCTCTCTACAGTAAAGGTCAGTACCTGCTCCTGCCAGCCACACTGGACACTATCAACGTCCATGTGAGAGGGGGACATATTATTCCCCAACAGGTGAGTGTGAGAGTTATTTTTGGTGCACTATGAGGTCATGTAATACATTGAAATTTTTCGTTTGATGCATCAGATGTTGTGTTATGCTTAAAGTCTCAAGCCAATCTTGATAAAGTTGAATACACTGACTTTACATCATTATTTCTTTCTTTAATCTTCCTTTCATATAAAGGAGCCCGCTTTGACAACCACAGCCTCGCGCAGAAAGCCTTTCTCCCTGACCGTGGCACTGTCAGAAGCGGGCAGTGCCTCAGGTGACCTGTTCTGGGATGATGGGGACAGTCTGGACACCTTTGAAATGCAGAATTTTTGCTACATCATCTTCATTGCCGAACAGGTGAGAAAGAGATGAGAGAGGTTGACATTAGGATTGGTGCTCAGGCAATGCTTTGCTATTAGCTGTATTCCTACATTCAAAAGTAATGCTGACGGATTTTTCTTGATGTATTTAATGTAGATAGGAATGATGCATGCATCACTTGTTCCTTACCCTCTCGGTCACTGCTTCAGTCTCAGATCGTCAGTGACCCTGTGAGGCTGAACGGAGCCCTGGATGCTTTGGTGCTGGAGAGGCTCCAGGTGTTTGGGGTACCCCTACCACCTCTCTATGTATTAGCCAATGGAAAGAAGGTCAAAGATTTCACATACCGCACTGATACTAAGGTGAGTGTGTGCTACTTTTATTGGTATTTGTCATCCATATATCTTGCATTCGCCTTTTTACTTATATCAATCAACCATAAATATATTTGATTTTTTCTTCCTATAGGTTCTGACAGTGACAAACCTGGCTTTACCCATGTCAAAGACATTTACTGTTCAGTGGGCTCTCTGATGCTTTTTTGGGGGGTTTTCCAGACTATGGGCCTTTGAGACGCTCTGCCTTCTGCACTGTTGCTGAAAAGATCTGCTTCATTTTCCTGCAGTGACACCAACAGATTTCTTTCAGTCATTGCAACTATTCCACAGCTCATCTAGTGCCCTCTGTCAGATAGACAGACTCTGTTACCAATTTTACAAAAACAGGGATATTTCAAGCAGATCTTAATGGCTTGTCCCCAGATCACTTTTTTTTCATAACTGATTGTTCACCGAGTTGGGTCAGTGAAATAGACTGTAAATGTGGATAAATGTATAATAGTTTTCAGTTTGATGTGTGATTTTTGAAAACGAGTGTCAACATAAATATGTATATATATTTGATTTGTTTTGATTGCTTTACTTACGCGCTGTGACCTCTATGAAATGTTACATTTAGTAATTTCAGTTCATCTTCTATAATATATTTTACAATCTATGTACAATCTAACTGGTTTGAGTCTTGAAAAAAATAATGTTTTATTGCTGCTGAAGTTAAATTAACATCTATACACAAGCTATATGTAGAATAAGAATAGTAACAATTTATTATAAATGCTTTGCTTACATTTTTCAATGTGAAATTATACATACAACAGAGATTTCAGGCAGGTTTTCAGATAGGCAGCAGTGTTCTGACTCCAGCTCTGGTCCTGCTGATGGACCAACTGCATCCCAGCCATCATCAACGACCTTTGCAACGTCACTTATGATGTAAAGGCTCAGCTTTGAAGGGTGTTAACATACGCAAAGGTTTGCATTTCTGCATGAGGTGATGCTCAGAGTACTACTGAGCTTTATGCATGAAATTTGTATTTCCTATATTTATTTATTCCCTAGTTAATGTTTGTGGAATAGAAGTAAAATCCATGACATGCCGGAAGTAGCTAGTTTCGGGTGGGGGGATAGGTCTGGAGCAGTGGAAGTCAAGTGATGGGAATGATCAAGAAATCTTAAAGATCTACAACGTGGTTCCCTTACAAATTAAAGCGTGGGCCCTTTAATCGCTCATGCCTGCCTCGCAACGGGTTTACTTTGAAAATTCAAACCGGAAGTGGGCGTTTATGCCGTAAAAACAGCGGCAGCCAGGCGTGCAGCGCTACTGACGAGAAACACAGATTAAAAACAACAGCAGAGTTTGTAACAAGCCGAGCCAAATCGCCGAGAAATCCCCCGAGAGGACGCCGCTTGTCGCTGCCCGGCCGCCGGGATGGTTGTCCGGAGTGGGCTGTAGACTCCTGCGGCGGGACTGAAGGTGAGAGCCCGGCGCCGTTTCCCCTCATCCTGCAAACCCCCTTTTTCATTCATTTTCCGCTGCTGGAACAGGTGCCAGCAATCAGGGAGACACATTTCTCCCGACTGACACCGTCACCGGGGAATCCAAACTTTAAAGGTGGTCATTGAACGCGGCCACTATTAAACCAAACCAGCGACTTCGCCCATTGGTCTTGGCAGCTGAACTGAAATATTCATGTTAGAGGTTGAACAGATGGAGTCCCCGCTCGGGGAAGTGTCCTACGGTAAATACTGGCACGGGCCTGTGTACACAGCCGTGTCCATCCCTCCGCTCCCTCTGTCCAGGCGGATGCTGGCCGTCCGGACGGATGACAGCTGGCGGCCCGCCTCTGCTGCACTGGACGCAGAGAGAGCCGCCGGGACTGTCCGGAGGGACGGGGCTTACCTTTAAGTGCAATGCAACATGCAATTTTAAACACACACACATATATATATGCCGCTGGAAAATGTGGAGCTCTTGCTGACCCCAAAGACAGGCTGAGGTCTGGGGGAAAGAAAAGGAGAAGACGAGTGAAATTGTTTTTTGTAGGCAAGCAACAAGCAACGGGTCAATTTATTTACATTTAAATGGACCTATACATGCATATATATATATATATATATATTCCAATCCAGACTTAAAAAGTGTTGTTTGTTGCATAAAAGTAAAATAAGTCAAACAACTACAACAAAGTCACTCGACTAAATGCATTAACTCACATCTGCAAATGTCCATATTTGCTTGTTTATTGTCTGTTCAGTCGTTCAAAAGTTCTAATTTATTATAAGTTGGCTGGGCCACAAACCTTGGCATAATCACTATCTTTCCCTGATCAAACCTCATAGCCCAGATATTTGTTCTTTGGTCATCATAGCACACAGTTTCAGTGGCTAAATTGTGCATGAAATCAATCTTTAGAGCACTTGGTGCATTACTTTATGAAGTATGGCTGAGATACAATTATTCCTGAACGTGTCTTCATATGTAACAAAGCCTCATTTGCCTTTGATGTTTCCACTAAATGACCCATAAAGTTTCCTCCCAACTATGGAAAGTCCGCAAAACCCTGTTTTCCAGGGTTCCTTGTTCTCGAGCTCCTTTCAGCTGCTTGGGACGTGTAAGTTCCCAGGACTTTATTCAAAGGAGAGGATTCAACATTGGCTCCTGCTCAGATGTCAGTCTGATGACTTAATTAATGTTGGCCAGAGGTCATCTCACAGCTGAACTCCAGAGCAGCTCAGTCTGCTTCGTCTGTCAGGTAGTTGGTCAAATGTAAAATGTTCTGTGGGTCACTGTGAGACTGGAGACAGAGTCTTGAACGGTGTTCATGGGTCATTTGATAAAACACGGAAAGGTCAGAGAGTCAGTGTGAGAGCACTCTGAGGTGTTGACAGTATAAAGGATGAAGAGGGAGGGAAGAAAAAGATAGAGAGAGCTTTCCTTTATCAGCAGAGTCTGAATATGAAACTGACCCGGCTCCCCTGCAATCACATGCAAACCAAAATAACCGCTGCACACAAGCACAGCAGGGAATGTGCTGTTGCTGCTGTGGCACCACTGCAAACAGAAATGGGCCATGTTTGACATCCAGGCCTTCCATTATGCGCACGAGAAGTCGGTGTGTGTGTGTCGGCGGAGACATCTCACAGGAATCCAGAGTATGCGGTTGTGGTATCCACGATTTCTGTCTTCCAACTGGATTTTTTTTTTTCTCGAATTTATCTGAAGCAGCTGTTAGTTTCAGCAACCAAAAGTGAGCAATAGTCTAATGTGCTGGTTTTGCTGAATAGAGAAAAACAAACCTTTTTTTTGCTTTATTTATTAGATGTATTAGATGTCAGACTAACTTGAGAGAAAGACAAATCCCAAGATATGCATTTCTTTTCTTTAATCGTAAAGAAGCAACAAACGGCTCATATTCTAAAAGTCAAACCTATTATTTTCCTCAGGTTGCCATATTGCTGGACCAAAATGGAAAATATGTCAGGTGTAAAGACCATTTTCAGTATGTTTTTGGATGATGCAAAGCCCACAGCTAAAGATGACTGGACTCTGGAAGAAACCAGAGACACATTTTCTCTGACATTTGTGCCTTATTTTAAATCATTTGTGAAAGTAAAAAACAGATCGTGGCCCATTGAGCTCCTCTCCGAGCTGGTGGCTGGATTTCATGCCAGCAGACTTCCTGTGTGAGGGCCTGGCAGCAGGAAGTGAGGTGGTGGCTTAATCAAGAGAAGGTAAACATGCCCCCTGAGGAAAAGGAGGGAACATTCCTGAGATAGAGTACGTGTCAATGCTCGGCCAACAAGAAAACAAGGTCACAGACATGGGTTTGTTCAAAAGGTAAAGGCACAAACAAAAGGCTTTGGGCCAAGAAAAGAAATGTGACCATTTGACTGAAGAAGAGGAGAAGGGAAAGCCTTGTTTTCTTTTGCTGTTAAAATTGGAGAGTCATAGATTCTCCTCAAGGCTTTGCAGACAAGAAAGTCTTCACTGTGCTGCAGCATCAAAAGGGTTCCTTGACTTGTAGCTTGATGTGCAGCTTGTTTCATCACACAAAGCTCTCTTTTTTTTTAAGTCTCTTGGTGAGTTAAACGGTGCTGATCTCAGTTCAGTGCTGACGTAGACGGCATCTGTTGGCTCCTGATAACCGTCTGGAATTTCACACCGATGGAGTAGTGAGTGTTTGCATAGTGCTTCCTATTGTGTGTGTACATGCGTCGGTTTGTTTCCAGGTTGTTTACCAAAGGTGGGAAATTCGTGGGTACACTCAGGCAAAGTACACACAGAAGCTGTAACTGTGTCAGTGGGCGCAGGTGCAGAGGCTCAGAGAAATGCTGAACAAGTCCGGGGAGTAGAGGGGATTGTGGGGTGGAGCGCTGCAGTAAGGACACTGCAGTAAATGGCACACATGTGACAGCGGAGGTGAAGTGTGGATCTGTGCAGGTTGACGGCATCGTTGGGTCAAATCTCCATCCTCAGACAAAAACCTTTGCCTCAGGATAACCGTCCCCTGACATCACTCTCCCACTTTTCATCCCAGCGCTTGTCACCCTCATACCATATCTGTCGCCTGCTGCCTAACATTCCCTTTTTTACTTCTCCACTCTCTCCCATGTTCAGAGGATGGGATCAGAGCCCCGGTGCCTGAGCAGATGTCTCTGGGTCGGCTTCTACGGCGTGCCTCCTCTAAGGCCTCCGACCTCCTGACCTTTAACCCCGGGGCGGGGGGCTCATCGTTGCGCTCGGGCCTGGATGGCGAGATCATCTTCTCCAAGAATAATGTTTGCGTGCACCCTGCGGAGCCCCTCCCAGGCCTGGCCGAGCACCACCCAGGTTCGTTGCACCTACACAGTTTCTTAACCGGACCATTCAGGCCAACTGGAACAACTTTCCCTTAAGCACTGTTACTTGACACTTGTATTGAGGTCAGGAATGACTGACTGTTTGCTGAAGTTTCTACTCCCCTAATTATGGCACCAGACACTAGCATGTTTGCAGTGTAGCTCTTGTGGTTTACGGAGCCTATCAGCAAATACCAGTTTACACTGCAACGGCCATGACATGCCTGCCAAGATCTACGACACTAAAACTGCTTGATTTAAAAAATAGAAAAAATTTAAAAAAGGTCTTTTGCTATTTCTTTCCATCCAAACAGTTTTACCCTAAGAATATTTGACACTTTAGTTTTTATAAAACTAAAAAATATTCAGTGTGCGGTCAGCCTTAATACGCATCAAAGGTCAGAGGTTACATCAACTATGAATGTGAAAATGCACAAATATTTCAGAATGAAAAGCACCACAGTCTCAAAGATGGCGTTGTAAATAACAAATTCTAAAATGTGGTAAAAATTGGCACATTTCTACAGACTGTTTGGATTTAGTACACATCTGTCTCCTTTCCCTTCAAACTGCTTAGGCAAGATTCCAAAGCAGCCTTTGGAACTCCTACTTTGTTTAATTTTCCAGTTTAATATTAAATCAGTTGTAAAAGTATCTTTTACTTGGTTTATAATTCTGTTTTAATAGATTTTCCAAAACGGCACTGTAAAGAAACAAGCTGAAACAACTTTCAGTGGAATTGAATTACGTATTGAGATACAACTCAGCAAAATAACAGGGGAATGTTCTAAAAAGAGCTAAATTAAAAGTAGAGAATAGATACATATAATAAAAAAAATAATCAAATAATCCCATATAATTTATTGGTAGGAAGCCTCTCTCATGTGCATATGTTTCTAGTTTGTAAAAAGTTACGAATGCATGTAAAAAATAGTTAGTGTGCGCATAAAGGGAGTCTAAAACTTGCTGTATGGTTGTTGTTGTCAGATGTTATACTCTCGCTAATACTGTTACATAAAATGCCATTTTTTCTTTGTCTTTTGTCTTATTGTTCTTGTAAAAGCTGTGTCACTTTTAAAGGGAGTTTTTAGAAGTTGGTAGTCTGAAATTCAACCGCATTTCCTTAATATCTCCTCTCTTATCTGCTGTGTCTCACGTTTATAACTCACCTTTCAGGTTTTCCTTCATGCCTCTTCATGAGCTTTTATCCTCTCAGATTACATCCGTGACTTGTAGTTTTTCCGCCCTCTGCATAAAAAAGTCGTGATTTCCTCCTGCCTTACCAAATTTTGGACTCCTCACCCAACAGTGCTTTTGTTGCCCCCTGCAGGCTACCTGTGTGTGCACGTGGAGAAGGACGAGAGTCTGGGAACCACTCTCATTCTGACATGGGTGCCTAATTCTCGCATCCAGAGGCAGGATGAGGAGGCCCTGCGCTACATCACCCCGGAGAGCTCCCCAGTGCGCCGGAACGCCCGCCGCAGGGGCCGGCGGTACGTGAGGGCGCCCCCCAGCCCTGTCCAGCGCCGCCTCTGGGTGCTTCAGGACAGTGGCTCACGCTGTGCCCGGTCATTTCTCCTCCAGGCCACATTCCCGCCCCCCGGCCGCCCAGGAGGAGGATGAAGATGAGGAGAGGAACATTAGCAGCAGCGCCTCCACGGAGAGCCCCGGCCTGCTGGTGGAGGCCGGGGCCGACCCCGCCCCCCCCCACCAGCAGCAGCAGCCGCCCTCCGCCGGGGAGGAGGCCGACGAGGGCTCCTGCGAGCTGTCCGACGAAGTGAGCCGGGACAGCACCATGGGTTCGGATTCAGACACCTTTTCCTCCCCCTTCTGCCTGTCCCCCGTCAGTGAGGCTCTGTGTGAGAGCAGCAGCTCCGTCTTCCTGGACAGTGAAAGCAGGTCAGTGGTCGGGCAAAACATTTTTTTAGAGAACTGTTTTTTTTTGTTTTTTTTTGTCCTTAACTTCTGACTTCGTCTCTTTGCTTGGTTCTTTTTTTTATCCCGCTGATATTTCTTTGGGGTTTGATTGAGCTCACCACTGATTTTCCGGCTAGAGCACTGACTCAGAGCCTGTACTTTCAAATAACAGAGCTGTTGAATCTGTCACAGAAATAAAAACTATTTACATCAAATCTTTTTTCTGATGGCACACTGTGAGCACTTATTAAAGCTACAATACAGACGAATAGATTGTTGTTCTTCAAGCCAGTGATAACCAGGCAAAGAAAATGGCGGTAATATTTACTTCCTCATGGAAACATTACCAGTGAAACTGTTGCTTGAACCCACTTCAATGTACTATGCCCCATCCTTATTTATTGAAAACCTGAGCTAAAAGCAAAATGGTTGATTTTAAATATCCCTTTTTTAAATATTTAATAAAAATCAAACTGAAAAATCAACTGACAAGTACATATATAAATACCTCTTTTATTATGCAAGATCCCAATTTACTCAGTTATTCTTATTAATGATCATATGTTACTTAAAAAAGACAGAGGGCGTGGTTGCATTTTCCAACATATCATCTGTGCAATCCACATTTTATTTTATTTAAAACATTTTCATGATGAGGACAGTAGAAATAAATATCTATCATTTTCATCTTCTGCTAATATGTAGAAGTCACTCCTCCTTTATCTAATTGAAACTGCAATGTTTTTCAATCCAAAGATCTATAAACATTATTAAATAACAGTTATTTTAACGTCTATATTGCTAATAAATGCTAATAATTTTCTGGGTGTCAGTTTATTAGAAAAGTTTTCACAATGTTTCAAAGTATTTCGTATGAGCGCATGCAACGGAATACGGGAATGCTAACAGAAGGAAGGGCAGACTTATTAACATCTGACAAAAAGTGAGCCTGATGTGTGATTTAATAGAGCTGATGGACCTGCGGCAACAGATCTCAAAGCTGTCAAAGCTAAGCCTAAGATTTCAAATCCTCTGCGCAGTATTCTATAAGAAATTAAGCAATTTAGGTTCTTTTCAGGTGTTTTTGTTTGTATTTAGTTTTGTTGAAAAGCACCAATTTAACCAATTTAAATATTCTTTAAATCTGAAGATTTTATTAAAAAATGTTTTGGTCTGCTAATATCTGCGAAAAGCTGATTTTTTTTTTACGATTTCATGTTTTATATGCAAATAAATGAATGAACAAATTTAAAGCCACCTGCTAAACTTTTGATATTAAAGCTTAGGCAGTGCAAACCAGATTGCTGATTAATTGTACTTAAATCAAGCAGGTGCTTCTCATGCTACCAGCAGGTGGAGCCAGAAAAAAAAGAATTGATTTTCTTGTGATGGTGTGCAGTGTGAGGCCACATGGTGGCTCTCTGCTCTACAACTGCAGGTCCCCAGGGACTGAAAGCAGGTAGATGACTTCAGCAGGAGGCAGAAAATGTGTTCTCTTATTTAAAACAGCTCGCAGTCTGTGTGTGTGTGTGTGTGTGCACGTGCAAGCGTGTTCTTTCCCCTTTTACTTTTAATTTGACAGATTTCCTAAAGTAAGTCCCTAAATCCTTCAAATGTAAAAACCACGATGCTTCCACACGCTGCTCTCTAATCAGTGGAGCCATCTGGACAATGATTGTGTTGCTGTTCAGACCTCGGAGCCATTTAATTTTATGATTCCCCTCGTGGTTGTTTCCTCATGCAGCTATTTGGCCTGACTTGTTGCCCAGAATATGTGTGCCTGTGTCAGTGAGTCAGTGTGCGTTTTGAGGCGTTTCAGCCACCTTTCAGAGCCCAGCTTGCTGTAAATGCAGGCAGTGTGTGACTTGGCAGCTTCCTCTGCTTTACAGCCTCTAACCTTTACTCTTCTCCTTCTCCTCTTAGCTCTTAGTATCTCTTTTCAGCTCTGTAGTACTCATATCCATCCTTTCCTTTGCCTGTTTTTCCTGTCTTCCTTTGAACTCTCCTCTCTCCCATATCTGTCAGTTACGACCACTCTTTATTTGGCATCTTTCTCTCTTACACATTCTCCTCCTTTTTTCTTCTTCTCTATATTGTATCTTTCAGTGTTGCCCACCTCTCAGATATCCTGCCCCCCTAGCCCCTCTTTCCCCTTCTCTTCCTAAAGTCTGTGTGAAGCCTTTTGTTTCCCAGTGCTCCCAGGGTTGTTGTGCTGGGCTGAATGTCAGCTCTCCGGATTAGAGGACTGAAGAGAGCGGAGCAGCAGCCAAAACCCTGGAACCCACTCAATCTCTCTTTCTCTCTCGCTTGCTTTAATTGACACTGTTAAGGGGCCAGGAACTGGAAACATGTCACTTGGAATCATTCAAAGAGAAAGTACAGCGTATGGGAGAGTGAGGGCGGATGAAAAGGGGGCAGAAAGAAGAGAGTGGTGGGAGAGAGCAGAAAAGAGAAATCCACAGCAATGTCTGTCAGTCTCCTAACAAGATTCTTTAAAGTTTAACTCTAGTTTATGGAACTGCTATTGTGTACTCTCTTCCCAAGGCTTTATTTGTAGAACTTGAACATGTGATTATAGCTCAGAACAGTAGTTTCCAATGGCTTTGGCTACTGATGCCTTCAAACCAACCAAGCGGTGCTCGTAGCCCCTTATGACTGGTTACATACATGCAGGCCTGAAAGAGGATACATGTCTTGAAAAGTCAATAAGCAGCAGTTTGCTTTTTATCAGTTTGTCAGTTTATTCTATTACAATTTTCATGAAGTATTTACACCGTCTGCATTGTCTTCCTTTATTGTTCCTCAATATTTCTGTGGATTGAAATCACTTGTGTAGCATTTAACATTGATCAAAGCCACTCCAAAAAGGAAAGCACTTGGATTTCTTGTATGTCTATTAGAGATTATTTTTTATTGTTTTGAAATGGCAGAAAGTGAAGCCATTGATTCTTTTCTTCCCCCTCTTTTCCAAACTTGAAAGACTTTCTGACCACTTTCCAGTGTGTACCTGCTGTGTTTACACCTCCCCCTCATTCTCAGCACTCTCTGTACCCTTTGGGGATTAGCTGAAGGTCTCGAAAGTCCCAGGAGGCCTGTAGCACTTGGTTCTGGTTCTCGGTTTGACCTGACAGTACTTTTCTCGAGGGTAAAGCCTCAAGTACGTGGAAAGAAGTGTTATGAAGGGCCTCGGGCCAGCTTGGTCTCACCCCGGCCTGTTGGGATATGCCACTAACAGCAGCCTGACTAAATCAAAACATCTTGTTTACTGTTGTACAGCTTTTGTAGGGTGGCAGCTGGCTTGTAAAAGAATCGAACGCATCCACTGATTCTTAAAGAGCAATTGAGCAATTGTACAAAAGATCTGTGCTAAAATATCTGAACTCAAGTCCTGTGTTTCTGCATTTTTTATTTTTCCTCAAGAACGCAGAGCGGCATGAAGTCAGTGGCTGTGTAGGCCTTGTAAACGTTCTAGACCTGACAGTTGCTGGAATATGAAGACTTTCTCCACATTTCCAATTGCTTAACTCCCTTACCAGATCCTGCAGCGCCTCTCTCCATTTCCCTACTGGTTCTCAACTGTCTGGTTTGTGGCGTGATACATGAGACAGAGTGCAGTAAATCACCAGATAGCATAAGGAAGCTGTGCAGCCTGGATTGATCAGCCTTGTTATTTTCCCGTCTGCTAACAGGGAAAGGATTAACAGGACATGATAGATTCAGAGCGTAAAAATAAGCAACCTGGCTCACCTCTCATCAAAGTAACACTCCTGTTAGCCTGTTATCTTTGGAAAAATGTCATTTTACAGAAAGATTCATATTAATTAAAAGTACGGAGAGCCACTGATTTTTGTGGAAATCATATGTGGATGCTAGTTGTACTTTTTTTGTTTAAATAACAGATGTTTTTTACACCAAGTAATGAGCAAAATGCTGTATTTAGATGTCTATCTCTCAAATGTCAGCGGGTTTAACACATTTCTGTTTCTCAGCTTTAGCGTGTCAAGAGACGTGTTTGAGAAAGCATTATGGTCATTAGTTATGGTTCATTCACTTGTGTGTGTGTGTGTGTGTGTGTGTGTGGGTGTGTGTGGGTGTGTGTGAGGCACTCTGAGCATGCCAGCAAGTGAGAGATTCTTACAACTCAACAAGCACACAGTTTTTTTTTGTTTTTGCTTTGCTGCATATTTGTGTTAGAAAGGTTTGATCTACTTTCCATGTTGCAACACGCATGTTTTTCTGTACATAAACA
>CAJRST010008890.1:8711180-8745884 GCA_907169785.1 Menidia menidia | reverse complement strand
TGTGTGTGTGTGTGTGTGTGTGTGTGTGTGTGTGTGTGTGTGTGTGTTTATAGAGAATCTTTGTGTTCTTGTGTGTCCTTCAGCAGGAGAGGAGCCCTCAGCTCAGATTTCAGTGCCGGGAACAACGTGCTTGCCATAGGGGAATGACAGGGGAAATTGGACGGCAGACAGTGTGATTTGTGTGTGTACAGATTTCTTTGCATGTATGTGTGTGTGTGTGTGTGTCCTCAGACGCCTCCATGCATTCCTCATATTTTCAGCCTCTTGGCGGAACCATGCTGAGACACAAAAAACACGAGGGCAGAGCTGAGCTGCACAATCACCGCTGCCCCACCAGCCTCTGTCTTCACCAGATTTATTATTAATGCTCAGCATTAAGGAACGACTCCGTCTGAATGGGAGGCATGAAAAAGACGGTTTTGCACAGCGGGGAAGGAGAACCTTTGAAGTCCTACCGCCTTTCATGTCATCAGAATCCCTCAACGTCCCCATGAGCACACAGAGTGAATCGTGACTTCTAATGTTCGCGAAAACTTCTCTCTGCTCCTCTTTTATGTAGAGAATTGTGCGAGGAGGCTATGAACCACTCGGTCAGCTCTGCGTCCAGCCTAGACAGCCACGCCCCCTCCGAGAGCAGCAGCCAGTCGCAGGGCATGCGCTGGGAGGAACAGCAGAAGCTGCTGGCTCTGGAGCAGCTGTGTGGAGTTTTCCGGGTGGACCTGGGTCACATGAGGTCGCTGAGACTCTTCTTCAGGTCAGCCGGGTGTGGAAACCGCCACAGAGCGCTCACGATGTCGTGTGACTTGGTCCTCCCGTTCTGGCACGCTTTTGAGTGATATATATATATATTTTTTTTGTCTTGCATACGTCACTGTTTTGTTCCAGTGATGAGGCATGCACTAGTGGCCAGCTGGTGATAGCCAGCAGGGAAAGCCAGTATAAAATCCTCCATTTCCATCATGCTGGACTGGACAAGCTGGCTGAGGTTTTCCAGCAGTGGAAGTGCTGCAGAGAAACTCAGCTCAAAGACCAGGTCACCTTACAACCATCGCTTTGCACTTTTAGGTGGAGACGAAGCCCTGCCAACGATTGTTTGTTCGTTTTTCCACCTTTAACCTTCAGGTGTCAGACGAGAAGTCGTGTATGCAGTTCTCCATCCAGAGACCCACCCTGCCGTCAGCCGAGACCCATCCAGAAGAGAGGCTGTATCGAAGGCTGGACGTCACCACCTGGCTACGCCACCTCAACCACAGCGGACAGGTGGAGGAGGAGTACAAGTTGCGCAAGGTGCGCCTGATGGGGTGTGCGCGTCTGAAGGATCAGATAGGACCATTAAAAACGCCTCATCACACCTGGTTCAAACGCCACGATCCAAACTCCGAGTTGTGTTTTTGCTCCTTTCGTACACAGTCATTATGAGAGTCAGCTTCACAGTATATAAGTTTCAGTTTTAATCAGCACCCTTCTCTATAGAAAATGAAAGGGTTAGTTCGGGCCAGTACCCCTATGAGTCATTTAAGTTCTCCAGCACTGACTCAGTTTATGGTTTAGCAGCGTACGGAAATGAATCATTGGCAGTTAGACTGCGACCAAGACATTTCCTCAGTTCGCACATAGATGCAAAAAAACGAAACTCACTGTTTTACTGGATGATTGAGCAGTTTGTTTTCTTTTGCAGCATCGAGCAACACTCATGAAAATAATGCATGCGCTGATATTTGAGTATCCTTCCACAGCTGCCTGCTTGTTTGCATACAGTACAGCATGTTCGCATGGCTATCACGTGGCCCTCGTTTGACCCGGGAACGTCCGGGAAGGGGGCACCCTTGTGCTCACTGTTTTTGTTCGCCACCTGTTCGCCAGGCCATCTTTTTTGGAGGGATAGACCCGTCCATCCGTGGCGAGGTGTGGCCCTTCCTGCTGCACTACTACAGCTACGACTCCACATCTCAGGAGAGGGAGGCCTGGCGGCTGCAGAAGCGCACTCACTATCACGACATCCAGCAGAGGAGGTGGGCTAATTGTTCTGACGGCTGATCTCGTCTCTGTCAAAATCTTTTGACGGTTAAGTGGACGCATTCCAGATCCTTTTTTTTTTTTTTTTCAAGCACGCACCCCGGCAAACAGCAGATAATCTGCGATGTGGCTGCAGCGCTGGCTGCCAAATGCTCAGCCAGTCAAACATTAAACCATATGTGAGTCTGTTGTGACTTTTCATCGCAGACAGAGCAATCAATAGGCACAATCAGGGAAGTGTTAAGGGGAGGTGCTGGGTGTGATATAAAAGGTCTCTGGAGAAAAAACATGTCAACGCTTATCAGATCATACTCTCTTGTCTGAGAGGGAAAAAAAAAAAAAAGCTTTGGTATGCAAAGACAAGCACATGTGCACACATCACACACAAAGTTGAGCCCCGGGTTTTTATTTTTCTCCACCCTACCATCAATAGGTTAAGTGTGCACATATTTTCACACGTTCTGCTGCTCTTTCTATAATGAGTATGATAATTGGACAGGTTTCAACTGTGTGTCCTATTAATGTTTCGAGTACACCAGAAGGTCTTACTCAGGTTGGATAATTAGAGTTCTTGTTCTGACTTCAGCGTGAAATCCTTTAAAGACCCTTCGACTAGAGAAGCCTCCAGGGCCACTAGTTGATCATTAGGAGTGAGGATACGTGACTGTGCTTTCCCCCTCGTCCCTTACCTTGTGTCCTTCACTTGGCAGCTACAGCTGGAGGGAGTTCGGCTTTAAATAGTAAGTTATGTGTAATCAAACAAAGATGGAACATCTTTTGAAATATCGACAGACAAAATGAACAGAAAGAGGGAAATGACGGCAAGAGAACAGCATTTACTAATTAGTGTATGTCTATTTCTGGTATGCGTCTTTCTCTATTTTAATTTTTGCTGAAAGCAAAGCCTTAATGTCACTATGCAAACTCTATTTTAAAGATACATTTCTTCCAACAGAAAACAGAAGCAATGCATAAAGCCTGCCCATATTTCTTCTTTTGGATGTTTTTTTTTTTTTCATTTTAGTAATGAATACATGTGCACTTTGTCACTGCGTGCTGCATAGTTAAGATAAGAAAATGTAATTTGCGACTGCTTTGAAAGGTGAGGGTCCTTTCACTTGTTGAGAGGCTGAACTCTATTTTCAGCTGAGATTTGTTTGAAAGAAGAGAAAGTGTTTTTTCAGTTAGTAATATTTTCTGTTTGAAGAAAATAAAGAAAAAGACTAGTTGAATGAAGTGTCCTTTTTTTGTATCTGACTAAATTCTACTGATTCTGATTCACTTTTGCCATTACTACTTACAATTTGAGATAATACCTCTTCTTAATTTTATTTATTTGCAAAATATTTGTTTGCTTTTCTATTTTTCGATAAAAGGATATAGGTGGTATATGAGAACTTCTTTATAAGTAAGTGACATTTAAAATGTAAATTAATAGAAAATTCAGTACTAGTAACTTTACTCTAATCACCCAAAAAAGTGTTTTTGTTGCGTTTAGCAGAGATTTTGTGTATTTGTGTTTTTGTGTATTTGTTCATACCACTATTGCAAAGATTTCTGACATGCACGACATGGTACATCTTTTAAAGACTTCAAACTCTGAAAGCTGCGGCTTCAACTTTTCTGACTGGTTTTTCGTCATGCTTGAGTCTTTGCCTGTGTGTTGTGGGACTGCATATTTCAGATTTAATAAGAACTTTTGACAACTTGACTTGTTGATTTAGAGAGAAATTCATAGTTTGAACAATGGCAGAAAGCTACGCCGAAGGCAGGAAAACGAAGCCAAAAGCATTTCCACCATTAGTGGCTGAGGGTCTTTATGTCCCACCTGAGTATCTGCACACCAAACATGTCTATTCTTTGTGTAGCCAGTAAGCCCCAGAAGAATTATTTCCAACGGTCTGGTCTGCACCTTTTGTTAATTCAAATGTTAGTTTTACATAACTGTCACCAAGAGAGATCTTCTTGGATTGCATCGTAAATGTCCAGTCTCACTCTGTAAGGAAGAATTTCCAGCAGATCCTAAGATGAAATTTTGGTCTTCTTGGAGAATTCGTTTTGCATCACATGGACTGTTATTTGATTGAATTTTCTTGGCAGGGGGTAATACATTTTTCTTTGTTTGAAATATTTGCTTTGCTTTTTTTCTCTGATTCATTCTTAGAAAAAGTTTTGAAAATATTCTGTTAGCATGTCAGTCTAATTGTTTTTTTCTTTAAAGTTGTAGCTCTAAAATATTTGGGTATATCTGTGGCATTTCCTGACATTCTCTTTGTATGAATACGGTTTACTTTGAAGAACTTTTTAAGATTGGTGTTGTAGGCCATCTTAAGAAAAGGGTATTTCTAAATTGCTCGATGTTTGTGATTTTACCAGTTGTTGACCTATAAAACCGTAAATGTGAAGAAATTAAAATCTGTATCAAACTCCAAAGCAACATTCAATGGAGGAAAGATGTGGAAAGGTGGCTGGGGAGGGTCCAGCAGCACAAAAACATGGCACTAAAACTAAACAGTTGCGTGGCGTTGCATCAGGTGTGCGTGCATTATTCCTGGTGGGGCCACATGGAAAACAAACAGTGTTAATTAAATCCCCTCTGCTTGTTAGGACTTGAGTACATTAGTGCCACACACAGAGTACACTGTTAATGTAGTCCCTAACATCTAGAGGGATGGATGAGGGTTTATGGTTGTGGTTTTATCCTCAGTGGACCACTTGAGTCCACTGCTGCCCTGCATCTACATTTTTGTGCATTTTCAGATAAGTGTTAGCATGCTTTACACCAGAGTAACATTCTCAGCAATTACTAAAACATGTTTATGAGAATTACTGAGCAGATAAATCCAAATAAGATCATGGGTTTCTGACCTGTAATGGACCGTAATTGAGAGTTGCTTAACTTTTGCAGCTGGTTTTGGTCAAGGCAACAGCTGTGAGGTTCAGCTTAATTCTCTCGTCATTTTTCTGCTTCTGCTTTATTTCTGTTTCTGCTTTTCATTCCACAGATTGTCCATGAGCCCAGAAGAGCACAGTGAGTTCTGGAGAAAAGTCCAGTTCACAGTGGATAAAGATGTGGTTCGAACGGATCGCAGCAACCACTTCTTTAGAGGAGAGAATAACCCAAACGTGGAGATCATGAGGTCAGATCCTGTTATGAACCTTTGTTTTTTCCAAACTGGATCTTTTTTTTATTGGATTCATGGTCTTTCTCTTTCTCTCCTCTGACCTTCTTCATTATTCTCCTCCCTCAGCTATACACACAACCATACCTACAGTATTCATTTCATATTCTGAACCCTGGGGGAGCCACAAATGAGTTTCATGCTTTATTGACTCTGACTAAGCCATCTCAGTACTTTTGATGCATACTTGAAGCTAATGGCTTTCTAAATGAGGAGCAAGAGGATTTGAATAGCGTATTAGTTTAGCGACTCTCATCGAGGCTCCTGGTATTTGTCTTGGAATTATGTCTTATATTGTGTCTGAGGCAAGGCGATACCAGGGCTGCACACATCCACGTGCAGGGCAGCTTATCTCATGCTTCCCATAGTTATCTCGCATGTATTACTGATATGTTACAGACATGTTTGTCCGGTTCATTCAGTTCATTTTGGCTGAGCTGAAGATACAAGCGTTCTCATATCTCACATAGTCTCTTTATACTTTCTTATTGTTGTTCCGAAACAAGATCATGTCCTCAGGGTTTTCCTTTTATTTGAAAAATGTGTACTAATGCCTGAAGACTCCAAGGAAAGTTTTCTTCAAAGTAGTACACATGTGAAGTAAAAAAAAATGAAGAAGCAAAAGATCATTAATTAGCTCCCTGGTTACCCGAGGAGTTGGCATAGCAACTGCTAAAACAGAGATTGCAGTGTTTTTCTGGGCATCTCCAGCAGTGCTAAAATACATGTTGGCTCCTTCAGAGCGTTTGGGTGGGACTGTGCTTTTCAGGGGTTTTGGCAGAAATGCACAGAGGTTTATTGAGGACTGTCAGAATAATTGAAATGTTTATGATTCTGCATCACTCATGTATCCAAAGGCTGTTTCTTTTCCCCCGCTAAGACGTTACAACAGCATTTAGATGTCTGTGGTTTTTCCTGCCCCAGGCGGATTCTGCTCAACTATGCGGTGTTTAATCCGGACATGGGCTACTGCCAGGGCATGTCTGACCTGGTGGCCCCGCTGCTCACCGAGATCCAGGATGAAAGCGACACCTTCTGGTGCTTCGTCGGCCTCATGGAGAACACCATCTTCATCAGCTCTCCACGGGATGAAGATATGGAGAGGCAGCTGGTAGGACCTTTTTGTGTCCGCCTTTATATTGGTCAGATGACACCGCCGCACACATCTTTACTGTGTCTCGCTGTGTGCAGCAACCTCGTTAAATCCATTAATGCTTCCTCGATGCTGGGATCAAACTGCTCTGCAGAGTTAAGAGATTAAGCTCATTTCAAAAGCTTGACCAGTTATTAGATTAAAATTCGTTTATGCCATCTCTCTTTGATGGCTTCTATTTTCACTTTTACTTCAGTTCATAGTTTAAGTATAGCTCAGGCGAGGTTGATATTGTCATTTTGTACACTGCTGTTCTTTTTCCTTCTGCTAAAATGTCACATTTTCTTTTAGAACATCTTTTTTAAAATGCCGACGCATCTTTTTAGGAATGCTAAAGAGACTGGAACCAGAAATATGTTTTGTTGTGATATTGTTAAGCCAAATAGGGAAATGGCTGTACTATAAATGAGCCGTTTCAGGCAACCCAGGAGATTATTTTTTTGGAAGGCAATGACTATTTTTCATGGAAACTTTGGTAACTATGCAGATATCTTTTTTTGGCCCCACAGAGGATGAAAAAGTATTTTCTATTCTACTCTATTCTGTTCTAATCAACCCTGACTAGGCCTGAATAGCCTTAAGGAACACGCAGAAAGGTTGTTAATGGTTACAGGATGTCACAGACACCCATTTAGAATGCAGTGCAGGCTCAACTGCGCACATGCAGACCCTACTGTTCTGCAAACCAGTATCTTAGGGGTTAAACCGATACTAGTGGCCCCCAGCAAAACACAAGAAAATGAATTCCCATTCCGCAGATGTACCTGCGGGAGCTGCTGCGCCTCATGCTGCCGCGCTTCCACCAACACCTGACCAGGCTCGGAGAGGACGGCCTCCAGCTGCTCTTCTGCCATCGATGGATCCTGCTCTGCTTTAAGAGAGAGTTCCCTGACACAGAGGCTCTGCGTATGTGGGAGGCGTGCTGGGCACACTACCAGGTCAGGGCAAAGTCCAAACTGCTCCTCCACATAAATCGTTTTAGTGCATGAAGGGGGTTGCTGGGCTGCTTTTTTTTTTTTTCTTTTCACTGCAGTTCCACAATTATGTTGACTTTCAGGGGGCTTGCAAGAGGGAATTGTTGATGTTGTCTGTAACAAAGAGCCCATGCATGCCTTGAAAGCCTGTCGATGCTGACTACTGTAATCCTGCTAAATGGCTATAAAATGTACTCTCAGTCTTGTAGGGGATTTCTTCAGCTAATTGAGCAGTGATTTGACTTAAAGCACCACATTTTTGGCATTCCAAAATTTTTCAGTGAAAGCTTATTATGTTATGCAATGTACATAAAGGAAAGTCAAAGTAGATATAAAGATAGTAATTAAGTCGAGGCCTGCATTTCAGGTCAGGTCACTATGCAGTTAAATCAATGCGCCCCGTTCGTGTTTCATCCGCTTTTTATGGCTTTGATCAGGATCCAGTAAACTTGAAACGGCGCCGTGTTCCAGAGTTTAACACCTTCCCTTGCTGAGGTCGAGTCATGTATCACTGTCTCTGCCTCGCGCCATCTATTCCGACTGCTAAATGTTCACATCGTCAGCTACAGTTGGTGATAGAGGAGATAGTGTGTGAGAGTTTGGTTTAGGCAGTTAAAAATCGTTTACCAGATGGGCTGTTTATGATTGGTATCAGATTTGTCTGTAAAGACCTGCTATCATGTATTATTCAGGCACAACCGGTTAGTTTTTTGTTGTTTTTTTGCTCTTTATCTACAAAGTGTAAACTTCTGAAAAACCAAGTAAGCACATCCTTAAAAGTTTAACAGTGCACACTTTAAGACGTAATTACTACAAAACTTGAACAGTATATATTTCACTTGGTCTGTAGCTGTCCCGTTTGCGCCCCATAAGGGCATGAGATCATGTAGATGTAAATGACTACATCTTCCTGTATTTGTCCTCTGTCTTTGACCCCTGCCCTCTTGTTTTATAGACAGACTACTTCCACCTGTTCTTGTGCGTGGCCATCATCGTTCTCTATGGGGACGATGTGACCGAGCAGCAGCTCGCCACTGACCAAATGCTGCTCCACTTCAGCAATCTCTCCATGCACATGAACGGAGAACTCGTGCTACGCAAGGTATGGCCTTTGTTTTTTTTTTCTGTTTTATTACATTTGTGCCACGTTGCCACATTCTCATTTTGTTACTCCGCACCCATGCAAACAATCATAGTGGATACCCTTGAAATTCATCACCACACAGCTGCATTGTTAGTCATTTAATCCAAACCTGGGGGTGCTCTGAGGCTGGAAGATATGCATGTTATTATGTGTGTGCTTGCTTCCTCATGTTTATGGATGCTGTGTCTGTGCTACTGCACCAACAGGCAGCACGTATCTGTTAGCATGCACACGATGTTCCTCGTATTGTTGCTTGAGATTTTTTTTTATCTGATGTCTTATAAGCAGGTAGGTAAATGATGAAGAGCTGGGTTTCACAGTCTTCTTTTATCTTTTAGCCAGAAGACAAGGCTATTGATTTATTTAAATGTTTCACTTTTCACATTTGCCCCCTTTTCTTCAGGCCCGCAGCCTTCTCTACCAGTTCCGCCTCCTCCCCAGAATCCCGTGCAGCCTACATGACCTTTGTAAATTGTGCGGCCCGGGGATGTGGGACAGCCGCTACATCCCCACTGTGGAGTGTTCAGGTGAACACCCAGACTCCCAGAGCTGCCCCTATGGAGGCACGTCCACCCCACAGCCCTCCTCCCCCTCCCCTTCGTCCTCACCAAACCCCACCCCCACACCTCCCGCGGAAGGTAAGCGGGGCTCCAAAAAACGGGACATTTTCACCTTTCGAAAGCCGTCCTGAGACGAACACCACGGGGAGCTTGTTTTGGTTAAAGTTAGAGCAGCAAATGTTTGGATCCCTCTGCTGGATCTCCAGACTGCTTGCTGCCCCTGGACACCTCTCTCCACTCTCCATATTTCTGATTTTTTTTGTTTTTTTGTTATCTTATTGAAGATTTTTGTCATTTGATCTTTTCATGGGGTGCAACGTGGAACACTGCCTTACAGAATGTTGTTTTTGACGTTCACTATCATGATTCTGCAACGAGGATTGGTTCACTGTCGGAAAGATCAGTGGTGGAGAAGCTGCTCCTCTTAGAGCACAATGGACAATCACCAGATGCTGGGTTGGGCTTGAGCTACTTCAGGTTCAAGGCTGCCGCTGGCTTGGCATTCGTCCACGGGCTTTGTGGGCAGGGGGTCACATCAGGGTCTCATGCAACTGGACTGAATTCTTCAGACTCTGGGTCAAAAAGAACTGGGGATTCATTCACAGGACTTGAAGTCGAACCTTTGAAAATGTTCCTGTGCTCCGACAATGGCTCATTTGTTTTAATATCAAACTATATGTACATATGTCATGCCTGAGCAGGACATTTTGAGATGGAATCCAAACTATTGGTGTTAGCAAAGGAAGATTAACCTACAGCATTGGAATGAATTACTTCTCTTTTTTTATTTAATGTTTCAAAAAATGAATGTTTGCGTTTATATCAGTAGGTAAACATATTTAGCAATATTCTATCTTCGCATGAGAAATCCTTTCCACATAGGGGGCACAACAAACTTGTTGTCGGAAAACAATTGAGCCCAAAACAGAGCTTAAGAATGTGTTTATATAACAAACACTGTGACAGGGCTTCTCGTTTCTCATCACATGCTGGCAAAGAATATCCTCCTAGTTTCTGAATGATCGTGGGTCTTTTTTTCATGTCAAGTAGGAGGAAGAGAAGCATATCAGTCAAAGGTTCAAGATTCACACGCTTGCATCACTAAATATCAAATGTCTGAGGCATAGGACACGACATCATAGTTGCCAAAGACAGCACGGATCATGGTTTCATCCAAACTGGAATGAATAGCTCTCTGTTCTACTTGAAATTTCATCCTTTGAAACACGTTTGTGACAGCACTGTTTCCTTGTGCCATTCTTCACATATTCACCTTGAATGAATGAAAACACACTCAAAAGAATCCATTCACATGAATGGATCTGTTTTTTGCCTCTTCTCACTGAACATCAACACTATGAAAGTATTGGAAACGTGTTTGAGTGTATAATCTTTAAGGATCTCTTAACATCTGGTAAGCCTTTGAAGGCCCCATGCAGTTATTTTGAGGAGAATCATAGTGGGAAAGAAGAGATATAGGCTTGTTGTTTATGTATTTAGGCTTCCTACAGGGATGTGCTGCATAGTGATGTAGCCTCAGGTGTTAAGACGGTCTCCACTCAGATTCTTTCCCCTGAGAGCCTCTGAGTGACACCCTCAGGATTGTAACATCTGCAAAAAAGCTGCTAAAATGAAACATTGATTTGTTCACTGAGCCTTCTACAGTCTCCGCAAGACATTCAAAACTGCTTTTCTCTGTGAGTTATTAAAACAGCTTCTGGTGGCACCGAGATTGCATTGAAATGAGTTAAGTTAAAAACACATGATGGGAAAATACTGTGTGTGTGCGCGTGTGTGTGTGCGTGCGTGCGTGTGTGAGAGAGAGAGGGAGATTTATCTCATGGATTTATTAACATTAAAATCACATTGTTTACACAAACAAGTCACTCCTCTTTAAAGAGTCTGTTGTGAAATGTGGTCATGAATGTACAATGTCGCTGTTCAGTTCAATGACATGTTATTGTATTACTATACACATCAGAGCAAAAAGAAACTATTCTTATCACTGGTATTAATAAAAACAGCAGTAATGAGCAACTGTCATGCTCTCATGAATCAGAGGAAATATTTTTGCAAAACCTAAAAGCAAACGAGGCAAATACACCCTTTTTTTAATTGCCATTTTGAGATTGAATAGTGATTTTGTTGGTCTGAACAACAGATCAGTGCTACTATCTGCACCGTTAGCTTAAATTACCCTAAAATTACAAACATTTGAATTGGTACAGGTATATTGGAACACATGGGAAGTTTATCATTAATCACAAACTACATTGTTACAGCGTGAACTTTAGAAAATGTAGCTTTTATTACAGCTGACAAACACAATTATTGACACCCTGTGGAGACATTTAAACTTTCTCATCAAACAAAATTAAGAATAAACCCAAAGATAAATAATATTACGCATGACCAAAAAATAGGCTTGAACTAGTTGCAAATAAAAATTTTGTTTGCCTACAAAAGGACACTTGTTGCTGTTTCAGCTTTTTTTTCCAAGATGGTGAAGCAACTAGATGTCTGACAGTGTCAGATATAATATGAAAAACAGTTACAAGGTAATAAACTTGAGAAAGACCTTGGCAATCATGTTGTTTAAAAAGTGCTTCCAGATTGCTTTTTGTTGACATGAATAAGAGTCTTAGCTAGAAAAGTCTGTGTTTGTTAATGTGGATTCAGGGAAGGAAAAAAAACAACACACAAGAGGTTTTTTTATTTTTCTATTCACCCTGGAGGGTTATGAGGGTTTCGGTATGTATCATACGTTGTTCACTCAGCCAAGCAGAACACAGAGGAGGAAACCACAACTGAAAGACGCTCAAAAACAGTCTAGAACAGTCTTTCTGGGATAACCCTCTATGAATAGATAAAACAAACTAGATCACTTCGGGAATGCAGAGTATCGGCTCGATGGGTGAGAATTTAAGCCCACTGTGAAATATGTTGGAGTTCATGGCATGCCGTGGGCTGCTGCCTGTTTCCCAACTTCTGCAAGCATGAAATCAGATGATTTCCAGGTATTTTAAAGTAATTTGTGATATCCGGTTTCAGAATATTGGTTTAAAGTAAAGTTCTTAAGTATTTAAGCAATACAACTGAAAGGGCACAACCAACAAGAATATTTGAAGACTGACACATTAGTTGTTTTAGTCCACTGAGTTATAAGTTCTCACCCAATTAGATTAAACATAGACACAAAAGACTTTGAACACACAGCAATGAGAGTGGCAAAAACTTAGAGAAGCCTTTGTCTTACTGTCAGAAACATTTACAGGCTGTCAGAGTTTCCAGGAGTTCTGCAGTAAAGCATTAGTGAAAAGTCAGGCATTTAGGGACTTTCACTTTTACCATAGAAACACTAAATAGAAGCCCTTATTTTATTAGTTTTTGTTGATTCAAAGCATCTTTTTACAAAGCATACAGTTTTTTTCTGATTCCCATAACTGGGACCAGCATTTGCATCCATCCTGAATCTCATCAGAAACCACAAACAGAAAATCTGCAAACATCAAATCTGCAAAAGAATGTTTGAGTTTATATTTTTCTAATAATTGTTTGATTGAACTTAAAGTGTGAGGATCAGGGTGATGGGATTTAAATAGACATCACTTTGTTGAGCCCCCTCACAATTAACCACCGTTGAGTCAGTATAATTACATGTTAGTCACAACTGAAACGGGACAATAAAAAGCCACAAGTTAAAACGAGGTTTGTGTTCATTTTTAAAATATGATCTAATTGTAATTCAGTTGGAGAAAAGCCATAAATAGTTATTGACTAGATAAAAGCTTCTGAGTTCATAAAGTTTCCATCAAAGCAGCAGCATTGCAATAACAAACCCACAGCCTGAAAGCAATTCCCCTACAGCTTCTGCACATTTTTTCTTAAGTTACCCAGTTTGAAAGTAATTTTCATATTAAAGAAAACAACAGCAGTATTTGGGTAATATTTGCTCATATGATTTCAGGCACTGACAGCCAATCAGTCTAAGCTGACAGTAAGAAAGGTCTTTTTGAAATGATGTAATTTTAAACAGCGGTTACTTCATGTCACCTCATGCATGATGGGTAAAAGAGGTATGTATTATTACAAAGACTACTTTACTGAATGTAGCAGTGTGTCAGAAATTAGATTTATTTTTTCATTTCTTTTCTAAACTAATCTTAAAATTGAACTATGTGGCACCTGACCAGTTTTGGCATCGTCATCTCTGCTCTTCCCTAACCTGCCATTCCCACATGAGGTGTTGTTTTGCATACCTTCCTTTCAGAGTTGAAAGATCAAAAAACATGGTGAGCGAACTCAGCCTTACAGGGAATTTGCATTCCAGTTTTATGACGAGCGCTACGCGGGGTCCCAAGAGAAAACCAGCAGAGGCAGACTGTCTGTTTCACAGAGTTTAACCCCAAACGATCCAACTATCTCTTATCAGACCGCGCTGTTTGCTGTGGCTGTTTGACAGAGTGTGTGAGAAGGCTCAGGCACATGACGGCGATTAACCGCCTGTCATGGACAGCTGTGGAGATGTTATCTGACTTCACCGTCAGGTGGCTGATTTCTCGAAAATAAAAGGAAGCGGTCGGGCTGACATGCGTCTTTGGGGAATGAGTCTGCCAGGCCAGTTTAGTCACATTGTGGTATCAGATAAAACAACATTCGATACTCAGGCCTATTGTGAGTGTTGACCAACACTTGACAAGCATTTGATGACTCAGCAGTCGGGAGGTATTTTTCACTTGGATGGACCTGGCCCTCTTTTTCTGTGGCTAGCAAGACGTACATGAGCTGAGCTTCAAAGGAAAATGAGTCAGCGGTGTCTTTAACTTATACCCTGAGATCATCAGAAGGGCTAAATCATTGTGGGTGGGTGTGTAGTGTAGGTGTGATTAGTCTACAATCAAGAGAGCCTGCTGCTTTTGGTGGGGGCCTGCCTGCCTGCAATTACAACCCATTAGCTCCTGATTGATAGCTCCTCTCAGGGCTAATGCACTTTTATGACAGAAAAACCAGATAAAGGGAAAATGAATAAAATGCCACTTGTCATTGCTCATATCATTAGTCTATTTTTTGTAGTTGCATATATTTAATTCACAAAAACGCAGCATCATTTCTGCATAATATGTGAATATACGCGAATGATGTGGAATAAACTGAACCCTATAAACCAAATCACCTTGTTGGAAAGTCTTCTGCCGTGCCTGTTGGAGTTATTTTGCTTATTACTACATTATTTTAGATTAGAGAACTTTTATTGCATAAGCTTTGATTGATAAGATCTGTGGTGCAACGGTAAGATGTGTGTGTGTGTGTGCCTCTCATTGTTAAACCACACACACATACACACACACTTTACGCAAAGCACAAGGCTCTTTGTGTCACCGTTGTACTCAAATACTCCATCGCTGCTCCATCACCCTTTGCATACACGGCACACTAAAAACCCGCCTGCGTTTTCATGCATTATTGCTTCCACCTAGCCACCTTTTTCTTCCAAACGCTCTACCAACCATCAAATGCACCCATTGTTGAATTATTGCCCTTTCCTCCCCTCCTCCTCAATTCTCCAGTTTCCCCTACCTCTGACTGAGTGACAGTGTGGGGCCTGGCTACTTTCCTGTCACGGGGCCGGCATTGAACGTTGGGTTATTACCCCCTAATTATCAATTATAGGGCTCGGCTTCCACACCTGGAGCAGGCCAGGCTGGGAATGAGCTTAGGCCATTAGGATGGACCTCCGGCCGGGCTGTTTATAGAGGGGGCAGGGCTCTAGCCTCTGAAGGTGTTAATGGGCCTTTCAGGGGTATAGTCGGCAGGCTGATCCACCACGGTGTCTGATAACTGAGAGGGTTGATTCTTGCTGAAATGCTGCTGGGGATTCTGGTGTTACTGCAGGGACAGACTACATTAGCTGGCACATTGCTGGTTTCCCACATCTGCCTTTTGCAAGTCCCGACATGGATTTTCTTGGAGACCAGATTTGGTTTAATCATCAAACTTTGCTGTGAAAGGACAAGATGCATATGACATATTAAAGTGAAACTTCTCCTATTTCACTTTGTCTCTTGCAAATTTAATTTCTGAAGCAATAAGTGTGATTTTTACAGACGGGAAAAAATTCTGTTTAAAAGGCTTGAGTTTTAACCAAGAAAGAAGAATATACAAATGAGGAATCGGAGTTAGATGATGGCAACTGAAGGGTGCACAGTTCAGAGCAGCCTAACCCTTTCAGGGTTGACAGGTGAACAGCTAAGAATGGATTAGGGATTTAAAGGACTGACTTCTATTTAAAAGCACCATGTAGATTTGTGTAAAAAAAATGTTTCAATGTATTATAAAGCTGATTGAGTCCTCAAAAAAGACAAACAAATCTCAAATAAATGTATATATCTAAGGAAAAAGATGTACATTTTGAAGTGGAAGTCTGAAACACTTTGAGGCACAGCAGACTGATTACCGCCTTTGTAAAGTCTTCTACTCCGTGTGTTTAGGACATTTGCATTGAACTGTCCAGTGATCACAAATCAAGTCACTCATTTCCAAGACAAATTTGATAACTGGATTCCTCAGACCATGCAGCTAATTCATCTTATGAGCTCAGCTGGTGGATCCTCCCCTGCTGAGCTGGATAAATGCATTAGTATAATAATAATAATGATAATAATAATGATGTTCCCATTCCAAGCAATGTCAATGTATGTTATCTTTAAATTATTCTGGGAATGTTTTTTTTATTTAGTATGTTTACCCAGACATGCCAGCTCCACACCATGTTGGCAGTACAATCATTTGTTCCTGGAGAGCTGCTTCATCTGATAAGGAGGGGAACAATGTTAGGGATGATATGAGGAACTATGTTGACATGTACAAGTCAAGAGAGGAGCCTGCACATAGATACTTTGGGTCCCAACACAATTTTGTGATTTACAAAGCAACAGGCCTGAATCTTCAAAGCCAATGTTTGCAATGGTATAGAGAATCTGATCCCTGAGTTGGAGCTCACCTCTCTGGTAGAGTGACCTTTCAGTCCGGCCTTAATTTGGTCTTCAGACTTGTGCATAATTCTAAATTAGCGTTGCCCCGAGAGGCCATTTTAAAAGTAGACTGCTGTCTCAAAGTACAAATTCTCCCCTTCGTGAGGCATGTCATTTGCTTTCAGCCACTGATATTTTTTCTCATAAGGCGTGACAGGAGACATGCATTGATCCAAGCCATGTGTATCCTCTGTCGTTTCCCGATTCCAGCACGACCGCGCTCAAAAATAGATTTATTTTTTGCTCCCTTGAATGCAAATGGATCGACGTCGCTCCTCATCATCAAAACTGACGCAGCCAGTCCCCCCCCACCCCTCCCCCCAAAACACACAAACACACGCCTGTCTTCTCTGTGCTCCATTCAACTGTTACTGTCGTTTAATTGAAGGAGTCAGCTCATGGCAGCCGTGCGCCATCGTACAGAAGATTGAAATGAAAATGAGGTGTCTCTCGGAGCGGCTGCGGGGGAAGCCAGTTATCGGAGGATTGAGGGTGACGGGGGTGAAGATATATGCGATGACATGGGGTGTATTGTTCGGGGCTGGCTGCTGCGCTGAATGCCTCTCATGTCACAGGTGTTATGATGGGCTTGCTGAGCATCGTGCGTGCGCCATTAACTTCTTGCCAACGGTTTACCCTGCGAGTGCAAATGGGTGGGTGGGGGATGTGGTGGGGGGCTTGTGGTAAAAAATGCCCTTTTTTATGTTACCGTGTGTGTATCTCCCCTCCCTCGCGCAGTCAGCCTTCTGTATGGTCATGTTTGCATACTTTAGTTGGAGCAAAACACCGGAGAAAATACACGAACAAGACATTACTCAATAGGACAGAGCTTAAAGAATAAATGCAGACTGAAAACATTTTTTTAACCCAGCTTATTAATATTTTGTCCAGACACTATGACTGTTAAGGCCCTTGGTGAACCTCTCTGTCAGATCCTCCTTTTTATTGTGAACGTAAAGGAGCAGAAACTCGAAATGGGCCTCAGTCCACGTCTGAAAATTGTCCCCTAATGTTCTCAAAGAGCACAAAATGTTAAGCTCCAGACCTCCACAGGTAAGATGGACAAGAAACATGAATTGGCGTTGGAAGAACATCTGTAGAAATTGAAAACAAGAATATTCACTGAGGTTTGGGGGAAAACAAAATATGCAACAAAACTTTCTTTCTTCCATTTATTTTTATATCAATCTGCAAATTTACAAGCACTTGATAAATCATTTGATTTTACTGAGTGTCAGGAGCAGGATTATGATTCATTTAGAGAATTTTCAACCAATGTTTTTTTGTTCCTCTAAAAGGCGATGAGAGGTTTTAATGAAGGTTAAGTGAAGCACCAAATAGAAAAATAACCTGTCATTTGTTGTGGGCATTCTAATTTCTATTAAAACAGCTAAAAAGAGTTGAACTGCTGCTCCCCGAACAGAACGAATGACTGTACGCTGATCAAATTTGAGTTAGAATCCATGACTCATCTTGACAACCATTAGCGGTGTTGCTATGATGTGTCCACAGGCAGTGCATTAAGCCTCCCTGCTGTCCCTGTTGTGTTTGACTGGGGCTGTGGGATATGTGCAGTGACGCAAGCACCAGTCTCTCTTGGGCAGCCATGCAGGTAAATAAACTTGAGATTGTGTGCTGAGGGGAGGACGTCACTTACATAGATGAAAGAGTCTGGTGATTAGTGATTGGTTTTGCCACTGCAGAAATATTCTCTGCCCTGCCTCTCTGGCTTTGGGAGAGCTTTGCATCAATCTTTAATAAGTCTGCTGAAATACAAAGCTTCTCCTGACCTGTAGGCAGGTTGTCCAGCTACCGTAGTCATTAATGTCTGTTTATCCGCATGCATACACTTCCTTCGATAAACAATCATTGACATCTAACTGCATCTCTGGTAGTGCTGTGCATGTCAGGGTTTTTGTGGATTGCTTTTGGTGACTTCACACAGCTTTCTTCATTCTTTGCATGTTTGTGGTCCTGACACGTCTTGGCTTAGTCGGAGGATCGTCATCCTTCATGAGTCTCCATGGAACATGAATAACTATCACTGATCTGTTGCTTCCTAACAGTTTGTGGTCGTGCTTAACCGTTCCAAACACATTATTTGAGAAGCATTTATTCAATCAGCTGTTTACATTCTGTTCTGTTTGCCTCAGGTGATATCTGTTGAGAGTATTCATGCAAAAGTGGCAACACATACATGTACACTTGTCAGGGTTCTGTTTAAGATAGATGCTGCCATTTTACAACAATGCATCCATTAGACTGAATCTGCTGTGAACAAAGTGCTTTGCTGGGTCTCAATCCCTTTCAAGTCTCGAATACAAATCTTTGTCACCTCAAATAAAAAAGGCACTTGTAACATCACGAGGTCAATCCGCCATTATCCCTCTTAAGCATTCATCTCCAATAAGCGCTGCTGCTCCCCTCGGGGTGACATGGCGAGGTTTGAAGCCATTCAATCCTAATCAGACATTATTTGTCTGTTTTCAGATTGACTGTTTTGTCCTCTCACAATGTTAGAGGAACGGCGCCTCAGGCAAAGCCGAGTGTGACAGAGCCACCACGAGGGACCCCACGGCCCGCTTGGCAGGGAGGAGTTCCTAATCTAGGATTATTCTCCCAGACCCACAGCCCGCTAGATTAGGGGGGATAGTTGGTGGAAAAGGGCACCGTCAGCACTCTTTCCCCAGCAGCTCATTGGATTAGATGCATGCAGGCGCTGAGCTGCCTGAGAGGTACAGACACCCAGAGCAGCAGTAAGGCTGGTTGGTCCCAGCAGCACCATACATGGAGAGAGGGCTACGGTTGAGTGCACACTCGTTTGAGCTAAAGAGTTGATTTTTCCAATCCTGAGTTGGTGCAATTAAATATGGCATGGCTGTGCTGTTCTCAAATAAGTGAAGAAAGGGCAGCCATTCTTCAGATATGACTGTTTCTAACGGCCCTGCCATGCATTGAGACATATTACTTCCACACAGAGGTGATGTCCCAAAACTCATTTTAGAAGGTGTGGGAGCAAAAATAGAGTTTCAGGCCAGCTGCTACTTTTATATGTGGTGTGCCCATTGTGGCTTTTGTGTGTCAAAATCCAGTGTGGGATCACAGCAGCGGAGCAGATACCACGGATAGTTTCTCCAGCCAGTAATCAGCTTGTATTGATTGTGAAGTGGTCAATGAAGGTAAAGTCTCAATGTGGCTTCAAAGCTGCTGCTGATGGATCGATCGGGGCCTGCTGCTGAGTCTTTGTGTCACCGACATAGGGGAATTTCCAAACCAGCGTACAGTGTTTGCTTTTTCAGGTAAGAAAAAAAAGAGCATCTATTCAGAATCTCTGGTTTAGGGATGATTTTTCTGCAAGAAAAGCAGGGTCTTATCATTAACAAATTCAACAGTGGTGCTTGCCGCTGTTGACGCGTGTGTACGAGTTCATTCAAGGAGCCTGAGATGCTTGCAGCCACATTACCTTCTCATCAAAACCACATCCCATCAACTTAATGCAGATAAAGAGGCCATATTGAAATTGCCAGGTGCCTAATTTGGTCTTTGTTGCACATAATTGAAACCACTCATCCCTCCCCCCTCTGAAGAGGAGAAAAAGAGAAGGGGGACAGAGAGAGGGAGAGAGAGAGAGAGAGATAATTGCCTTATAAGGCAATAGGCTGTTATGAATGTGACGTCTCATTCCCAGCAGCGCTCTGGCAGATGATACGGTAAAGCCCACATCTCAAATCCATCTGAAGAAAGCTGGCTCTCTCTGGCTTTGGTTTGATAGCTCCAGCTGTCTCGTTTAGCACTGCCTGCGTGTGTGCATGTGCGTACATAAAGCATAAATGTATGTGTGAAAGTGTGCGTTTCGAAGGGGGATGGTGCGTGTGTAGCACATTATTGACTGTTGAGTTAGTTCTCTGAGGGGGATTTTGTTCAAGTGTTTATGTGTGTGTGGACAGAGCCGAGTGCTGAGTCAGGTGGGCAGGTGGAGGCAAATACACAGGCACGTGGACCACAAACGCTCTCCTCATTAGAAGAGACCACCTTCACTTCTCTTTGTTCACTCTCAATCACTCAACCTCTAGCTTTCCTCTCCCTCATATATTTGATGTCTTCCCCCTCTCGAGGCATCCTTCTCCATCATTCTCATCCACTCTTCCTTTACCATCACTATCCCTCTCCATCTCCCTGCATCGCAGCATTCCCTTCCCCCAACCAGACAGCCAGGCTCAGTGTGTGTTCCTGTGTGTCTATGGGTGTGTGTGTTCACTCCCAGCTGGGGGCAGCAGTAGGGAGGGATGTTCTTTGGGGAAATGGAGGTCGGTATGCAGTCTGCTCCTCTTGGAAAACCATCAGTTAATCATCTTCTTTGCTCCTCTCTGTCCTTTGTTAGCTGTAAATTTCTCTTCCTCTTTTTTAAAATCTTTTCCTCTGTTTTTGCTTGGTGTGAATCCCGAAAAATGATTCCAGCCTACCTGTCACCTCCTCGCTCTGCTCTTTTGCTCGCCAGAGTGGATTTTCTCCCGCCACCACACACTCCTTTGCAGGGTATCCAGTCTCTTTAAAGCCCAAGCCTCCATTTATCTCAGCTCTCTTTTTTTTTTTTTTTTTTAAGAAGAGCCGCAAGCTCCCTTTCAATTATCTTCCCTGTCCTATTGGCAGTCGCTGGGAGACTGCTTTTCTGTGCAAATATTTGCTTTTCATGAATATGCCATCATTAAGCACCCTGCATAGGTGTGGGCACGGCACTGATGAAATGTTAATTGAGCTTCGGTGGGGCCCGCTCCTGCATTCCTGCCCTTGCGGGAATCTGGCAGGAGCTCAGACAAGGAACAGACGTCTGGGTCAGGGCAGGCTCAGGGAGAGAGTAATACAGGCTGAAGTAAAGGGGCAAAGGAAGAAATGAGTAGTGCGAATGAGGGAGATGCAGCCATGATGATGTACAAAACCTTTTTCTGGATGGGCATCCATTTTAATCCTCAAGGGCTCAGGCTGAAAGCAAACTGCAGAGGAACTTATTTGTTGATTCGTACAACGGAAGCATGTCTCTTAGTCTTTACCACATGAGAGCACAGTGGATACAGTTTAAATAATTGTTAAAAAAAAAGATTGCAAATAATAATTATATTTTCCAAACTTATTACAAGGGCATATATTCTCTAAATGTTCCCCCAGTGGTTTTTACCTGCTTTTACTTGCCCTTTAGTTGGATCATCCCGTTTCCTTTTGTGAGATTTCCATGTAATGAAACATGTGTTATCCATAAAATGCATTATCGTTATTATCATTAAAGCCTGAAAAAATTAGAGGCCTAATGCCCCAAGGAGTTCAGCTGTCAACTGGAGGAGGACCAAGGGGCCAGCATGAAAAGAGGGATTAGAGTCCGTTTCAGCATGGAGCTGGTATCTGTTGCAAGATCGCCTTAATATGGTGAACAGCTATGGCTTTGTTTCAGGCAAGGAATGTAGTTGGTCCAGCTAAATTAGAGGCGGCCGTTTCCGTTGGCATGGAGGTTGGCTAGGTTGGCAGAGCTCCTCGACGGGGAGTGCCATGTGATATGGAGTAAATCAGCTCCAATCACCACCAAGAAACCCCCCTTAAAAACAGGTGATTCAGTTGAGTGAGGACAAACAACACATTTCTTCTAAGGATGATAATCTATGGGTGCTCTACTGTGCCTGGTATAGTTTCACTTCTGTTAAAAATAAAATTGAGCTAAGTTCAGTCCTGCCACAACACAATATGCCATTTTTCTTCCCCTTTTACTAACCTGAACATGACATTTGAAGGTCTGTCTTAACATCCTTGCACCCTGGAGTAGTTTTTCATTC
The DNA here is from genome assembly GCA_907169785.1 of Menidia menidia. Taxonomy (NCBI): domain Eukaryota; kingdom Metazoa; phylum Chordata; class Actinopteri; order Atheriniformes; family Atherinopsidae; genus Menidia; species Menidia menidia. Next base: position 8,724,005 of record CAJRST010008890.1, on the reverse strand, counting down.
TTTTATTTTACACATGCCTATTTTTAAAACCACCCTTCCTTAAACTGAGCAGTTGTCTTATTTTGGTCTCGAGGCCCGCTTAGATTCTGACTGTCACTGCAGAGCAGGAAATCCCAATCCAATCTGTTCTCCTGTGTGGTCTCTCTGTGGCAGACTGGACTAATCTGTGCGTGCAGAATTCCCCCCGTCTTCTCAAAACACTTGACCTACTATGTGTCTTCTGTAAGTACTCGGTATTCTTCGGTGCTTTTCAGGTGGTGTTAACCATGCGTTTGTTCCCTCATGCACCTGCAGCATAGAGGCACTTGTCAGGTGCATGAATAGAGTTGACGGTTGTAGCACTCATCCTCATAGGCATCTCCTTGATATAATGAGCTTTCACTTGGAGGTTGAAAATTGACCAACCTGGAGGAAGGGGGTAGCTTGGGCCTTCGATTTTAACCTATGCGGATTTCTGTGGCGTTTTTTTTTTTTTTTTTTTAAATATGTGTGAAACTGACAAGAAAGTCACACTGCGAAAATCTGAAATAGTGACTTCTGCTTTCACTGAATGAGTCTCCTCTCTGTTAGTGCTCATTACAGGAGCTGTGTGTTGTGCTCGTCCCCAGTCTGCGTCTCTCCATATGTTTGGCTCATCTTGATTTCTTTTCCAGAGATAGAATTGTGGAGGATGTTCTTTCATATTTTCCCTCCAGCTCCTTATAAAAGTGTTTCTAACATGTCAGTGTTTGTTTTGCTTTTACACTCATGTTTCCACTTATAGCCCTTTCATGTATTTTTCATTTTATTGTATTCATTCATTTCAGAAATAGCCCTTTTCTCTTTCACCATCATTGATTACCAAATTGAGAATTGTACTGTGCTCACAGAGCAGGTGTGTGTGGGTGACACAAAGCTTCCTCTTTCGCCAGATGCTTCATTATATCCTCTATCTTTCCCTTTTGCTTTATTCCAAAAACATCCTCCCCTTCTCACCCAGCTCTGTTCTGTTCATTTTCCACAGGTGAATTCTTCCTGCAGCCTCCCTTTGTCTCTATGTTGTCACCTTCCCCCTCCCCCTCTCCCTGCCTGCTGCTTTCCCAGGGAAGTCGACCTGTTATCGGCAGGCTCTATGAATAGAACAGGGTTGGAACGGCACCACTCTCACCTCCCCAAGATAACACTCTTATATATTACTCCAGCATTCTAGAATCGCTCAAATGTATCTTTGCTGCTTTGCAACGATGGATTTTCCCCAAACATATACTCTGGCACGCATTACAATGTGTTTAAAATTGCCCTGATGTTGCACGTTTAGTCAAATATTTAACAGGGCTCACACAACTGTGAACATGTCTCTCAGTTAATTAGCAGCACAGTGGAAATTTTCTCAGGTGAATGATCTTTCTGCATTTAAGCCTTTTTTTTTTAAATCTGTGAAACTGCTAATAAATAGATTCATCTACCTCTCCCCTTCTCCCACAATGGAAAAGACAGCCTCCAGGTTATATTGTATATTCATCCATACCGTGCAGCTCAGCGCTGCTGCAGATGCAGCACATCTATAAGCACCTGCTGTCACTGATGCCATCGCTCTTCCCACGTTTTCCCCTGGAAATTCAGATATACCAAGATGCTTATTTTCCTAACGCTGAATTCTGTTTATGATGCAGTGAGCGGTGGCATCCTCCTCCCAGTGTTTCTCCTCGAAGCCCCAGTAACACACCGTGGACAAGAAGCTTAGCAGTGACAGCCCCAAATCCCTCTTTCCACAACGCTGATTTTGGAATTAAGGATTGGAGATTGCCACACCTCTGAATTGTATTGTGTTACGGGGATCACACATCTTTTCATGCATCTTTTCTTTTGCAGCCTCCATCGAAATAGGAGCATTTCCTTGTTTACACAGATTTAGACAGATTCTGGACGGAGAATGGGAGGCTGTGACATTGATGAGGTTTGAGGCAACGAGAGTTGAGAATGAGAGGGATTGCTGTCATAAACTGCTTTTATATTTGGGCTTTTGAGCCTCGAAATAAAGACTGGCTAGAGAGTATGTACACATTTTTTATCCATACAAGAGTGTTCCCTAGGATCAAGGCTTTTTTTCTTACCTTCGATTCTAAAAGCCAGCTTTGCGTCATATCTGGACTGTTCTCTTGCTTTCAAAGATTTATGTGGCACTAAAAGGTTGGGAATATTTTCATTCCAGTGTGATTTAAAAAAAAACACTGTCCACTTCACTTTTCCTTTCCCATCTTACTCCTCCAGTTCTTGGCCACTCCTTTTTCCCTCTCCCTTGCTCTTCTTTCCTCCAGGACCCTCCTTGTGTCCTTCGTCATTTTTCCCTTATTCCATCATTGAATGTTGTTTTGACTTTCCAGGTTCCGCATTCCTGTGCACAGCATACCAACCTGCCTGTCGAACCGCCGGAAGAATTCCTGGCCTGTGATTATAGACTCATATTTCATGTACAGACTCACGCACACACACGCACACACACTCACACACACTCACACATTGACACAGGAAAAAGCAATAAATTGGTAGTATGTGGTTTACTTTTTATCACCTCCAGAGAAAGGTTTATTGTTTTTTGTTGCAGGGAGTTAAGCTGATTTACTGATACATTCCAAAGTGTACGAATGCCATTGATTTGCTTTGGATTGATTAGTTTGAGACCTGTATGTTTTATTTATTTATTTATTTATTTATTTATTTATTATATTATTTATTTATTCATTTGAAAGAGATTGGTACAGCTTTTAATTGCCCTGATTGTTTTGCTCTGTGAGACAAAATTAAACACAATTTTACCACTGTAACTTTTAAATTTACTGATAAATTAATTCCTGCAGAGACACCAAATATGATATGGAAATGGTGACAATCTGAAACAGTTAAAGGGGAATTCATCCTGATCTTGCATCAGATATGTGCATTCTTAATCATGACTAAACCCCCTAGTTTGTCAGGAAAACATTATTTTCAAGAGCACATAAACAAATTAAATCCCTTCATGTGTCTAGAACAGACATAATGATGTCTCTCGCTCAGATCCATGGACACACTCAAACAACCTAGCAGTTGGCGGTGGGTGCTAATTGTGTTGGGCCTCAGGGTAAAAATAACATTGCACCAAAGACATCAAGATGGAGTGTGTTCTCCTTTTCAACAATGATCCCCTTTCTATTGAAACAAAACCACACATTCAAATTATATTCTAACAATAAACTGTTTCTTATCAACATGCAAACAATGACCCACATGACAACTAATGCATTAAAGAGAAAGACACTGAAGCACATCTTTTCTTCAGGATTTCTCCCTTTTTCTTACCCATAGCCTTTATCCCCCAGTGTGTCCCAATAGACGGTGTTTTCATGACTATATAACTGTTAATTGCTAATTAGGCCAGTGTAGCAACAGACCCCTGTGTGAGGTGAAGGCAGAGTGTCGCTGCACACAGAATAATTACAATGAACGGTGTTGTAGGAACCTGTCAACATCTGCTCCCTGTGTATATGAAACAAAAAGGGCTCACACAAAAAGTGGCAGGATGTACCTAATGGTGCAGTACATTTGTATCTGTTGTAGTACAGCAGATGTAAGCAACTAACACAAATGTCAACACAAAAATCAAATGTCTCATTGTTTAAACCATATTCACGTAGCACATAACAAACACAGGTAGTTATTACCTACAATTGCTCATGTTGAATGCGCCTTATCTTATTTACATATTTGACATATTTTCAGGTCTTTAAACTTGCTCTCTCACTCATTCACTGAGAAAACTTTTTTAAAAGGACCTATATGATTGGCTTTGATCAAGAAAAAAACCTACATGGCAATTCTGAACACATGCATTTTTTGTTGGAGCAAATGGGAGCCAGTGAAAACTCAAGAGTTTCAGCATTCACAGGAACAGTATTTTCCTCACTTTCTTCACCATCTTTCACAACAGAGCAGTTTTGCCTAGATGTAACTATGTGTATTTACATGTACACATGTCTAACTGGAGCTTTAAACTGTGGGAAAGAGCCCCTTCTTCCTGACACACCTTCAACCACAGACACACATCTGTTTGTGGGTTTACTAGGTTTTAGGGTTCAGATTCGGGATTAGTTTGAACTTGACATTACGCATAATAAACGCATAATTATTTTCATGTTTCTGGGTGACATTGTAGTGAAGGTAAAAGTGCAATGTTTCACAAATAACAAAAAAGAACAGGTTAAGACCAACAAGGTTACTCTCATGTAATAATCGCAACACACTTCGCAACACACTTCTTTTGTACCGTAGCTCACAGGCAGCGCCCAAACACTCACCCCCCAATCGTCTGCCTCTCTGAGACGTGTGTGCGCTTGAGGTTTGGGGCTGCAGCGTGGTGAAAGGCTTGCCTGTGGGTTGAACAGTTCTGAAAACACGTTGTTCTAATGGATTTAATATGGCTGTAAATTACAGTCACCAGAGTGCTGCAGCATCAGGGCCACTCGTATGGAAATGAACGCTACTTGAGTGCCTTTTAGCGACGTATTCACAGCTTCATCAACTATGTGTGGAGCATCTTCATTTCCATGCATATTTCAGCCAGCAACCATCGCTGTTGGAGCGGGGTTGCCTGGTTATTCTTTTCTTCCTCTTATTCTTACAATGACCTCCACTTGTGATCACACAGTTAATGATAGTTTCTTTGCTTTTAGATAGAGAGCATGGGTCTCTACTGGTTCGTAATGAATTCAGCTCTACATTTGAATGGATCGTTTAATTATTCAGACAACTGATTAAACAGAAATAGCTTGTAAATGAGGATTGTGGTTTATTTGCATAGCCCTCAATCTCTAATTTCCCACCCTAGGATGTTAAAAGTTTAACATTATTCTTTCTATTTCTGCTCCATATGTTGTTTACATGACAATGCAGGGAGAAACGGTGGTAAATGATGAGCATGTGGATGTGAATTTGTGTTTAATTATTGCAAAGGTGTGTGTGGGAGTATGTAGGTGTTTATTTAAACTGCTGATTGTGAGTGGCGCCGGCATGCAGGCAGATTTTAACCTGCGCCTCTGCCTCATTAGGCCTGCCTCCGTTGCCATGGTTGTCTATTAATGCAATGGAGATTAAAGACTCATTTACATGTGAAAGAGGAGAGCAGCGAGGGAGTACAAACTACTGCACTCTACTCACTTGAGTGTATTCTGGAGAAGAGGGTCACGTAGCCCTGAGGCGAATGTTTGCAGAAGCTTCAGCCAACATTTCAGCCATTTAGGTTTATCTGTGTGTGCTTTGTGCCTCTTATATTGCACTGACTGTCTGGTCCTCCTGCACAGACACTGTGGGTTTTCATAGTTTTAATGCACTCAAATATCCTGTACCGACTTCTAACCATTATGAGCGAGCGTCTGTGTGGCTTGTGGTTTTTCATTTGCAGCATGTGAACCATGTTGCTTTCTCGCCATGTTTCCTGTCTGAATAGGAGAAAAGTGCACCTTAAAAGAAAAGTGTTTAAAGTAACTTAGCATGATTGTATGGTGATATAAATTTATCATCGACCTGCTGACATAAATACGGTGGTTTGGTATAAAGCATTTTTACTGGTGTCACCTGCACCTGCTTTGAAAGCATTTACAGGGTGGACCCCTTTACATGTTGATTTATTTATCATAAGTTATAGCACTAAAGCTTGAGCCTGGTCTCACAACCAGCTCTTCACTTGCTTTACTTTGTCAGGATAATATTGTAACAGACTACTGTACAGCGCAAAAATATATATACTTTTTGTTTTTCAACTGGAAAGTTTAATGTCACAACATGAACGCTCACTAGTTACTATTAGCTACCTTAAAATAACCAGGGGTTGAATCTAACGCATGCCACTGTGAGACACAAAAAAACAATGCTGTAAGACAGGACTCACACCTTGCATAAGCAACACATAATATGCTTCTAAAAAAAATTATAATTAGGCCCCATTGAAGAGCCACGATTCACATCATCTCATCTCTGTTACGAGTTTGCGTGTCTCATTTATGTCAGCCAAGGTTTTGCCCATTATGTCCAACAACACTGTGGGTGGCTTTCTCTCTCCATTTGTCAGGCCTCATCCGGTGAAGCCCCGGGTTCTACTCGGCTTCAGCTGGAAGGGGCTCAAGTATCCTTACATTTAAAAAAAAGAAAAGATGTCAACAGTAAATCAGTTGGGTTTGTGATACAGATTATATTACCCCTATCTCTGCAACATTCTGATTTTTGGCAATCAAAACAGCTATATTTACGTCCAGCATCAGATGTGCCAGCCTGTGAACCATGCCAGCATCGATAAAGGACAGTTTCTCTGAGAAACTACCTGCTTTGTCAAAATGACAGTGTTTGACATTGTTAATTACAATGTCTTGGAGCAATTTTCTTGACTGACAACTGTTCCTACCCCCCTCATTTATGCAAATGGAATGGGCATTAAACAGCAAAGCAATGCCAGACACTTTTAGGCAGAATTTAAGGAATAGTTGAACCTGGGCACATTACATGTATGTGGAAGACAGCTGGAAGCTTAGCATATAGCATACGGACAAGCAACCAACACCTGTCCCCGCTGATCATTTAAGACAAGAAATATTAAGATCGAGAGGCCAGTTTTGGACCTGAGCAACAAATCATGTGACATGATTTTATTTTTAAACTAGAAAAAAACAATATTAAAGAAGCAAAAAGAGAAGAGGCAATGCTGTAATGTGTTGCCGTTACAGGAGCTTGTTGTTCAGAGACCTGCAAGGTGGACGTAATGAGTTTAAACATATAATCAGTGATGCTGTTCATGGGAGACATGAGTCACCTCCTTCCGTTTGCCCTTTTTTAATGTTCATCATGAACCAAAGCAGGAAAGACAAAGTGGAGGGTTCTGTTTCACTCTGACTGTTGTGCCTTTGACCAAAACAAGCCCCATCTTCAGTCCATTAATCTGCACCTCTGACATGTGATCTGCTTTGGACACATCAACAAATTCCCAACTGCAAAAACATTCTTATCGGTATTTATTATTAACTTATTTTAGCTAAACATCATTATGCTCACAGCAACTACGCGGTTAATATTACTGACTGATGATGTGATAGGTACTACATTGACATGAATCGCTCACACAGGCAGTTTCTGAAAAACTCATCTTCCCCCACAGAGAGCCTGCTGGCCATATTACAGGGTTCAAATGAGCTAGGTCTGTGGGCTACAAGGTAGCAACAGACAGCGAGGAGAGACTCTTCTCAATGAATATTAATGTGTAGTGTGGGGGAGGTTGAGGGGCAGGGAAGGTGAAGAACCAAAGCTTCCTCCAAATCCTTTACAGATAAACTGAGAGGGGAAGCGAGATGATTACACGCATGGTTTTTCACAGGGCTCCCCCAAATCTCATTTTCTGTAGTGCATTTTAATGGGATCCCTACACACACATCAGCTGACTAAATCCCTGGATGCTGCCGTTGAAGACGTTGCTCCCAAATTCCCTGTTCCCGTGAATTTTTCATCCAGCTCGATGAGGGCGAGCCACAGCGTGGTCCTGCCGTGGTTTTTATGCAAGCCAAAAACGGGGCCTTGTCGACCCTTTGTCTTTGTAATGTGCGGTATGTATCACTGTCATTTAAATGCAGCCTCAGACAATGGAAGGACGCAAAAGATGGATGAGACGAGGTGCTGAAATAGGAATCAAAGTCCTTCTCTGCTGCAGATGATTGAGGAGGCCACCATGCCAGCCCAGGGGAAAAGATTTGGACATATGTGTGACATTGAAACATGACAGAAAATTAGTACATATGAAGAAAAATTACCAACGCTTGATGATTTCTCTTAAATAAAATGTATCCAGTAATTCATTTTGTTACACAATTTTTTGTAATGTTGCAAAAAATCCTTGAATTAAACTTCCTTTTCACAAATTCGTTTGACATGATTTTCAGTTTTTGAAATCTGACACTCTTTTATTGATCTCTTTTCTCTCTCCGTCCACCTCCTGTTTATTGCGGATCACCATCAGGGTGACCCGAGCACACACAGGGGACTATTTAATTACGCTCGTTCTCTTCTTGCCCGTCAATAACCCAAGCAGTGCAATCATTCATGCGGCTATTTTTTTATCAATACTTTTATGAGAACTGCCATAAAACTCAGGGCCATGCCATTAAGTTATCATTATTAGTTATTGTAACTATTTGGACTTGAAAATGTTATTTAACAGATCTCCACATAACTTTCTGTGTGTAGACAGCTGGTTCTGAGTCACTCAAAAAAAGCAGAAAAGTGCTTCAGAATTCATAAAAGTTACTATCAAAGTTTAGACAGAAATAATTTTGGAGCAAATCTCTTATTTCAGTTTTCCCTTTAATCCAACGTCTCTAATCCCTTTCCTGGAGGGATAACTTAAATTATAGTCTCAACAGTCCAGTTTGCAAGCATTTTCTTTCTGAAAAAGCTTTGACAAATAGCAATGCCCCGAAGAAGTAGCTCCTAGCCTTGTGGAGGTAATTACATGTGCACAGTCCTTCACTTTTCTTATTATTGTCAGAGGCCTTTATCTTTTGTCTCCATTGTAGACTGCAGATAATGAGCAGACTTGCGTTACTGATTGGACGTGTTCTTTTCGCTGTGTGCGTTTCGCGTTCTTTTGTGTGTGTTTGTTTGTGCGTGTGTGTGTGTGTGCTGAGCTGAGCTGGTGTAAACAATATGTTTTGCGGAAATAATAAGGAGATATTAAGACATCATAGAATGTATGTGTCTGTTTGCACCCTGAGGTTTGTGCTCAGGCGCAATGTGCGTGTTTACTCAAAGATTTTTGTTTTTTCATTTGCTGCTCAGTTGTTTCTGTAGCCACATCCATCCTCAGGCAGGAAGTGTGAAAACTGTGGTGTGATTCTGCCTAGACCACAAAATCCTGATCTCAGTTATTTTCACAGGATGTCAACCTATACCGTCATTGACCCGTGTGGCTCTTGCCATTTCTTGAAAGTTACAAATACTGCTCTGCTGTCACAAAGATTTTTCAGCTTACTATAACTTCAAGTTTATGTCAGTAATTCTTTCCATTGTAAAAAAAAAAAAAAAACTATGAACGGCTACCGTGGGCTCATTGTCCTTGACACATGTCTGCCTGTTACCATCACCACCAGGCTGATAGGATGGAGTCAGCAAGAAGATAGAAAGCTGTGAGTTTGGAGACTGCAGTCACATTCAAGCTCAAAAGTGTTAGATTAACATCACACATCCCAGCAGTTCTCCTGGTTCTCTGTCATCCGCCACAATAAGAAAGTCAACCAAGGCGATGAAGTATCTCTGTGTGTCTATGCAAGAGAGAGAAAACTGTGCTCTCTTCCATAATTCATTGTTAGCTACAGCAGCAGCGAGTTTCTGTGTATGCACTGTATATATTACCAGCTGTACTGTGCACTATCACTCAGACACACGCTGTTTATGGAGTTTGAGTGCAGATGTGTGAAGCACACCCTGAGTTCTTTGATATGATACAGCGACACAGTATAAAGTTACTTTTTTTTTTATCCGTCCACTCTGGTGTGCTCGTGTGTGCACTTGTGTATGTTTGTGTTTGTTTATGGGCAAGCTCGGGGGTGGTTTATTCGTTAGCCCATTGTCCAAATTCTGAAATGCTTAGTGACAGGCGTTTTCTTTCACACGGGTCAAGTAAAACACAAATGAAAGGTTCATTAGGTTTGTTCTGATCATGTCCACACTGACAAGAAAGGGACCACACTGACAGCTTGTTAGTCATTTGGGCTTCTCAGACTGCATGGAAACAAAAGGGGCTCTTTAAAACAAGCCCCAGCCATGACCTAATGGGTTTGGTGAGAGCTTCACTGTGACAAGGGCTCTCCAACTCTGTACACAAGGAAGACAACCTTCTCTTTGTCAGTGTGGGAGTGTGGGCAACATTGAGCAGTCACGAACTGTTACTTCAGCTGTCATCATATCGGGATATGTAGTACAACTCCCTTATTTCCCACCCACAGTATCCACATCCTTCATTCATACCCAAAGGCTATCAGCAGCACTGCTGGCGGGAATGATTAAGCAGGATTTTGCTGCTCATCCCCCCCCCCTCCTCCTTCCCCTGTGAAGCCAGGTTTGCACCACTTCAGAGTGCGGTGAGTCATTGAGGGATTGCGGGCCATGTCAGAGATAAAGACGATGGAGGATGCAGAGGGGAAAGCGTAAACACAGAGGACCTCCAGGCATCTTGTCTTTTGACAGCTGCCTCTTTTCTCCCATGTTTTCATCAATACTGGTGTTTTGTGCCAATTTGTTTCCCAGTTTTCTTTGACTTCTCCCTTCTTGTCATCCTCTGCAAACCCCTCCACTCTAAACAAAACTGCAGCATTCCTCTGTGTAACCATTCCCGTCTCCTCTGCCCAGTAGGAAACTGCTGTCCAATCCATAAGTCATGATAACAACCGCCTTCCTCCCTCCCTTCGTACTCACACACACGCACTAATTTAAACTCTCTGGCAGTGGAAAACCTCGTACTTGTTGACTTGATGTCTTTGGGCTGACACGCCTTGCAATGGGAAAAACACGCATGTGTGTGTGAGCACACTACAGAGACCTCTCAGGCAAATCGAAACACTGCAACACTCCGCTCATGTGTGTAAGCTTACTAGATAAACATCTGAAGTTGTAGGTCACCTGAACATGCACCAAAGAACATGCACTAACAGAAACTGATTAGACATTATCAAAAACATTTGAATTTAGGAGCCAAATATGGAAGAATGTTAATGCGAAATGTCACATCCAAGCACAAAAATGGCAAAAATGTTTAAACATTGATGTCTGTTATGTTTTAAAACCCATTTATTATTTTTTGCCAGAACTCCATATCAATTTATACCCCAATCCTTTTGGCTGCTCTATGAAATGCCCACTCTCCCCGTATGGCCTGGGTTATTGATTTGCCATTATGTTGTGTGGGGGGAAAAATCCATGGGCCTCCCTTTAAATAACCGTCACATGAAGACAAGAGAGATATATCATGGGGGAACCGTATCGAATGGGAACACATCAGGGGATGGCACTGTAAGCATGGCAAATCCTCTCTGCGCATCTCACACCAGACAAAGAAGAAGCTGGTGAATTAAGCTTTCAAGCTTGCTTCAGCAAAGCTTGCTTAAGCTTTGCTGAAGCAAGCTTTTCCAGAAGCACCAATTTTGTGAATTGTTGAGAGGCATTTTTCTCAGTGGCTTCACCAGTAAGCAAGGTTTTGATAATATAAATGCACAAAAGTGGGGAAAGTCTAAGCTACAAAGCTCTGTTTTGTCCTTGAAGTTAGGGAAGAATCTCAACTCAAGGATTTACCTCGCTTTTGAGTTTTTATGCAGGGTAATTTTTTGTGTCGTCATTCAGTATTTCACCATTAGATATAAATGAGTTGTTCCAAGTCTGTCTTTATTAAATAGTTTATATGTCCATGTTTGAATGGAGAGAGTTATTGGTTGCTGTGAACTGATCCACCTCTCTGAGATTAAATCCATTCCTAATGCAATTCTGACATAACAAATGAAGGACATTTACAATCCCTGATCTACACAAAAAAAAGTTACAATTTCAGACGAGTGTAATATAAGGTATAAATCTGACATAGACCATTGGGATAGGTGTCCCCTGAAAATATCTGAATGAAAAAAGAACATGGCTCTGGTGTGCTGTATTAACTTGGCAGAGGAGGAGTTCCTAAAATCTCACTCTGGTCTGATTATGAGTCCGAAGAGATCACGTTTTCCCAAGTGTTTTCATCCATAGAGGACAGTGTTGTTCAGTTTGGTCTCACAGTTGCAGAGCTGGTATAGTCTCTGAGGGTGTGTTTCAGCTGGAGGCTTGAAAGAAAAGACTTGGTAAAACCTATCTCATGTTGAAATGCTCATGATCTTGAAAGTCTTAAAGCCAGTTATTTCAAAAGTTAGATTACATAAGTCACATTTGGCTTTTATTGAACTAAATCCATCTCTAAATGTGAAACAATTATCAGGGTGTGTACACATTGTATTAAACAGGGGGAATTCATGCTTTCACTCCTTGCCTCAATGGGTTAATTAAGCCGCCACAAACAGGAGTTTAAATTCATAAATAATTCAGTTGTTAGGGAGACAGTGTGGGATTTTTGCTAATCACAGTTATTGGCCTTGGCTTTACTTAGGCAATCAGGCATTCAGACTATGTCCACTTGTCTAAAACTAACCAAATAATATTTTATTACAGATTGCAAGAATGATAGTATTTCATGACTGTTATTCTTATCTAATCTGGATCCTGAGTATGTCAGTAGGCCTCTCTGGTCTAAAGAGTGAGGCCTGCGGGCTGTTGGGGGTGGAAATGCATTTTCGGTTTTCGATGCCATGAAGCTATTTTGTACTCTTGTGTTTTAAATCTATATTTCAGTTCTTGTTATATTACTGTTCTGATTAGTAGAAAATCAAACTTATAAAATGTACATTATCACTTGCTCTAATGGTTTCTACTCTCATTTTGATCTTCAGTGTGTTGTTAAAAACTTTGCCATCAAGGTGTTGATAGGTGCCATGTTACTAAAATTTGCTCACTGCTCTCCTTAAGACTCCCACAAAATTTCACAAACTCTTCAGCTAAAACTTGCAAATTAAGATATTCTAAAGTTTTACAAATCACAGACACAACTCATTTTAGGCTGTGCTGTCACAGTTTGAATAAATCAGTACAGATGAGAATTTCTGTGCCATAACTGCACATGTGAAGCTTTTTTGCAAGCAAAATTAAATCAGTGATTATTATTATTATTATTATTATTATTATTATTATTATTATTATTAT